>VXBO01014877.1:778032-899404 GCA_013400135.1 Rhinoptilus africanus | reverse complement strand
AAAAAAAAAAGATTTGCCTGAATTAGGAACATTCAGTTTTAAAACAAAGTTGAGAGATCCATAATTAGAAGATTACAAGATTTTCCTAAAACAAAGAACTTAGGTTCTTTTCTGAGTGTGTTTGAGGACTGTTCATCACCAGAGAGCATTCTCTGCACAAGTGGAACCACGCATTTTTTTGTGCCACCCATCCTCTGCAGAGCGCAGCTCCCTCTGATTTTGATTCAGTACCGGAGGGAAACGCAGTACATCTTTAGGCACAGGGATAATTCCACTTAAGTAGTAGAGTTGAGACTGTCAATTAGACAGTATGCTTAAGAATGGCAAATCACAGACACCCAGATGCCAGATTATCTTTGACATTAATGAGGGAGAGATTTAGAGTTTACTTTCATTTTTTAATCCCAGTGGCTTGCTGAAATACACAGCTTCTGAGAGGTGAAGCACGTGGGAGAAAACTTACTTCAAATGCCAAACACTTGTTGAGCTCCACCCAGCGACAATCGTGCTGTAGTGTCCAAAGATTTTTTTGTGTGTACATGGAATAGGATATTTTTGCATTTCCCTCTCTATACATAACTAGCAATCAATCAAGAACTCAAAGCTGTAGTATCTGCCTCCCCGCTTCCGAGTGGCGAGACAAGAAGCAGCAAGACAAAGTACTGTGTTCTTGCTACGTGACCCCGCTGAAAAGTCACTACCTCCCCACGCATGTGTTTTTCTTTAAATGACAGGAGCTAATTTGCAGCAGCATCTGCTATTAGACCGAGAGAAGTAGCTGCAAAACCAGATTGACTGATCTGTTTTATTCCAAGGCATATTTCAAACACTTTTAAGTGAGAACCACGACTCCTCACCCACTCAACAGTAAGGTCTTGCTCTTCTGATGCTTGTGTACCCCTAACATTATGAGCGTTCTGTCCTCTAAGCAGAGGACAACACATTTGTAAATGTCAATTGATGCTGAAGTTGTTGTGTATTAAACTTTCACAAGTTTAAATTGAGAGTTTAATGAAAAAAGCACCTTGTGTTCTTCAGAAAATCCAGCAATGACAACCATAAATGCAAAGTGAGAAGTTCAGATTCTAGGAAATCAGAAGTGTGTTACCTGTTATCTCTCTCACTGTTTGGAAGATATTTAATTTCTCTGGATTGATTGCAGCGATTGTGTGATACGGGTCCCTGAAAGATTAAAAAGACAAAATGTGATACTCTGAATAAAAAAAAAACAGGTTCTCAAAGCTATGCCATGTAGAAAGCAGTACTCAGGAGGTCAACACTTTTAGGCAGCTCCAGATTTCTTCAGATTGTTTCCAGTTTCTTCAGACTGCTGTTCCTGCAGAACCTGTGTCTAACTTCTCCCAACTCATCTTGAAGGAAAATAATGATGCTTGGCATCTTTCAGTTTCAAAACATTGGTTTAGCAAATATTTATGCTCATGGAAAACTAACGGATTCTAAACAATTATGTGCGACCTCCCTAACAGAAAGATACATTTTCAACATTTTTTCCAAGAACACTAGCTCAAATGGTACACTTTGATACTGTGCTACCAGGACTAACAGAACTGCCACTGAGACGAGTGACAAGCTTTAAGCAAAGCAAAACTAAGAGCTTGCCAGCAGTTCCTGATACGTGGCATTAAAAGGGCACACTTTTCAGAAGGTGTTGAACAGGGAACAGCAAAAAGCACAGATCCTTGCCAACCAAGTTTGTCACCTGAGAAATGCCCCCCACCAAACATTAAAATCTTAAAGTTAAGTACGCTACGGTGTAAAAAGATGAAGCTGACCTTGATTTTGAGAGTGCCATCATTTAGTAAATATTCTTCTCCCTAATTTTAAAGGAGCAAAGACTCTCCAACTATTTAAGAAGCTGACCAGAAGCCCAACCCAAACAAAAATCCTTTAAAAATCCAGGAAAAGGCTCTTCTGCACACGGTGTTATGGTATTTTTTTGTTTTTTCTGATAGTAGGAAACATCCTCAGTAAGTGTGGAGCATGCATTTCTACCTCTCCTCCTTCTGCTTTCCAAGAGACAACATTCTTGGAATTGGAACATGCAGGATATCAACTGGGCTGTCTTTGGGGACAGGCCTCACAAGTCTATGAGGGGACAGACTGATGAGGCCACTTGTAACCATCCTGGAAGCCACTCCAGGTTAGCAGCGATAAAACCAGCTCTTGAACCTTAACATAAAACCCAGCGGACCACGAAGCATCATATACGCTTAATTTTAACAATTTGGAGCTCTCAGGAAACTAGATAACAAGTTTTGACTACTATTTAACAGGAACACAACACTTTGCTTTTAAAATGCACTACTATTAAAAAAGGAAAACCCCTGCCTGTAGTAAACATGAAGTTGCTAAATTTCACCTCCAAATCCTATGATAAAGCAGTCTTTAAAGATACAAATACACATTTAAAGTCCTTAAACAGCCAAATGTCTGTTCAGATGTTCAGATCAGAAGATACAATCATATTTGTCTTCTCTCAAGGACAGAAAGAATACAATGCAAGAAAGTGGCTCGTTGCCCTGGGCCTCAGCTGTCCATCAAAACAGAGTATGTGTGTCTTCCCTGGATGCATCCCACCTTGGCATCCGCACCATGCTTAGCTACAAAGGCAAACCCACGGTGCACTGACTTGCAAACAGCAAGGCACTAGTTATCTGCCTGCTACATCTTCCTTTAGAAGGAGACATTGGTGAGAATTTTAAATACTGGTTCTGCACCTCCACATCTTCAACCGTGACTAAGAGTTATTCCATATGCAGCTCTATTTACACCTAAATACTGGATTTAAATACCAGTGAGTTTTATGCATCTCTGCAATTGCAACTTGAATATATACTTCAAAACTGATTGACGAGAGGCAGCTTTTTTTGCAAGTATCTGCAGCGACAGCCACCCAGGCTATGACAATTTATGCTAGGTGAGGCGCGCTCTCGGCATATTCTGCCCATCAGACTGCTGGTCACACAAAATTTAAACATTCTGTTCCCTAATTAGCCATTATTGCAAGCCAGTACCGAGGACCTCATAAAGTAACAAAATATCACAGTTGTCTTCTCTCTTTCTAGTGCAAACAGTCCCCTGCATTGTTTTTTTTCCTAGAGGTTGAGTCATAAGAATCAAGGTAACTGTTTCCTTCATAATGTAAGGCAGAAAACTAATTTATCCTGGATCCGCTATTCTGTAAAAGAAGCCAGTGGCCAGCATTAAGAGGTGGATGCAATTTGTTTCAGCTGGCACCATGACATAATGTCTTAACATTTTGTCACTTACCCATGAATCCCCGTAACAAGGAAGATAAGGTTGCCATTGATCTTGGTACAGTTTATGAACTTGTCAATGTTGCTGGAATCCACCGTCTGAGCTGACACTAAACTCCCTGTTCCAATGCCATCACATGCTGACAAAACAAGGAATTTGTGTAAAGAACAAGGAAAAACAACTACTGAATCAAAGTATGTTCTTCTGGACACCAGTCTCCATTTCTTTCAGAGATAAAGCAGCAGAGAGGTGTTAAAATAGCACCCTTTCCCTTTTCTTAAAGAAGCACGTCGCGATTTGAAAAAAGCAACAAGCTAAAGTACCTGCCAGAGAAGGACATTGCGGTATTTTACAGTGGATCTAAAGGCAAGCGTGAACCACACAAAATCCCACTCAAGCCAGCTGTAAACAGCTAGTTAATGACTTAGCTCAGAGTAGCCTGGCGGCCCTGCCATTTATTTGTGCACTACCCACGGCAGAAACCGAGGGGTCCCAACACTGCCGTCTCACAGAGTAAGGCTAAGAGCTTGACAGGAGCACTGCACATGTGCTTTCAGGCATAAAACTATCTACGCAGCAAAAAAGTTATTTACTGCAATTAGGTGAAAGGGCTGGACGTTGCCTTCACTTAGAATTCAGCGTGTCAGTACCCTGCCTTGGCAGAGATCTCTGTGTTGGACTGTTTCGGCCACGTGGAGTGACTGTTGATTTACAGAGTTTTTCAGTAGCTTCATTGTGAATTCCCTTCCAGACACGGCTTCCACCAGAACTGAAAGGTGGCACAGGCCCATCTGGCAAAACCGATGCTGCTTTGCTTCTGAGACCCTCAGGAAGGGAGCAGAAAGACTCCCTAGTGGAGCTTGGGACAGCAAAGTAGCCTATAGATTTCAGTCTTCTCAACAGCAGCACCACTGGAAAACTTCTAGTCTATGTTTTAGACACTTACAAAGGAGGTAGAAGATTCTGGGAAAACAGAGAATTTTTTTTTAAAAAAAAGGAAATAAATGGAAACCTAACATTGTACTGACAAATATGAGACACGCTGTACATTGACGCCAGGGCCTTAGTATGGCCCCCTATGCAATGATAAAAGGACATTAAAATAACATAATAAAGAATTCTTTCAGATTTCTCTAAAACCAACAGTGAAATCCCTTTCCATTTTATCTAATCAAAAGTAATTGGTTTGGTTGTATTACAATTACAGCTCAATAAATTTTCGTTCTATTTTATATGCTTCACAGGCAGCCTACTTAGCTCGAAGTTCTGTGGGTATCCAAAGGCTATCCATATCCTACAACCTACTCACGAGGGGTATTCCGCGCCAAAATAACACCCTGCTCTGCTCTACTTACAGCGCAGACTACATTCAAGAAAATTTATGCCAAACTCCTGCCTACCTTTAGGACAAATGTCAGTGCAGGGCTTACACATCTTAATACCGTTTTCTTCAACCTCCATCTTGGAGCTGGGACATGCACGGACGCAAGAGCTGGAATCCACCACAAAGTTGTCTGAAGAGAGGAAGAAGATATTGGCAGAAACTGAACCACTGGAGTGAATAATACTGGGACACATGTTTTTGAATGCTGTGTCAATACATATTATTAATTACCATATTAATCACCACAATTAATTATTAATTCCACATCGACATTAACATTTAGCGTTCAGTGTTTTCAGAAGTGTATAAGCAAGCAAATTTGGCGTGGTTTTGGAGACTTATGAAAATCCATGAATTGTCAGGCCTGATTCCCCCTCCTCCTCAAATTTGGTTTCATTATTATTCGTATTAAAAAAAGCCACAGTAATTGGAGAGAAATAAAACAAGACGCTCTGCCCTGTCTTTTTCATACACATACAAATATATACATATGGGATAAAACACTGCACAAGACAACGACAAGTACTTCAATTTTGCCTTGTAAAACAACTGCCAAAGGGGATACAGACTGATCCTACCTAATTGAAAGCTTAATACTACCAATAAAGGGGAAAAAAAGGAAAAAAGTTCAATGAAGTAGCTTGACAAAGAACCGTATCCCTTAAGCAGTGCATGTTATACCGGTTTTATAAAAAAATACTATCTTGCTTCAAAAAACCCACCACCCTGTTACAGACAGAACTAAGCCTTGACAGTCACAGCCTCAGCCTACTGCCCATCTGAAGTTCTCCAAGAGATTCAAAATTTGGATTTTTGGTTTGGGTTGAATTATATTTCCATTTATTATAGATTACCTATCCTTCTTAGATGTAATTTACGGATAAAGTAATTAACGCACAACACAAATGTAAACCTTGGTGGGACTGAAAGGGAGAGCGAGAGTACTGTCTCCCTTATTTTTCTTTTGAACTAAAAGAGCAGTATCAAAGACTACTTAAGTGCTGACCCTCTAATTTTTTCTGTTTCTTGTCATCATCTGTTTGGTATCTCAGAAGCCTGCGTTTTTCACATGCATGAGATTATTCTTTTTTTTAACTTCCTCTTTGCTCTAATTTTACTCCGGAGTTTTAAGACTGTATTGTCAGTATTATGGTTTTTCCTCATTGGCCAGAACTGCCCAGAGAATGGTTATGGTACCTTTCTGTCAAACCATCGTTACCTCAAGTTAAGAAAAGGGCCTCAGCACCATGAAAGCGTTTGGTGCCAGGCAGTACTGGTGGTGGACTGTTATTTTTCTGAAACAGAGGTTTATCCCATTTACAATCCCACTAACTATTCTAACAGCTCATTTTGAGATTTACCCATGCTGAGCTAAAGCATGACTGTAACTTGGGGTGACCATGAAAACAGAAACCTAGTGAATTCCCTTTCTTTAAGAAAATCGCTGCAGTACAGGCCACTTGGGCAGTGCCACTGCCTTTAGCTAAGAGGTGACAGAGTTATCGCAGGCTGCAAGCAGGCGGGGGGTGATTCCAGACACCGCGCTGTGCGCTTCGCTCTCATTCTTACATTGTTCTGTAAGGCTCCTGAAATGCAACTCAAACTTCCCATCACTGCAGGAAAAGGCAGCTAACACAGCACTTACGTGGGCACTTTTTGACACAGAAAGCCCCATAGGTGTACTTGGCATTGTGATTATGCTCCAGCTGGAAGGTGGTAGGATTGTATACAAAAGTCTGGGGGCACTGCGTGACACATGCACCGCTGTCATTGAAATTCATACAGGCCTGCAAAACAAGGGAGAAAAAAATATTAAATTATACAACTGTTTTGTTTTGGGTTTTTTTTTTTTTTTGAGTTTAAAATACAGTCTTAGCTGTTCAGATGCATTGCAACAGCGAGGAATATGACACATACTTTTCTAACCTTCATTTTGGCTACTTAGATTTCTTGCTAGGATCTTAGCAAATACACGATTTACAAAAGGGGGCTCAAAGAATCCCCGTAATTTGAAACGCTGTTGACTGTTACAGCACTTCTTACAAAAACATAACAACACTGTAATTTGTTTCATAACTGTTGTTACTACTAGCAATCAGCTAATTCACAACTCGATAGGACATTATAAAACTGCCAAGAGTGAACAGCTATTTATCATAGTCAGTCTAAACAAATGCTAATGACTTTTTCAGAGGTCCAACCTTTAGATTTCTTACATGGTCCAGCTGAAAACTGAAATTCCCAATTAGAAAGCAAGAGGGATAAGAGCTTCTTTTGAGCTAGCCCAGGAGGGGGTCATTTCCCTAAGTGGCAAGTTTAACACGGTCAGTTGCTCCACACAGAGAAAAGAAAATAAGACTTTGCATCACTTAGCATTCAAGCTCAGCCACCCACAGCTGACAGAGGACAGGGCCCCGACGAATGAAGAGGCGAGCGTGCAGATAAAGAGAGTAATGGTATGCGGGGAAAATAATTGACCATGCAAGGTTGATAATTAGTAATAGAAAAACGCCACCAATTTTGACAATCCTTATCACCACATATCATGTCTCTGGTTTTAACCGCAGCTTATAAAAACTGTTGGGAGCAATATTCACAAAGCGTACTGTAAATGTTAATTTTCATCCGAATATGACAGCTGTAGCCTGGCTTGGATCCTCCAGCAGTTTAAGCCACAACTGCTACTGGATTCTGCCTCCCCGCTAACCTGCCCTCCGGAAGCCAGGTTGCCGTCTAAGGTTTAGTCCAGGGATGAATCCTTATGGTCCTTTTCCAGATTGTAAAAGGTACAGATGGTTTTGAATCTCTTATGAGTCAGCAAGTACACCAATATGTGTGTTTTGTCCCTTCCCCTCCAGGGCTGGAAGTGAGAGTAGAGTGAAGAAGATTCCTCTGTTCTGCGGCTTCCACTGACAGTTCTTGTCTCCACGCAGACCAGGGCCAGCAGGACGGAGGGAGGGTACCTGTCACCTCAAAGATTTCAGAAGGGAGAGGCTAATAAAGCAGCCAGGGCAGAAGGACAAACTCTGCTGCGGAAGGGGACAAACAGGGTGTTACACTGCCCTATTGTCCTGTGTGGAGCGTGAGCTTCCACAATCCTCAGGAGCTTGCAGGCAGGCCAAACCGACTTTAAATTAGTAAGCCAGGCCCGCTTTCAAATGCATGTTACAAAAACTGTCAGTTTCTCACAGAACCAGGGGCTGGTTTGTTTGGTGGTGGGGTTTTTTTGAAAAACAAAGATAAATGCAGAGTGTTAGTTCCTTACTAAGAACTGGATGGGACGCCCACGCGATGGACAGGATTGTGTCCCTTTGCTGGTTCCAGTGAGCACTCAAGCAGGCTCTGCTACGCATTTCAAGGTTTAGATCCAGTTTGGTTTTGAATGCAAGTTAAGAACGTCTTTAAAAGTTTCTTTTAGCATGTTTGCTAGCAGTTATGTCAGATGATGATTATTGTCTTGCTTTTAGAAGTGAGTATGCAAATGAGTGTATGGCAGCATATGGAGGAGGATGGATGAAGTTTATCTAGAAATATTAAAACCATATTTACAACGGGATGCTGTTGCAAGCTGCCATAATACACTAAAGGATTTGTGCATAAAATTATTTGTGTATACACACTGATTTGTGTATAAACTTCATAAACTGTGCTTTTGCTTATTAATAAATACTATTTTAGCTTGTTTCCTCAACGCATTTTTTTACATCCACTGTTGACTTATAAGGCACTCTATCACATACATGACAATCCTCTCACAATGGTTTAGCAGATTTGTAAGCTAAAGCACACTGATACTCTTCAGAGAGATGGCACTTCTCAGGAAAAACCCCCTGAGAAGATTTGGGAACTTCTAATTTATTACTATAATCTTTGTATAGATTTGTAATTGCTTCAATAATATATGCAAAATTCTAGAATTTGGTGCTAAATGCCGCTAATTTGTGAATGAAAGCACAGGACCACACACAGGGAAAAAACAGAGTTGTATCCCAGCTGAAAGCTAAGCTCAGTTGTCTACAGCCTAAAGGATTACACTTTTCACCCAGAGTGTACTAAGCAAGTAATGACTAGCCCTGAAAATTGCCAGGTCCCTGCTGAATTTCTCTTATATTGCTCTCAGGCCAGGAGTGAATGAGAATAAAGCCCTGGGTGCCTCTCTGCTGGATCAAAACAAAACCACTAGTTGATTTTTTTAGCATACATATTTCCACAACCGCAATAGTTCAGAAAGTCTAACTCATTTTCTTTCAGGCCACAGTATCACAGGACTTATGCTGCAAATAACTCGTCCTTAACCTTTGAAAATGGACACACGAGATGTGGGTTCAACACATCAGCTTTGAGGATGTTCCTCAACAGTCATATGGGAACAATAACATTTTCCTCTTTCCTTTACCTACTTGGATTGTACGTGACACAGGAATGAGTGTCATTTTCCCACCTCTCTAGTCCAAAGCCAACGCAGAACTGCCAGTGGGCACTGGACCGGGAGTACCACACACGCTGAGTATCTACTTGTGCAAAGCCCCAGCCACAAAGAACAGTTCCAGTAAAACCTGGCAGGAGTTACATCGGGCCATCACTGCATTTCATCAGCAGCGAAAGAACAGCATTTATGCGATTTTGAAGCACAACACCTACCACTCTCAAACGATATCTGAACAATAAGAAAGTTTCAGGTTCAGCCAGGGAAAGATTAATTCTTCCTGGTTCATTATAATCCACTTGCCTACAATATCAAAACATCTACAATCATCCATACCATAAGATACCACCTCCTAGTCCTATCTGGCAGATTAAAAAGAAGCCTATCCGACTTCCTAGATATCCGTCTCTTCAGTCACTTGGGTACCTTTGAAAAGCCACCTCTCTGTGCATGTTCTAGTTCTAGGCTTCTTCAGGCCTGGGTTTGCTTCCCCTGAAAACATTAGCGCAACATTAGCACCCAGTGGGATGAGCTACACTTCTTTCCAGGTCAGTGTTGGGTTCTGAAGCTGCTTACACTGTCATTGTAAATAATGACTACAAACAAGACAAAATTGTCTAAAGGCCTGTATGTTCAGATGATCTGTTTATTTTAAGGAAAAAGTTAGCCTTCTCCTCTTTTTAACTTAAGCTACTACTAACATAGTAGCATGCATCTGAGGTAGTATATTTTGGAAACCATTTCCCGTCCACCTCCACTAAGAAGCATGGCCAGTAAAACAGCTGAGTGGAAATCAAGCCTGGCAGTAATAGGGGACACCTTTCACAGAGAAGATAAATTGCATTCTTGACTTCCAAACAGTAAGCACACAGAGCAGTAACAAAAGCCATGCTCAAATGTAATGATAAACACTTCTAAAAATTCCCTATCACCTCTGAAAGTTAATTTTAGAAAAGCAAAAGATAAAATCACGGAGATTAGCATATTAATGGTTCCCAATCTGTATTTAAAAATCTCATAGATCTATTAATGGGTAATATTAAGTAGATAAGTGATGTTAATATAACGTGAAAAATATTAAATGCTAAAATTTGCAGTCTAAATCCGGGAGTGTGCATGCAATACATTAAAAGGGACAAAATTGTGAATTTCATGGATTAAAGCATTAAGAATTTGCAGTGTGACTGCTAGGAAGAAGACAAACGAGAAGTCTCACACATACAAAGCAATCGGTGTCTTTAGGTCCAGAACAGCCTCCAGCGCATTCCCGGTGGCAGCAGTCGCTGACATAGGGCCCATAGCACCGTCCATCGCACTGCTCGGCACACACCGTCTTCGTCACTAGGAGGAGGCAGGAACATCAGCATGTGAGAAGCAGAACTAAGGAGAGAGCTCTTCAACTGCACGCTGAGGAAAACACCAAACTGAAGAGCACACTGCAAAAACCCTCAAGTTTTAAGGTAACTGCTTCAGTGGTACTGGCCACTTACATCCTCCACAGAACACCTTCACAGTACTCTCTTTAGGAACATACACATTGCTCAAGGACGGTGGAGGAAGAATTTTTAAAGTGTTTTCTCTTACCCTTGGAAATTCAGGTGGAATATTATTTTCAAATTATTAGGTTTTTTAAGCAGCTGATGGAAGGATATGCAAAAAAAACCCCACAAAATAACAGAAGAGCCCACCAGTTCTGTGTGAGTTCTCCTCCACGAAGAGCAGCAACACTGAGTAGACACGTGAAAGTCAGAGCGAGACCAGCAATCTCCGAGCCAGATGCTGTTCTTGACGGCAACCGACGTGACAAACAGGCAATGAGAAAACAGAACACAACCAGCACACTGGAAAACATCTGGAAACTTACCTTTTCTAAGTAACACAATGCAGCCTTCATTCACAGGGAAACAACTATATTATCCCAACTGGAAAGCACAGAAATGGTACCTCAGGGCTTAGGCTGGTGCAAAGAATGGTCAACAAGTGCAGCACCTTCCTCCCTTCACTCAGCTATGGCCACTATCTTTATTTTATGGCAAAAGAAATAATTATTATCTGCAGGACTATACCATCCACTGCCAACAGAATGCCAGGAAGCAGTGCTGTCAGCTGTCTTTTGATAGAAGCAGGGATGTTACACTTCTGTAATTAACCTTTACCATTTATTTTGTTAAAAGCATTTAATTACTTCTCTACGGAAAACACTTTTCAAGAAGCCAGAGAATGCAAAATTCCATCCAACTTTCTGTTCGATTCTACTTATTGCTAACTCCTTTGTAAGTACTTTGCAATCCAAATTCCCCCCACTACTTCTGGAAATACTTAAGGCAATGCCAAAGCTTCTTGATACACACAATATTTACTTAGGACATAAAAACGTAAGTAACCAAAGAGAAGTCATCATTCATAATCAGCAGAATAAAGCGATGCATTTTTAGAGTAATTCCATCTCGCTGATACCAGAGGCAACCCCCAGACAGAAACCATTTTCGTGCCTTATGCAATCTGATTTAAGAAATAAGGGAAATTTCTGTAAATGCACTTGCTGTCAACACTCCTAGGGAAACAGATTACAAGGATTTGTTTATTTAAGCAACGGTATTGATAAACAGTAGGACAGAGATAGGAAACGGTGGCATATGCTAAGCAAAACACCCATCACAGCATGCTGCCATCGCACCATGGGCTGACAGTCTCATCTCCTGAAATGAACAAAGACCTCATTTAGTCAGTGACTGCGTAGTGTTTTCTGCCATTTCTGCAATTGGTCCATAAAGCCTTGATTTGCACTAGAACGGGCACTATCTGCTTCAACCTCAAAGGGAGGCGAAGCCCAGATCTGCCTTGACTTGACGGAGGGCCCCCTTTGCCAGAGGCTCCCCCTGTGCCATCAGCGGAGAGGCACCAAATATGAGTCCGTTCATTTCACTCCGTCCCACAGCCCCGATCCTCTGTCTTCACCTGCCTCACTCCTCAGAGAAGAAGGGGGCACCATCCAAACCCTCCCGCCTCCCTGTCAGACAGCAACTGCTCGTGACCCTGCTCACCTCAGTGTCCCACACCACCACTTCCCGCGGCAGGGCAGCTCTGGAGCCCACGGCGGCAGGGCAGTGGCTGCCCCCGCGCTGAGCATGCCCTCTGCCCCCTTGGAGAAGCCTCCTCAGCACCCGAGGTTCCCCTCCCCAGCACCACCCCACTCGCCACAGCCTCAAGAGTTGCAGTGCACCAGCACCCTATTCCTTTTCCTTTTTTCAGTCGCACCAGAGGCAGAGAGCCAAGGAGCCAGACTTCAGGCGGATACACTCAGGAAAAGAGAAGCGGCCGTGATAGCACACCACGGCCGCTCAACGGCAGAATGCTGTTTAAAAGCATTCCTTGCTGTGCTCCACAGCAATTTAATGTTTTGCTTAAATCTAGGAAGTTTTGGTGAAAGCATCTCTGTGTAGACAATGAGTAAGATCCACCCAACTGACTCAATTACAATTATTTTACCTCAGTGGCAGCTGCTGTTGGGAGCAGGTCGAGCTGCCCACCATCACTACATAACCACTGCTTCCCCACGGAGGAGGTTTCCTGGCAGATTTCTGTAAGGGCAAAGAGGCCAAGTCCCAGCAGCACGTCCCTTACCATCGCCCACAAGAGGTACTGGGGATCCGCCACCGCTGCCTCCCCAAAACCGAGCCCTGAGGGGGTGAATCCCTCGCCTCGAGGGGAGGAGGGACCTGCCGCTCGGGTCCCTGTCCGTGACCACAGACCACACTCACCACCCCACACCTATCTAGAGAGGCACAGCTGTCTTGTCAACTCACGAGCTATGACTTTTAGCCAGCCCAGATCTGTATTTGCAGGATTACACGCTTCTTTCAAGCTGAGCTGCAGATAATAGCACTTCCCTGGGCTGCGTAGTTTAAACAGCGGTGGGGAATGAGCTCCAACAGCAGCAATGGATTTAAGCAATTTACTGACATCTTTTCAGCAGTTTTCACACTATTAGGCTAGGACTAAATCATCTAAATCATTCACCCTCCTCTAGAGCCCCACAGTCAGGCTTGTGCAATGTATAAAGTTACAGATATTGACATTTAAAAAAAAAAAATTCTAACTTTTTAAGAGACTACAACACTTTATTGTGGAGTATGTTTGCTTTTTAAAAAAAACCAAAACAAACCAAGGGCATCCCCCATATCAGAGCTATCCTGGAGGGATATGGCCCCTTTTTCAGCACAATACCTAAACTGAATGCCTTCAAAAAGCATACTCTGGTTACGGTTAGGCACCAGCTTAACTAGGGCCTCTACCATGCTGTTCAGGATAGGGAGTGTTTTGAGCTTTCCTGGAGACTAGTAAGTTATAAAGTGGTTTGCAAAATCCACAATTACAGCAAAGGTTTGTCACTGTTCTTCCCTAATTGTGTATTTTGCTGGGAAAGCAAACTATGCCAACAGAAATGCCAACATTTAACTCTAGACAAAGGCCACAACAGCCCATACTTATGTCTTGGTTCATTGCATGCTGTACGTGCATCAGAACTGCTCCCGGGGGCCAGCTGCGGGCAGGACCTGCCTCGCACCGTCAGTGCCACCGCACGCCAAGGCGGGAAGGAGCCAGTGGGCGCTGGATGTTTTTGAGGACTCATATTCATGGCACTTTGCAATGAAGGGTTTTCCCCGAAGCAAAAGAAACCCAAGGCAATACTATGTACTGTTTGAAGTCTCAAAACACTGTGATTGTTCAGATTCCAATAAACATAACTCCACAGTTCAGCTTCCTGCAATCATTATCATGGGGTAACACTACAGAAAATGTATGTAGTCGCACTGGTTTAAAAAAGATAGCAAGTTTTTTCCCCAAAACCTTTCCTCCAAATGCAATCAATCGATTCTATAGCTGTGACCTAAGACCTATCTGAAAGAGTGAAATGTAAAGATAAATATTAACCAAAATATCAAACTGTATATTCAGGAGGACGAATGTTGGTGGGCGGCTCCTAGAGGGGACACGTGGGCAGGGTGATCACAGCCCTCACATCACATCCTTCCTGCAGCCCAGACACACGCATGAGATCCAGGAGTTCGGGGCTGGGACCTGAGAGGAATTTTAGGTGTCAGATAATAACTTCTTCACCCAACAGAACTGTGAAGAGACCCTTCACCAATCACAGTTAGGGCCCCAAGTTTCGAATCAGACTTTTGAGGGTCAGTGCAATTACCCGCCCTGACATCTCCTGAGCCTTTGTGGGATACCAAAAATCAGCTGCACAGAACAGTCACAGCCGGGGCCAAGACAGCAAAGGACAATGGCAAACACCAAGGTCTTGAAAAACATACCACGCGCTGGGACGGGTTTCTGTGGGTGCAAACCACCGGCTGCCAGTCTTTACTAGTATTTCACTGCCATGCAGCAATAAGCTGGGCTGGGGATGGCGTGGAACGAGCACGTCGTTCATATAGGCGTGCAGTTAATCAGTCTCTCTTATTGTTTCCCTTAATCTTTAATTATGTCAGGCCACTATAAAACTATGAATGAAAAAATGGGAAGTCACTGAAATAAATGAAAAAAGTCTTGCAAACATGCGAAGTTATTAGAGAAATACAAGGATTTAAATTAACGATGCTGGCTCCAAGCAAAAACGCTGGGCTACCCTGACTGATCTCCGCTGCTGGGTCAGCTCTTTCTGTCTCCCCTGACCAGGCTCCCACTTGCCTTTTGTGGCTCCAACTGGGCATTTCCTGCGTCGCCACCTTCTTTTTCTCAGCAGCACCAGCCGCACAGAGACTGTATAAATACAGCCACGCTCAGGCCAAAGCCCTGTGCACACACACGGCCATGCAGCATTTCACACGTCCTCAATGTTTATGTTTGGGCTTCGATTTAAGGGCGATTCGCCTTTTTTTTGCATTCCCTTAGATGGGCCTATATTTTAATTTAGATTTTTGTCTTTTGTTTCAACGACATTCCTCTAGGACAAAGTGCATATTCTGTCATTTTAATAAAATAATGTACGCAATTTGTAATATTTTCAATTTTTTTCATACAAAAAGTAAAAAAAAAACAAACCTCTTAACAGACATCAACAGCAAAACAGTAACATAGATTTTAACTGTAGATTTTCAAATTTGATTAGTAACTTCCAAAAGTATTTGTTCTTAAGGGTTTTTTTAAATTGGTTACATTCTATCTAGTGGGTGCCCAATACTCTTTGAAAAATACATTCTTTTTTAAAGTATTTCCACATTAGCCTCTCCTAGCACAGGAATAAACAACACAGTCTAGCTTTTAAATGTTTGATATTAATATTTACTAATAGTTTAATTGTAAAAGAAAAATGGATTGTTAACTGCATAAAACAGTACCCTGAAATTACGCCTTCTCCAACAAAACAGCTTATTTTAAATTTCCTATTAATTGTCTTCTTAAAAAAGTAAATTTTCTAGTCACACTTAGAGCGACATTAGATCAAAGTTAGATGCAGGTGGTGTTTCAGATAGAGTCAGAAGTACAGAGAAACACTGCTGGAAGGCAACATAAGAAGCAGCTAGGTAGATGATATTCATGCAAAAAACAAAAAGATTTTTATTTTTTTCCGTGTGTAATTTGAAATGAAAGACACGGATTAAGATCTTTCATTTTTAATACTTTTCCAGGAAAATAATTTAAATCTTATCTTGGGAGGGGGGCTCATTAGAATTTTATGCTTCAGAAAATCATTAAAATGCAGACATACCTCTGAGTTGTTTCTAGGAACCAAACTGTTTGACACTGGGATGTAGTACTGCTGAAGTGTTTTCCTGCACACGGCTGAGAGACGTACATCCCCAAGGTGACGAGGTTAAGGTATACGCCACGTTTGTGATACCATTCATCCTATCTCTGCCTTGTATCTAAAAATAACATCTACGAGCTTGAAAGCCAGGCATGTTTTTTAAAGTCAGAAATGAAGGCAGCAAAAGCCTATCACCACTTGCATTTTTATTTTTCCAGTCCCTACTCGTATGCTTATTCTTTGCTTCAGTTTGCAGAAAAACACATTTTGAAAAAGTGCAATGAAGAAATGCCCATTGCCAGCCTAATATTCAGTTCTTTCCTTAAAACCTGCTGTTTATCCAAGGTGCAGGAGGCAAAGAAGAAGTACGTGAAACTACCGTCCTTGACAATCAGAGGCTGCAGAGTATGCTTGAAGGTAAAAGGCCATAGAGTAGCTATTTCAAATTAGAAATGTGCAATCTGTATATCTCCCTGGAACTTAGATGGTATATGTCTTTCCATAGTTTATTATTTTAAATCCACAGTTGTGCCTGAGCCCGTCCCCACTGTTTGGATTTGAGAGGGCAGTCACTGTGAAGAGAGAGATAGCTGTCACTCCTGGAGCAAACCCACCGTGCAGCTCCACTAAGCTTCTGGCTTCACAACACCGCAGATAAGTTTTTCTCTCTCTGGTATTACCACGTTAATCCACCAAATCAGTTCACTTATCGGAGAGCGGTGCCTTGTAGAGGTGGAGGCGGTGGGAGCTGATCCTGCCACGTGGACTTCTGCAGCCGCACGGAGTCCAGCTGGATTCTCCCAGCGTAGGTGGGGCTGGAGCCTCTGCTCGCTGGCACAAAGGCCAGAGGCAGGATGGTACCGTACGGAACGTAACTGCCCAGGCTTTACAGTATCCTTGGAGAAGCTAACCACATAAGGCCTGAATAAGCCTACTCATGTTTGGATGAATTACCCAGACTCTTACAGAGTTATGAGTTTCAATAGACAAATGGGCCTCTCATTAGGGACAGAGAAAGAACCAGCATTAATCATTTCTAACCTAACCACGCATAAAATAATTTGGTCAGCTTGGGTTTAAGTCCCTTTCCATTATCTACTTCAGCACATAACCCTGACATGAGGAGGCTTCTGGAGCACTGACTTCTTTGGGGCTTTCAGCAGAGGAAAGAGATGTACTAGCTCGATTCAGATAAAGAAGGATCTGCTCAGCATCACTGTACCTGCTTCATTGCACAGTCACTCCTACAACCTGTCCTAAAGTGGTTTTAATTACACCTGCAGATAAAGCTCAATACGAAACAGCAATATAAGGACACGTTAATTGCAGCAGAGCTGTAACTGTCATCAGCTTTGCCAGCAGCATCGGCTGATGCTCCTGAACAGAAAGCGGTGCTTGGAGGGTGGCAGAGCCTCTGCAGGCACGTAGCGGTGGCACGCGTGGCCCTCGCTTTGCATGGACAGGAGGCCAGCTTGGATTTCCTACTCGTGTTCACTCGTAAAACGTTCATGTCAAGCTGTCTGCTATTTCTAATTTCCTCTTATCTCTTGCTCTGAGCAGTCAAAAAAAAAAAGAAAAGTCATAGTTGCACTGTTCCTAATATTTCCAACAAAAAAGGCAGATGACACTGGGCTATCGTCAGCTCAGAGAGTTAGCTGGTGCACTTGCTTGATAGCGGTTAATTTGTCACAATCCCTTCCTCCTATCTACAGCTCAGCCGAGGAAGCGAGCGCAAGCTAGAGCAGTGCTCTCTTGGGGACCTATCAGCAACCGTTTCATTCCCTAGGAAGAGTGACTCCGGTAAACACAACCAATTTCCACACTCCTAAATTTCAAAGAAAGGATATGTAAAGGATAGCTCTATTCCCGTAAGGGGGAAAAAAGAAAAAAATGTGTAGGAAAAGACAGCTCTCATTTTCTCCTCTTTTGTGTTTGCTAATATTGTGACTGCACTTCTAGCTCTTTACTGCCTATCTGAAGGAGCTGAAAGCACACAAGGAAAAAATTCTCTCAATATAGTTCTTTTTTCTTCATTTTAATGCTCTCTAAATTCAAGAGGACAGACAGACAGACATTGTGAACAACGCTTCACTTACTGCTTCACAAAAACCCTATTATTCTCTCTTTCAGTACAACTCAAATACATTCTGTAGTTATTATAAAGAGAACAATTCTGCAAGATAACTAATATTCCCAGGCTCCCACTGAAATTAACAGAGTGGTTTGGCATTAGGAACTTTGCAGCGTCAGATTGTCATTAAAGATCTCCAAATCTGCCTTGCAGTTTCTTCTGTTCCTGCAGCACTCATTTCCCTGTATTCCAAAATAACCATCAATACTCTCAGGAGTCGTGCTCCATGTTACCGCCAAGAAGTGAAAAGAAAATTCAAGTTAGCGTAAACATTTTTAGAAAGCACAAAGGAAGAAAGAAAAACATAAATTCACATGAGTGGAAAAAAAAGCAGATCATCTGTTGGTAAAAAAATATGGGAAAAAATGCAAATATTTTAGAATTATATTAAACCCAGAATTTATCGTATCCCTTCAAAATGAAAAAAAAAGTAGGATCCCTGTGACATCATTTTTCAGCCCTTTGTTTCTCAGAATCTTGCACACTTACAGGTCTGGCAGTGATTCTCTGTGGGTCCCCAGCATCGGCCTGTGCAGGACTTGTGACATCGACCACCTGCAGGAGAGACAGCAAGAGAGAACGATTGGAAAGGTGGCTTCCTCTCGTTTCTTCAACATCCAACAACTGCTGAAGAGGAGCATCCGTCTTGTCTTTGGAGAGATTTTATGCTTTACCAAGGTTGAAACAGTGCTGGTAAAAAAGGCCCAGATAAATAATCAGAATTGGTGCAAACATGTATGAAATATGGCTACTTTTTAAAGCGCTTTATACCCTAAATACCACTCTGCTACATATAATGATTGGGACATTTTAAAACACACAAAAAAAATGAACAAGTCTGGAAGACTGAGGAACAATTTCATCCCCCGGTGCTATCTGTTGCTCTCTACATCCCATGTAAGACCCACTCTTTCCTCCACAGAAGAAGAGATGGCTGTGCTAGAGAGGATATCTGTCTATGTCTGTCTATCTCATGATCAATTCCCTCTGAACAATGGGACGATACACTCAAAGCCTGTGATTAAAAGCCACCCGGCTCCCCAAAAGCTTGCATAGCCTTCACGTCCAATACCACGGTAAAGGAAACGTGCCCTGTGCAACCACTTACCCCAGTGACAACTAAGCCCACGGGACCTTTCCTTTTCTGGCTGCTGGCTCTCCAGCTGCCTGCGGTTGGGTTTCTGAAGGAACCACTTGCTCCTTTAGAACCTAGAGGTGATGTTCTACATGGTCCTTCCACATGCTGACAGGTTTAGTCCCTCAAGAAAAGGAACTGTAGGTGCTTTCACTGTGAAATACAGATGGAAGAGGAAGAGCTAGCAACGGTAGCTTTTGTAAACTGCCTGGTAATTAGTGACTGAAACCCGCTTGGACTGAAGAGGGACTCGAGTTCACCCTGACCACTGTGCGAGGAAATGGCAAGCAGGCAGAAGAACTGGCACCTTCTCCTCTGGCTGCACCTTATGTTATTCGAGAAAACACTGGGACAGTGTCACACCAGTCCTGCCTGCGAGGGAATGGAGACTTCATCCTGCAGCTCCCACCCAGGCGTGGGCAGAGCTCAGTCACGCTCCTGCTCACGGCGCTTCTCCCTCCCAAATGCCGAATGCTCCCCGCACGCCCATGGAGCCTGCCTTACCGCCTCCATGGAGCCTGCCTTACCGCGCCCGGAGCCCCGGGCTCAAACCCCGGTGTGGCAGTGCCCAAGGGGGAGGCAGCCAAGCCCCGTGCACCCAGCCGGACCTGACGGGATGAGCTGAGAAACCCAAGAGAAGCACTGTTAAGGACTACACACAGTTCTTACCGCGGCTTTTTGGACCACAGGAACCTAACCGCATTTCTGATCAAACTTTTATTCATCACTGAACACTGCTGAGATTCTATTAAGCAAATTTCCCCTCTGAACCCGATCCAGAAGGTTACCTTTGAATCCTGCCTTAACAGCAGCTGCTGTTAGCACTGCTCCATTACACTACATCAAATCCTTCCCACACGCCCTGATGGGAGACAGCGTTGGAGAAAACGCAAAACGTCTCTCGGCAAAGGCTGGATCACCCCAAAAGAAAACACTGCTCCTCTGCTAGCAGCGTGCTTACACCTCAGAGATGTTACACCCTTGGGCACCCGCTGCGATCGTTGTGCAAGGTCGGACTTTCTGTCACTGCCTTCCCAAAGCTCGCGTTCCCTCAGCACTGGCACAGCATTCGTGGCGCTACTGATGATGTGGTGTGGTAATTACCACACTGTACGCCAACTACCTTGTTAAAACTACCAGCTCCTTGATGCATTCATGTTCATTTAAAGCAATTATACTCGGGAAGGGTTGTTGCTGACATCACCAGCACATAATTTGCTGTCACATTCTGCCATCTGTTTATTTAGATCACAAATGTACTATAACTACATAATGCAAACTCGTTCTGGCTGACAGGGAGGGGACTCCATCTGGCATGAGTAATGCAACTTTAATCAGTAATAACGATTATTATGATTATTAAGAGACTACTGGAAGCCTGTGCGGAAAGCAAATACATCCATAGTGATTTATAAGAATGGAAGTTTAAAAAGAAAGGTGAGGTAAACAGCAAATTAAAGGAAGAATTTTAACAGAGGAGATTCAGTAAGATACCGTTTGTTGGCTCTGGTGTTTCACCCAACCGAATAAAGAGGATCTGGAGCTGAGGGAGAAAGCCAGAAGTCCTGCAGCTGGCTGCCCTGTACAGCACTGCACACATCACGTGTAACCACGTATACCCGATGCAGAACACGGCACCAGCTTGGCCGGTTCTTCCCCTTTCTGTCCCTGGACTCCATCTCCTTCCAAAACATATGGTACGCACTGGGCTTTCCACTGCCGTACTTGCAGTGAAGTAACACAAATGAAACTTCAAGCACCCCTCCAAGTGCTATCTAACCGGAGAGGCCACCCACGCTTCTGGGTGGCCTTCATATTTGAAACTCCTAGGCGCTGAGCTGACCCTCAGCACACAAACAAAAACATATTCAGCCAACTCTACCCCTCCTGGAAACAAATGCGCTCCAGCATCTTCAAAAATCATTTTAAAAACTTTTTTAACTTGCATGCCTGCTTCCTGGTACATGACTTTGTTTGGCAGTGTCAGATGATCATTTGCATTTAAATAGCGATATTTAACAATATAGCAAGAAAAGGCTGCCAGTTTTCTTTTTTCTCACTGGGAACTCAAAGTATCTGCTTCATTGTTTTCACTTTTCTCAGCTGCACAGACAGAACAAGGAGCTGAGCTTGTAGGCAGCACACCTCTGAATTGCATCGTTACATGTCCTTTTGAAGGTCAAATATACTGAGAAAAAGAAAAAACAAACTCCCTCCAAATAGTGTGTCTATATTAGTTTGTTTAAAAAGAAAAATAACTTCCTTTGTTCTCAGTATGAACTGGTCCAAATTCTGCCCTCACGTAACTCACTATTTCAGCAGGTTTTCCCCACTGTAATAAGGACAGATTGCTACCCGTTAAAGAACAGCTCTGTAAATCTAACACAAAAATACTCCCATGGAAGTCAACATAAGTAGCCAGGAGCGTAAGGGGCATTCATGTGAGGAACAGGGCTCACGATTAGATGTGTATGTCAGGCTTAAATGCTAATAAATCTATCGGCCCTAAGACTGATGAGGTCCTTGAAATAATTATACTACTTCTCACAGACCTTTCTGCATATATTTCTTAGGACTTTTAAATTGTAGTGAGCCAACAGAGAAAAAATGAAAAAAAAAATTATCAATCAATTCTTGGCATAAAATAATTTATTCCCATTTTTCCTTGGGTCTCTAAAATATTCTAAAACTCTCCAATATACAGCAGTAAGAGCTAAAAGAAACAACTAATGAAGAAATGGCAAGAGTAGAGAGGTAGAACTCCTTCCTAGGATTTCCTCCACTGGTTCTTGACATCAAAAGACGCTGAGTGACCTAAAGTCCTGGTGGCAACTGGGGGGACTTAGGAGCGCTCACCCGCAGGGAAACAGCCCATCTGCAACAACTCATCAGATATGTTCTTACTACAGTCATACAGTGATTCGAGAATTAGCAGGAATTGGTGAAAAAAAAGAAGAAATTATTCTGCAGGGCTCTGCCTTGTAAGCACTACCTTGCCCATTCACTTAATTCTTGCACATTAGTGAAGGCACAGAAGAAAAAAGTGGGTTTTTTTCTTTCCTAAATGAGACATAGAGAGGAAGAACCTGGAAGAGTCTCCTGCCTTGCTACAGGTGTCATGCGAGAGTACATTCTGCTCCTGAGTAGTAGAATTGGTTTGCATACATGATGACATTTTATTCACTAGATTGCAGAGGTGGAGGGAAGGAGTTAAAAGGAAGCTTATATAATTTTTACAGGGTTTGTTAAGAAATTGAAGTTTAGGAAGGGCAGATTCCCACTGGAACATGAAAGTTAATTTTGCTTTGGCAAGTTCCCCGTAGAAAACCAATGACTCATCTCCTGGGCTCATCTTCCCTTAGCCAATACTACCACAAGAGCCCTCATTATGGGCTCCAGTGCAGAGTATCATTGCTGGAACTTCCAGGATAGAGTTATCGTGGGAGATGCTTCTGCTCTCCCAGGCAGGGAAAGTCACCAGCAGAAAATGTTTGCTCACCAGCCCAAGGTTACTTCATCCTTGTGCTTTCCTGAGAATTGAGAAGGGCTTTCCTTTGGCTCCAGACTGACTTTATTATTTCAGGAACAGTAAAACCACACAGGATTAAGTTACTGACAAGACAAGAAAAATGAAGTCCTCCTCTTAGTTCTAAGAAGCTCAGTGTAGTACAGAGAAGAAAGGCTGCTTCTCCCCATCAGCTATGCCAGCTGCCTCAAGCAGACCTCTCTCAGTAGGAGAAGGAAAGCAGAAATAAGAGAAGAAATAGTCTCACTTTGCACAAAGCTTGCGTTTACAGATGGTTTCTACCAAGTTAATAAATCATTAATAACTGTTAGCATATCTGCAACACACTGATACTGAAGTGTGAATAAACACAGACAAAATAAAGTGGCTTTGATGGTTACAAGCCATGGTTATAAGCAGCCTCTTTACTTACCCAACAGTCTGAAATAATTGATTAACTATCAGAACAGCTGTAAATCATTTATTAGCTTCTGGAAGCTACTTATAAACTCATCCTTCACTTAAAAAATTCACTTCTGCAAAAATGCTAGAGCTGTCATACAGATGTTTCTATACAGAAGTAGCCCTAAGGTCCAAGAAGCTGCAGGTATGCTGCGCAGGCTCTCCTTGCCATTGCTTAGAATGGTCAGAAGGTCTAAATACACTTGCACGTTGCTTTTCTAGGTAGCTGAAACTACTTAGATTTATGTACTAAGAGATAACAAAATCAAAATATAATTCAAACTCTGCAGCACAGAATTAATGAGAATTAAAGATACTATTGTGATGGATTGTTCTGCCTTTATCAGGCTGTAATGCTTTCCGTGTCCTTGTCTGACTATTCCTATTGTCACACATTCATTCATTCACACTTCTTTGTTAAATAAAAAATGATTTTGCATTTTCTACCAGCCCTGTGCTAGCCTTCAGATCTCTTCTATTGATTTGGAAGTTAATTACCTAACAGAGACCCACACTTTTCAGGATTTGCTTTCTTCATGGCAGGAGAGACACATGTCACAAGAGAAAGGAAAACTTTCTGTAAAAGAAGAAAGTCTTATAGAAATATCTAGCGTTTGTTTTCTCTTCCTCTCTGTAGAAGTGTTATGGGATACAATAATCCAGGGGTCAATTCCTCTGCTGATATCAAACTATGTTGCTTTCAGATGTCAGATGTATCACCAAATAGTTTTCCAACATGGGATTAGTCCCATAACATTCAGGCTTTTCTTTAGCAAGCTGTAACCGCACTGATATTGTTACTTTTATTGCGGTAAACAGCAGCACTTCAGCTGACCTTTCTGTCTCCTATCTGTATCATTGCTTCTACCCCAAATCCTCCGTGCCCAATAGAGGGCACAAATATTAATGGGATCCCTTTACAGTGGGAACTCGCATAGTGTTCATCAGTGAGGAATACTTACACTGTGGAGAAGCACAGTGCCTTCTGTGGATGCTGCCACCATCCCTAAGTCAAAGTTCTCTAGCGCCCAGCCCCGAACTGCCACGTGTATGCGCATCCAGCGGATGGGCTCCACTGGGCTTCAGTAATGATGAAAGCAAACTCCCTCGAAAGATCGCTTCCAACGGGGACTTCCAGCTCTGCCATTCAACGCCTCTATCTTCCCTCATCTCCCTCAGCAGATAAGAAGAGACACGCACACAAATGGAGAGGGACTCGGGAACAGGCAGCTAAAAAGAAACTGTCATGGGAAATAGGTCTGGGAAATAAAAACAATCCAAGAGATACGCCCTGAAAGACAGGCAGAGGGAGAGGTACAGGGACAGTGTGAGGGAACAGAGATAAAACCGAACCAGCACTGAAGAAAACAAAAACTGAATACCAAAGGGGGACGCATTTTCTCGAGTAATGTGTGATGGAGACAATGCTCACGTGCGCACAGGGACCAGGGATCTGTTGAGAACTGCAAAATTACAGTTTCACTAGACATACTGGTGGCACACGGTTTTGATTTTAAGAGAGATTGGCCACCAGAGGTAAGGGAATAAATGGGAAGTCAAGAAGAGCACGTCAGCAGCACCGAACAGGCTCAGGCTGGTGGATTCGTATCTATCGCTGACAGCTCCGAGCTGATAGGAAGGCTCACTGTGGCGTTATTTCAGCTGCTACAGAAAAATGTCTTCAGGCCACAGTAACAACTACAGAAAGAGACCTGAGGGGGGTAATGAAGACACCGGTTATTTTTCTCTGCCTGGAACAGACAGCACTGGTAAGGCTGTATGACTCGATGCATTAATTGGGGGTTTAGTCATCCACAAAAATAAAAACCTTCACATATGACACAGTTTAAAACTTTAAACTGATTAAGCAATTAGGAGCTATTAATTATCACTGCTTATAGCTGTTAGCATAGAGCAATGTAAGTGAATTCCCATCACTGTGGTGGTGAATTAGTTCCAATCAGCATCAAATGCCTTTCTGCACACACACAGGGACCCTGAGCAAATGCGGAGACACAGCTGGAAGGCCAAAAGGATAGGTCAAGTCCTGCCTGCTGCTTGGCAGGCTCATCAGGAACAAGAAGCCCTCAGGAATATTTCCTTGTAATCATTATTCTTAAAAAAATATATTCCCCTCCAGTAAGCCATAGGTAGCTGCCCATCCTCGCCCGCTTGCAGCAGGACTCTGCTCCTGAACAGCAGAGCAGCTTGGTCTCTGTCTAATGGGAGGTTACACAGGGCTAGAAATGAAGCACCCCCAAAGCACACAGACCAACAACCCCAAACCCCACCAAAACCCAGGGGTAGCTCTTGTTTTGCCTTTCCTTCGAGTGAGAGGGCAACATTCCACCACCTGTAGATGTTAACCCTCACCTAGGATGTGGGGTTATGCTTTCCACTCTCTCCTTTGTTTCCTGCGATGAAGACTCTCACCTCCAAGGACAGCAACCCAAGAAAGAGCCTACAGGCTGTTCTCTGGAAGGGGAGGGCACAGCGCAGGCAGCCACCCCTGCCACCGACTGCCCTCCAGACCACACGGAGCTCACCAGCCCTGAAGGGAGAGAGCTGGACACAGCTTCTTGCCCCACAGCGAGTGGCTACGACCACTGGAGAAGGGATGCCCCTACAGCTATTTCTGTATCTTACTCAGTGATTACTTCATACTCAGAATTTAAACAGAAGGAGTAGAAAAAACCCCAAATCGGACGAACCTCCGGACGAACTCCACTGGGAGGTGGGAGACCGGAGGTACAGATTTGAATGCCTTCAAGCCAGCTAGGAAACTGAACCCTGCTCTCCACATCCTGGGCAACTCCTAAGCTGCTAATATATTTCAAAAAAGGGGAGAGAAGTCCTTCCTGAGGAAATCTGAGTGTGAGCAGAAGACAGGTCTGTGAGGGGAAGGCAGGAGGCAAGGAGGCACTGCAGACTCCCAGCAGACAAAAAGGCAAACATCTTCTATGCCTTTATATTTATTTCGGCATTTCCCCCGGGTTTGCTCCTGGCAGGTACTATTGTAATGGATTCTCTCCTCTGCATGGGGGCGTCCTGAAGAAGATGGATTTCATATCTGAGAAGCAGCCCTTGCAATGCCTAACGCTGTGACACCCACCCCCTTCCTTGCCCTGGGACACTGCCCATTAGCTCTCAGTGGGAAATCTCGGCGCTGTTACAGGAGATTTTCAAAGGACTTGCACAGAAAACTCAAAGACACACAGAAAAATAAGTGCCAAAGCTGTGGATGTTCTTGTGCTTGTTTAATACCAACTCCTCCAGCCCTCACACAGACCAAGTCAGTCAATATCACGTAAATCAAGATAATGTCCTGTAATAATGTTCCTGTAATGCTGCCAACGCAGTAATAAAGTTCGAACAGAGGGGCATACAGTTCTCATTTTTTAAACAAAGTAATAACCTCAAAGAAAGGAAATGAGAAGTCAAAATTGAAGTGGCTTTTAAAATTCATTTTACCTTTTCTTGATGCCATGCAATATTCCTAGAGTCTGGCTGGGTGCGGTCAGGTGTGCTAATGTGTTACCAACTTTTGACTCAATTAGATGGAAATACTAGAAGGGAACTCCCCATTCCCGTGAAATTTGGAACCCATTTTTAGACAAACTTTGGAAAAGTATCATAATATGCTTATTCAAATGTAAATACTTACTCAAAATGTATCTCTGGCTATCCTAAACAAAACTGATTATTTCAAAACAATACTTGGACAACAGAAGCCCTTTCTCTGTTGGAAAACAATGCATATACTCTGATGTTTAGATGCAGTGTTTGCTGTACACAAATATTTAATGAAAATAATCCTATAAACAAATGGAAGACTGCAATTTCCTGGATAATCTTCAGCTCTCAGAGATCTGCAGAGAGGTGATGCTGTGGACATTCTGTGACTTATCATGTAGGCATAATACGATGAATTCAGTATGAAGTTGTTTCATACGTAGCAATTTGTATAAAGCCACTTGGAAGCCCTGGATTGACCATCCTACTCTGCAAATATTCCCAACATTTCCCCTCTCCTAGAACACTCCACTGATGATGGCTTTTATTAGGTTTTGAAAGTAGATCACAAGTTCCTACAACAGGATCAGAAAGAAAATGTGGAGACGTGACAGGTCCTTTCATTACTAGCCCAAGGAGGTAAGAATGTGGAGATCCTACACACAGGGACAGAAAGCGTGAGGGACTGCAGGCGCATCAAATACACTCTTCTTTTTTGCTTTGCGACTTTCTGTACCTTGTCTGTTTGCTTAGCAGACAGAAACTTCCCTTCTAGTCACTCAGCCACAGCACTGCTGTCCTCCTCCTTGCGGGTGCTGTGAAGGGAAGAGAGAGAAGACCCCAAAACAGCCTGGGGTTTGAGCAGAGCTCTTGAGCCAGGCTGTCCACAAAAGCAGGGCAGGAACTTTAGTGACAGTTCTGGGAATTTCTGCCAAAACAGGCACCTGTAATGAAACCCTTAAAAAACTGCACATATGATAGCAAGAAAGACTGGTGGTGGTTTTGTGCTTTATGCGAGCAACAGAGCAGTCTGTCGGGGGAAGCCCCCTGCCACGCTGGCTGGCTCGTCCCACCGCTGCCCCCGAGCCACACACCCCTACCCTCCTGCCCCCAGCAGCACCGACCAGGCCCGCTCGGAGCTGGTGGCTGGCACGTACATCTCGCAGATCTAACAACAGACAACTTCAAAAGGGTGGGAGGCACACAGCAGCTTCGAGAACCAGTAGATGCAATTAAACGGCTGATTTTATAGTCTTTCTTTTCTTCCTCTTTCCCTAAGCAGCTCTTCAAAGGCAGCTAGCTAGAGCAGCTGGAGCTTGCTATGAAAGACCAATTCCACCCACCCACCCACTCCCTGCAAATCT
Source organism: Rhinoptilus africanus (assembly GCA_013400135.1). Lineage (NCBI taxonomy): Eukaryota > Metazoa > Chordata > Aves > Charadriiformes > Glareolidae > Rhinoptilus > Rhinoptilus africanus. The sequence goes on along the minus strand of VXBO01014877.1, from coordinate 871,445 downwards.
GCCAATTACCATTCAATTAGACTACTTTAAATATTCGGAGTATTTGGAGTTTGTTTCCTACTTTCAAGAAACACTGGCGTTTGTGATAAAGCAAGCTGCTTATAATGGAAAGGGATGCTTTCATTTAAACTGAAAGTCTCTCCCTTGTGCAATATTCCGCTTAAACGCCAATCTGCTTATAAACAGGTGGTACAGGGTAATACATTATACACAGGCAGGTTGCCATTAAAAGATAAGCATTTAGCAACAGTTGCCACACACTACTATGTGGAGCACTACTTAAATTCTGTAGCTACAGAACCAGTGCCACTTTGTACTATTTCTACACATCAGCACGGTAACCTGTGCCACTTAGTGGGTGACTTTCATCCTGTAACTGCGATATAAAGGGAGGGAGATACTCAGTAAAACAAGGTCAGCCCTTTGGCAGGATGGGGGGTTGGGGTTGGGGTTGGGTATTTTTTGTTTATCTTTTTGAAAAATGGATTTTTCACTGCAGAGAGATGCCCATGTCAGAGGTTCAGAAACTGTTAATGCAGGCTCTCTCAGTGCCCTCCTTTCTGTGTCTGCGACTCCTAAAGATCCCCGGCTTTGTAGCAGTTCCCTTGCTAGATCCCTGGATTAGGCTCTGGCAGCCTAAGGGGTTCTGTCCTTCATGGCATTATTTATTCTTACTAGCTACGTATGCTTGTGTTTGTTACTTACTTTTTATTCAGCGAACTCAACTGTTAGAGGCATCGTATTTCCATCAAATGCTGCGTCTGCCTGCCTTTCAAATCTGTTTCAAGGGCATTTGCCAACTGACAAATCCCTTCTGAAAATGCTGCTGAAGATACTTATTAGGAAAATAAACAGATTCCCTTTATTCAAAACACACTGTTCTGGGTTGAGGAAAAACATTAGTGGCAACTTCAAGCAGTTCAGCTTGCCATACTAATGCAAAACAAGTTCCTTGTAGCACTGGATTTCAGGTATTCCTACGCCTTCAGGTACATATGCTTGGGAAAAACTATTTTTTAAAATCAGTTTCTTCTGTGACTATATATGTCTTTCTATTCCAGGTAAATACATAAATTCTGGCCTGACTAGAGATTCTTTAACAGCAGGAAAAGCAACCTCCACATATGCTGAACAAAAGAGGGTTGCGGGACTTTCTGGCTGTCTGTATTCAGCTCTGATACACATCTCCTTTCCAACTGAGAGATCCATGAAACTGCTGCTAAAATGCAATGCTTCAAGCCCTTGAAGTGTGTTCCACACGGAAGGAGCTTTCACAAAACTGTTTCGTTATTTGTGGCTTTTTACCGAAAAGAACAGCTTTTCCTCCTGACTTGGCCGCGGTGACACCGGCGGCAGGGAAGGTATTCTGTACTGAGACCACCTCCCTGCGGAGGCCCCGTTCCCTGGTCTCCAAACATACATTTAACATGTTAATTGAACTTCAAGTAATAACCTCAATGAAAGGTTATAATTTAACAAACTCTGCAATAACAAATGTCTTAGCGCATACCTTCTGGAATGCCATTTTCTCCGTAGGAAGTTTCCAATTTAGATGTACACCAGAAATGATACACTAGCTATTCTGAAAGTTGGCTTTCAGCATGAATTAGTCACTTCCCTCTTTTCTTTTTGCTAGCATACATAAATATACTGCTGTTACTCTGGCCTTCTGTAGAGCAAAATCCTTGTGCTTTGAAAAAGCACAAAGTATCCTGGGGGAGTAACTGGACAAAGCGCAGTTAGCCCACCTGCGTCTTGGTACTGAGGCCTAGGGGCTTGATTTACACGTATTCGTTATTTACATATAATTGTCTCCTGTTACAGGAGCACCCTCTGGGCTTTAGAAAGCTTTCCATGTGCTCGTAGCTACATTACGTCCAGCTCTCCTGTTTTTTCACTAACCGATGGTACTTTTAGTGTGGGAAAGGACTCCGTCCTCCCTCCACTCTGGCGGAAGACACCCCACTTCAGCAGTGTGGTGTCCCCATGGTCTGCGCAAGAGCCTGCTTTGGATGGCCCAGTAGGAAAAACTGGTGTGCACATCTGCAGCACTGTATGTAATTTAGCTGCGGTGTAACCGAGAACTGGTGGAAGGCTGGGACTTTGGGGAGAGATTGCAAGGATCTGAGGAACCCCTATTCTTCAAAACTATCGCATAATTACTTCAGAATAAAATACCCAATCGTTTGACCTGAGTATAAATTTCCAGATAAGTCACTGTGTAAAAATGATCCTTTTCTAATATTGCGACTACTGGTACAAAAAATGAGTTACTGCTCAGTGAAGAACTACAAGGCCACTGCTGAGCACTAAATCAATGGCTGGCTCCCCGTCACACCTCACTCCGTAGCTGCGGCAAATGGCTCACACAAATCCACCGACAGCACCTGCCAGCAGCTCCACACACAGGCTGGCAGCACCCAAAGGAGAACAAAGTTTATCGCTTACACAAAATCCCATGCAAATACCAACTCACGCTTGCTGTGGAACACACTACAAGAATACGCTCTGTATCCACATGGCCGATTTTCTCCTATAGCAATTTAAAAAAGGAGCTTTTGGCCTTAAACTACTCTGATATATACATTTCTACCAAACTAAGCTTCTACCAAATTATTCCCATTTCTGCAATATTTTAAAGAAACCTTTTATGTTATATAAATATTGTTATGTTATATAAATAATATCAATATTTAATATTATATAAATATATAAATATTTTAAAGAACCTTTTTACAAACTGCATTACTTTTTTTGCTAGGCATGTGGCAAACTTTCAGAAAACTTGCAGTAGAATATGGCCCAGCAAACTCTCAGTCATCAGGGCCGCTGAGGTAGCAGGTTAATCTAAATAAAGCAACTCACAAAGACAGTGTTAACACTGAAAATGAGGAAGGAAAAGAAAGAAATGAAGCCAGTATGGGCTCACATCAAGCAAGTACGTGCTCTCCAGAGAGAAGTATGTCAAACTGAGCTCTACTGCTGCCGAACACACTGCACCCAGGTAAGGCCAATCACAGCCTGGACTGTCGGCGCCAGGAGAGAGAGCTGACTTCATGAGCAACTGTGCAGCGGGCTAGTCCGTTTTCTGCTCCTTTAATTAAAATGCAAAGCACTGGCTAAATGGTAAACATTTAATTAGATTTGTCTCTATGTTTCAACATTAATAAAACACATGAAAAATGCATTAAGAGCGAGCTAATTGGGGGCTCTCCAAAAGTAGCTGTAAATGAGCAATTATAATCCAATTGGGGTGTGGTTCCCCCCAGGGATTGTCGCAGGACTAATGCTTTTTAATATTCCAGCCAAAGGTTTAGAAATTATTTTTAAAAATCCCAGGGAATAAAACATACAGACGATAGGAAGACTGAAATCCCAGCAAATTACAGTGAAGAGCAGCCAGTATTTGAGAGTGAGCCAGGCTGGCGGCTCGGCTGGAGTCACTCACATGAAATGTCTTTTATACAGCCAAACATAAGATTGCATATTTCGGAATAAAGCATACAGGCTACATTTCTGGAAAACAGGGGGTCTCTAAAACACGCAGATGTCAGAACTGCCTGAGTACCAGGTTCCTCATGTGAAGCTGAAACACCAAGGATGCAGTTTTTACTTCTAAAGGATGTGGGTTAAATTAGTAATAAAAAGCTGCACACACTTTGGCTTCTGCCTTCCGAAAACACATTGAAAAATACAGATATTTTACATCGACAAGCAACTAAAATTATTCTGGGGCTGTAAATTCCTCACTGTGAGAGATGTGAGACCCTCTGACTGTTTGGCTTACGAAGAAAAGCTCAAGAGGCGAGCTGACTACACGCTACGTGCCATTTCTGCAGGGAGAAACTGCTGGCTAGGAGAGAGCTCTTGGAGCAAGCCGGGCAAGGCGTAAGATGCAACGACATCTGCAATTTAAAATGGTGTTCAAACTAGAAATAAAGGCAGCTAGTGTTATTTCTTTTAATGCTAGGGAAATAACCAGCTTCTTGAGGCATGGCTGCACTTCTGCACAGCTTCAGAGCAGCGCCAGGAGAGCGTACAGGGAACCGGCGCCCCGCGCTCGCCCATCCACTGGCTGCGGCAGCTCCCGCCACGCCGGGGCTGCGGCTGCTTCTCAAACTCAAAACTGTGGTCAGGAAAGTTCCTGAGCTCAACGCCAGGCAAGGGGATGATACTTCAGGGCCTCCGCATACAGGAAATCAGAGCTAATGATGTTCCAAGGCTTCTTTTGCCCTTGGAAAATCTATGAATCAATAGGTAAAAAAGAGGGAAGACATTCGAAAGCAGTGTTTCCCTGGAATACATCATGGGATTTATCGAACCACAGGTACACAGCTGAAGACCAAGCCTTTTCTTCCCATGCATCACGTAACAATGCAGACACACTTCTGCCCAGCTCAGAACTTGGGTGTCTTTACGTTACCGGCTGCAATTGGATTCAAAGCAACGACAGAGGAGTACAGTGTTATGAACAGCAGTTAACTGAAGTTGTTCTGCTTGAAAAAATATCTTGCCAAAAATTCCAGCTTTTTGCACAGCTGACAGGGGCCCAGTTGAAAAGCCAAATCAAGTCAAGGGAAATTTTTCCACCGATCTCACTGCACTTCAGAGTCAGAACAGAAATTTCAGGTCAGGAGAATACTTTAAAATGGGCTTAATTTTCACAGAGTTCAGTTTCCACAACTCTGGGGACATGCCAACATGCAGTACTGCACCTTTCTTGAATAATTTCCTGAAAAGCAGCCTTTTCTTTTTTCAACTTGAAAATGGAAAGTAATTCTTTAATCTTTATTACCCAAACAGTTACCAGCTCCATCATGAACATGCATCTATATCATTTCAGTATTTTTAAATGCCTTATTGACTTATTTCAACCTATGCTAATAGCTATGCAAGCAACCTCAGTGCAGTAATTCCTTCCAGCTTTTCTGTGAAACAAAATCTCCAAGTAATGGTCCGCTGAAAACTCTGATTTAATACTACAATCCTTGTCAAATCCTGCAAAAGAGCTCCCGTGGCACAACGTGGGGCTGGTCCAGCTCTGCTAACAACAAACCCACGGAGAACAGTGAGGACACACACCGAAGCAGGCGGGTTTTCACTGGGCTTTCCCTACAGCTGGTCAGAGAGGAGTTGCTTACCAGCCTGGCGGCATTTTAGGTCTAATCCTTATTTCCTGATTTATTTCTTGCACCATCGCTGGGAACCGCACGTCAGGTTTCTAGCTGCAAAGGGCAGAGCTCTAGCTCTTCGGTTAAGGGACTAAATCCAACAAGTGGTAACAGGGGAATATGCTCTTGCAAAGAGTGGCTTTAGCATGCCTGGATAATGCTTGAATTCATGGCTTATTTTTGGAAGGAGAGAAAACAGAAACAAATTCAGTAACATATACCTAAAGGGAAAATTTTGTTCCTTAGGGAGCTGAGCACTTCTGAGATTCCCACTCCAAGGTGCCCAGCTTAAAAACCCCGGGCTGATAGCGCTGATTTCAGGTAAATGAAAAAGAAGGCTGCTTTCAAATTACAATTCATTTTAAAAGCTTCAGCTACAAGATACCAGTATGGGAAGGCTCTGCAAGCAGTAAATACTAGTAATATTTCAGCATATGAGTCACAATGCCAGGCAGAGAGGTGTCTGTCCTGGGAGAGCTGAAGTACGCATGGTCCCTGGTACAACGTTTGTTTATTACATTCCAGCGGCACACGCTGAGCTCTGCCCGGCAGCCACTGGCTGTATGCAGCTGAACAGGGAGACCGTGTAATTCGAAAGCCTCTAACACAGACTTTTCTGCATGCATTTGATCAAAACACGAAGCAATGGGTGGGACGAAGAAAAAGAAAAAGAAGGCTAAAGAAAAAGAAAAAAGGAGAAGCAGCACTGAGGATTCATATGACTGCAGTATTTCTATCACAGTGGTTAAGATGCCATGGCTTTTTCAACTGGCTTCTTAACACTGATGTGACAATGTAAGTCTGCAAAGAAGGGAATCAGGAAAGCTTTACTCCCAGAGTTCACTGGCCATATTCTCTTCTGTCTAGCACTGATGTAAATGAAGGGGATTGCCAGAGTTGGCAGATCCAAGGTATGAAACAAGTACAGAGGCAGGGGACTGATTTTATTTCAAAGCATCTTCATTTCAGTCCGCCCTTTTGTCTTCCTCCTCTGCTGATTGCCTTGGAGCAGCAGGGAAGGTTGCAAGTGAAATCATCCCTGAAGTGGGACCATTATCAGCTCTTCTCTCTGTCGGGGGAAGGGAGCAGCACCAGCAGCGTGCTGTGCAGGCGAGGAAGGAGAGGGCTGAGCCCTGAGCACACACACGCTGACACACCAGTGCTCCCAGCACGGCGCTCCATTTATACCAACCTGCTGGAGCCCGCTCTGCCATCGGCGAAAACCCAGCAAGCCTTGGGCTCTTCTCTGAAGGTGGGCCCTTGTTCTTTCGGACATGCACACACCTTGGGGGAGATTTTATGTCCACTACTGACAGTTGGAAACAACGCTAGCTATGCCGAAACACCAAACTGTGGCTTAGGCTTTAGGACCTGCTGGAATGATGAAGTATCTGATTCTGACACTCATGGCAGGTCACAGCTTTTTGTCCCCGAAATATTCTCTGCCAGGGAGCACTACTGAGGTTGTTACAGTGAAACAGCCCTAACAATTCCTGGGGCTCCAGCTACCCTCCAGCCTGCCAGTCATGGCTAAACATGGCCCATAGGCCGATGCATCTATCCAGGTCTTACAGGATCGCACTTTTACATAGACTTTCCTAAATCACTACTAGTATGGACTTGCTAGGCTTGGCACAGAATGTTTGGTTGGTTTACATTCCCAGCCTGATGGAGCCTCTCTGACAGACCTTCTCCCTCTCCTGTGAAGGTTTTTAGATGAGCAGTAAAACCCACTCATTGTTGTCAAGATATGCTGACGTGGAAAGTCCCTGAGGGCTTTCCTTGGCATCTCTTGCACTGAGGATATTCTTGGTAATGCCAAGCAACGTGTACTTACTCAGTTCAATGGACTTCACCAAGACTTGCATTTGATGGGAGGCACCTGAGACCTCAGGCCATTTAATACAGTCACGTGAAATGAACAGCAAATACTTACACATGCCGGGTCTAAAGCCGCATGAGTCACAGTCTATGCAGAAAAGCACCAAAGACTGAGCGTCATTTGCAGCAGTGGAAAAACAGCAAGGCTGGGCCCAGCGAGCACCCACAGTGCCTAGCACATTATGAGAAGTGACATGTGAGCCAAACTGGAGAAGTATTTCCCTTATTTAATGATACTCTATACTGATTTCCATTCTAGGGTTATAATTCAATGTTCATTTCTCCAAGTCTGTTCTGCACCAGCACAAAAAAAGTGTCTTAATTCTTTCGTAAACTACCAGTGTAGCGCATTCCCTTCCTCCTACCTCTTGACAGGTAGTAATAAGGTTCCACATTTGAATGATTTCATTTCAGGGTTTTACAAAGATATATATACACACACCCACCTCCCATGCATGTGTGTGTGTAACACATGCAGGCACACACAGAGACAGCTATTTAACTTTAGTCTATTTTAAATGATTTCTGTACCTGAATTCTTTGTTTCCCAAAGCCTTAACACCTTTGTTAAACCATTTTAGCCATTCGTTGGCTTTCTGTATAACAGGGTTTAGATTTTCACCTATGTAAATGGTGAAGACAGAAACGGTTTGGATTAGCTAATTTAATCAAATTTCACAAGATTTATGACCATTGTGACTCAAGGAACAGCCTGAGCAGCAGGAACAAATGCAAACAATAACGTCTGTGCTTCCACGTCAGCACAGCGGCTTTAGTGATAAATAGAAAAAAGAATATGCAGAAGAGAGAAAACAGATGAGAGGAATTTCTGAAAATGTATGATTTTCTCAAATACTCTCTACAGACAAAGTGTTTTTAAGATTAGACTAAGTGTTCCTCCAAGCAGTGTACAAACTTTGAAGAATGCAATGAAAAATGCAGGAAAAATTCACAAATACAATTCTCCATAACAGAGGATCAGGGAAGACTTGCGGCCGTATTTATACTGCTTCATGCTGAGTGGAGATGACAAAGCTAAGAACAAAACTGGTACTTACATCCTGAGCTGCCATTCGTTGGAACCAAAGTGAAGTTGGAGGCCCAGGGGTTACGCACGATATCCTGCCAATGAATGGTGTCTGCGAAGCAAAGGAATTTGTTCTGGCCAACATACACGCCTCCATTCAGTATTTCTGCATAAAAGAACAGGAGAACATACTTGTAAGACTTTAGACATACAGCTGATCAAATCTATTGCTGATTTGTGTACCAGAGAGAGAGGGCATGAAATTTAAATGCAAAAAATTCTCACTGTAATCTCACTTAATACCCTGAAAACTGGAGGGCAAGTAGCTTACAGCATTTGTAAACAGGAACCATTTATTTATATGGAGAAGAAATCTGATGAGGACAGCCACGCAGTTGCTAAATGATTACTGGGTTTACCTCTTCTTCCAGTGCAATCAAGTATGGAACAGTGCTGTTATGTGTGGGTGAAAAAACCTTCAAGACTAAACTGACTTTAAAAACACAAGCAGTCAACCGCGCTATGCTGTATTTCATTAATACATATGAACGCCTAAAACATACAATAAACTAACATGCTCCACTGGGGTAGGAATTTTCTAAGCCCACAGTACATGAGAAGGGTCCAGTCATCACCGTGCCTGGAAACGCATGTTCTCTGACCAGACTGTGCTACCGTAATACCATGATCCAAAGTACTCAAATAATATATATGAGCCAAATCTCAACTACTATGATCCAAAGCTACCATTGGCATGCCTTGCTGGAACCTCTGTGTTCAAAGGAGATGGCTTCTGAGCGATGAAAGTTGGTAGGGTTTTTTTAATATTTTGATGTTTGTATCAATTTGTTTAAAAAAATTACTTGTTGATTTGTCAAATATCAACATGAAAATGATCTTACATTTATTGGTTGTAGCGCTAGGAGCAATAACTTGGCTTTTTACCCTCTAAACTCTTCTTCAAATTCACAATTTCTCTACTTAACCTGGCTCTAGTACTTCCAAAGCAGGGGACAATCCACATGACTTTCAGTGAAGCTAACAGGACCCACGCAGCTCAAACCTCTGCTCTGCTCAGAGTCAGAGATTCAAGCCTCAGCAAAGAAATGTTGAAGGTTAGTTACTAACGGCACCTTAGAATGACATGAAGTGGTGCTGTACAGCAGGGAGTGTCACACTTCTCGCAGGGACATTAAGAGTAAATCTTGACTACGGTAGCGATGATTAAGGTCCTCTGACAGTCCTGATCTCCCAAGAAAACCTTTAAAAGCTTTAGCGGGAATGCTAATGTTGACAAACAACAAGGAAGGAATTACTGCATTATTTTTTAAAAAATTTCAGGGTTTACAGGACACAGCATGTAGAGGAGGTAGCCCCCAAGAAGACAATGTATTAGAGGATCATCTGTAAATACATCCTTCCACCATATTAATAAGTTCAGAGTATTATTATTTCTTAGAACCCTCTGGTTTAAAAGCTTGGCTTTTCATTGAAAAGGAGCTTAAAAATGAAAACAATAATAATAATCTTATACAGAAAAGAGTCCAGATTAGAGATACAGCAATGATCTGTCTGTACGATATTCTTATGATCCCTGAAAAAACCCATACAGCATCTGTTAGCAATTCTGCTCCGAGGAAAAATGGGACTTAGAAGAACACTTGGAAAAATGACTGGTGATGATTTCTCTGTGTTGTCCCAGCTACACAGGATTACCCAATCCGTTATGGCCCAGATTTTGATTAAAAATAACAACTAGCAAACCATCAAAACCTGTAAAATCTACATTCCTAGCTTCTTTAACATGCGCACAGGATTCCAAATAGTGTCACTATTGGTATATCTGAACACCCGCCACCGGCATAATTCCTGGTTTTCAGAGCATTCACTCACAACTATAACTCTCAAATTTTCTTTTCTGCTAGGAACTTCGATGCATTCTTGTACAGCAGGCAGCATCTCACTCTAAACGTAATTCTAATAGTTTCAATTTGCAGAGAAAGACTTTTTTCACCATAAAAGTAACCATAAAGCGTCCCCTCTCTACTATAAGGAAAGCTGTCAGCTTTCTCTGTGATTTACTGAAAGTAAACATGGAAGATGCTCTGACATCCCTCATCACTGAATAATAAGCATTTTTCCTGCTGCCCTTCCCCCAAAACATGATGCATTATCTGCCCTGCATTGTACCATTTTTCAGAGGTGACAGGATTAAAGTTTACAGGTCTGCTCATGTGGCGAGATGCTAATAAACCTGAGTAAGAATATCCAAGATGGGCTCTTACAGATATTAAATAACCCTGAGTTCAAAGTTTAGTACAATCTTTAAAATACTTGTGCCTGACTCTTCTTGCTCTGTGAGATCCAGATCCATTCCCTCTCTACCTTCCCATTCCAAGCTGCTATGCTGAGTCCTCGGCACGTGTAAATCAGCACAGATGCGTTGGCTTCACTGACTTAAACTCAAATGCCTTTTGCACTTCTCTGCCCTCTCTTTGCAAGAACAATGCCTGGAAAGACCTAATAAACCGTCTTACATGTTAAGCAAATGAAGCACAAATGTAATCAATATACAATAGAGTTACTGTATAATAAACTCATCATCATAAACCCATCATCTCATCTTAATTTACAGCACTGAAAGTGAGAGATAAACAGTAAACAGGAGGAGAAAGGCAGGCATCTCTGCCTATGCAGACCAGCTAGCAGAGGAAGAGCTCTCTTCTGCTGCCACACCTGAGGCACCTCTTTGCTGCACTCCTTCCCAGGCTGGAGCGGGAAAGAGAATGACAAGTCCCCTGTGTGAGCTCTACTGCAAAGAAAGAAGCCAGTTCCTGCCAAAGAAGCACTAAAAAGGACTGCTCGTGGTGGAATGTATTTTAAATACCATTTTGGGGAGAGTATTTCTGTCTTCTAAAACAATTTTTTGTGACATTGTCCAATAGTTAGTCTAAGCAGAACACTGCTGGCTGGGACGGGAGGCAGAGCACCCAGCTCTGGCAGCTGCTGCTGAAACCATGCTGGCAGCAAACGCTGCCCTTGGACTTCTACGCTGCTCAGGGACACGGAGTTACCAAAGGGGATTTTGAAGCACATGCCCCACTAGCCTTCGTTGGGAAAAGAGTTCATAAAGTCATAAAGGTGTTAATTTTGGACACCTTCCTGTAAGGTACTGATGGCCACGCTTAAGAGTACCATGATCTCCCACTTTGGCACAAGCCTGCAGCTCCTCTGAACAAAGAAATAGCTCCACGGTCTTTTGCCACTTGATTCTGAAGTGAATGCAAAATCTTACCATCTTCCTTATTAGAGCTACGTTACTGGCTTAAAAGCAGTACAATTCTGTAACCAAAGTTACATGAAAATAAATCAGCAAGTGCACTCACCACTGACTTCTGTCATTATTTTGCTTATTGCTGACAAGTGATTGTGGGGAACTTACATCTGCATATTACTAAAATTCTATTACATGTTTTTTTATTCAGGAAGCTAAATCAGAAATGTTTTATCCGTTATATCTGCTATTTTCTTGCTTCCATTAGCCCAGTGATGAAGCAGAATCATTACGACATAACTTGGAACACGTTACCACCACATTACTTTGGGAACCTACCCCATAATACTTACCATCCTAACAGGAGAAATGGAAACATACAGGCCTCTGGCAATGATGAAACACAAGTATGTTACACTTTCCATAAAGTGCCAGGGAACACAGATAGATACACCACACAATTTATACTTAGCCTGCTAAATTCAAAAAGGGCCTAAATCGGTGACATGGGTTCTAACAGAATGAGTCTGGACGGAGTCACTGAAAACAACGTATCACCAGCCAGGAGAAGCTTAACATGGCTGTAAATAAGGCGAAGGGGCACCAGCTCTGCAAGTGTGCTGTCTGTGGAGACTGGAGACGGAAAAACTCTTCTTCACCCAGCTGGTAGAAGGGCATTTCTTCAGCTGACTTTTTCTCGTGTACAGTGTACTTCCTCCTGGTCTGTTATCTCATTTCTAATGTGGATTAAATTGGCAAAACATGTTTGCATTCTGCAATGTATCCTGAAGTGCAAGTAATTCGCGTGTGACGACGTGCAGTGGGGGCTGCAGGCACCTATTTAGCAGCAGAATCTGGTTCTGAAATGGTTATACAATTGGTTATAAAATTGCTATTGCTATTCAAGGTTGCAAATTAAAGCTCTTCTCTGGTGCTATGAAGCCAGCTGCCACGATGAACTGGAAGGGGGCACAGCGAGAGGGAGAAGAACTAGCTCCGAAGTGGACAGAGAAAGGCAAAGGAGTTGATCAGGAAAAACTGAGGGGCATGTCCACCGTAACCACTTCAAAAGCAAACCAGAAGATATTTTGTAACTTCCAAGCTGATTGTCTGCTAAGGAAACAGCTGGCTTTTGCACGACCCCACATACAGCTACACCCTGCACACACGGATTACACGATGCGTGTTGATGACACCTTCATTTCCAAGGTCAGCCTCCACGAGAGCTGAAGCACCTCTGTATGCTGACAGTGCTGCGCCTTCGCCATCATCGCCCAGGTTGTCAGATACCGTATCACTCTCAAAACACTGTCACATTTCACCCAAGATGTTGAATGCATTATCTGAAAATGGCTTTGGCCTGGAAATTTCATGCCAAACCAAGTCTTTTGATCTCTTAGCACAGTTGATTGCTGATGACCCACTGGGAAAGCACTTCAGGTCCATCACTAATAAGCTATGTCTTAAAGGGTAATGAGAACTGGGTGCTTTAGGAGACAATAGCTCATCCATCATCAATCAAGATCTGAAGTTTTTATACAGATGATTTAAGAAGAGTTGGACTGTGTAAAATTGAAATGTCACATTTGTATTGGGAGATGGGGGGAGCTTGGTAATGAAAATGAGAGTTTTAACCTTCTCCATTTCAGCTCAATGACCATACTAGAAAGCTCATGGATGTGGAATCTATGTACCAGCTAGAAGCCCCAGACAGCCTTCGATCTCAATTATACAATTTCAAGTAAAGATTATTTGGGTCATTAGCTGGAAGTCAGTTTCAAGGCTTGATGGTAACAGCAAGATATTCTTTATTTCTATCAAAAGCAATCAGTGCTATGTGCAGGCTGTGGTCTGTACTTCCAACTGCTCAGTATCTAAGAACACTGGATTGTAGCACCTGAGCATAAATCTTACAAATCTAGCTATCTCTTTTGTTGCTTAAATAAAAATGGAGTCATTTGATTACCTTTCACTGAGTCTGATGGGGTACCCTTTTCACCATTTCACCACAAAGGTGTGTGAAGATGGGCTCACAGGGCCCTTACGAGTCATTCAGCTACTTCATCAAAGGACAGCGGGCTCTGGTCAAGCCTTTCTTTAGCGATCTCCCCAAAGGGAGTATCTGTTTCATGAACGGGGTCAGTCAGAATAAACCAACCGAAAGAAAACAGTTCCATCTGCTCGGATTATTCCTCTGTCTGTGCACAGCCTGACTTCGTCCTTCTTGCAGCCTTATTAAAATTAAGACATCAAATCATTTAGCTGGTTACTTTGTAAAAGGAAAAAACACTGCAAATTATCCCAGCTCTTTGCGGAACAAACCAGAGTTACAACACACCTTCCAAGGAAATGGCCTCTCTCCATAATCCAGCTCGATTGACTTCTCCTGGTGGCTGCTCCATTTAACCCACCCTGCAATGACCACAGCAGCCTCTGTCTACTTGGATCTTGATCCCCCGAAGTGTTTAGGCCCAGGTTTACGTTTAAATCATTTTCCCTTCCATTCTGGAGAAGGCTCCCTGCTCCTGTAATAATTACTCTGCTTTGACAACAGAGAATAAAAAGATGTACTGATTCCAAGCAACACTGCTTTCATTAACCATACACCTGCCATCAGTATCACATATCCTTGATGTCAATTAACATCAGGGTAGACATAAAGCTGTATGACCAGCCTTTAGCTCTGGCATTTCCTTTGCAGATATTAACTGCAGAAGCAGCAGCAGCTGTTTAGGATGTTACCCACCTCATTTGTTTGCTTCTTTTCCCATCACTGGCTTTTGAGAGCTGTTTGACCCTGTTGACTTTGCAGGTGAGGAGCTTTCATGTAGTATGTTGACTCTGTTACAGGGATATTAATTTTCAGAAGAAGATGCTAATTGCCTCACTTCTCTGACCAGTCAAATTCTGATCTTGATGTTAGCAGCCAAGTGCTTGATTTACTGTTTTCTTAATATAATTTTGGGGGGTGACAGGTAGATTAACAGATGTAAACCAACACTTTAACAACGCACATGGCTTCCTGTGGGTTTGTCCAAATCAGGGAGAGAGGCAGGAAAGGGCCTGGTGGTCCTTATGGGTGGTAAGATGGACACGAGTCAGCAGTGCACACAAAGGGTGACCAAACGTGGGCTGCGGGAGCAGAGCCAGCAGGTGAGGGAGGTGATGATGCCCATCTGCTGGGCACTCCTGGAGGTGCATCTGAAGCACTGGGTCAATCTTGGGCACCCCAGTGCAACACAATTGTTGCCAAACTAAAAGAGAGTCCCGTGAAGAACCACGGTGGTGGTTAGAGGCTGGAGGACTTGTCACATGAGCAGAGGTGAGAGGACCTGGGCTTTCTAACCTGGAAAAGATGACTGGGGAAGGGGGAGACCTAACTGCAGGCTGCCTCTACCTAAAGGAGGGCTACAGGGGAACACAGAGCCAGACTCTTCCCACAGGTGCACAGCTTAAGGATAAGAGGCAACAGGCAAAAGCTGCAACATGGGGAACACTGATTAAATATCAGAAAAATATACTTCACAGCAGCAGTGGTTAAGCACAGGAGCAGACTGACCAGAGAAGTGGTGCTCTCTCCATTTGTAGAGGTTTTCATAAACAATGAACAACCTGATCCTTGTCTGAAGTTAGTCCTGCTCTGAGCAGAAAATTGGACCAGATGACCTCCAGATACCCCTTTCCAACTGCAATTATTTTGTCCTTCTATGATTATTAATCATCTACTACCACAGTACTTACAACACTCCCTAAGTAATCCATTCTCTCCGTTTTTATAAAAGCACACTTCATTTCAAACATCTATCTACTGATAAGCATTTGGTGATGCAAAACACGCATAAGGAAAATAACATGTATTTAAAAGCACGCCACGTGCGTGTATAAAGAAGTGCTACAGTATTTGAAATACAGACCCTATGCCAGCGCCGCTGCCCCCCATTTCATGCAAGGGGGACATCTGAACTAAGAACCATTACAGCTTCCAGTATGAAAGAACTGTTGCCCTTCGATCTTTTGATTTTTCTTAGCAAAAATAAAACTGTATTCATTTAAGTCACTGTAATGAACCACTGACGAGTTTCAGATTACTGTCTATGGAGAGCATGACACACCACTAGCTCACCCCAGAAGGCACGCTCTGGAGCTCAGTACGAGCAGCAATATGCCCGCAGTCAGAAATGAGCAGTCATTTCATTCACAGGAGCCAGGAGTTAACACTTGGGTAGCACAGCACTACCTGACCCAGGGAGCTGCGTCCCAGGGAGCAGCAACCGCGCATTCAGGAAGAGGTGAGCCATTTCTGCAGTGCATTGGGATGTGCCTCTTCAGTGAGTGCTCTGATAACACACCATCACTTGGTAATGCCTACCTTTCGGTATGCCAAACCCTGCACCTCCAAGTATGGATTTCTGCAAGGAATCACCGCTGTGGGCATCTGATTATTCAAAAGGTACTAAAACCTGCTGAATCCTAAATAAATCATCTCTTTCCTGCCCTGCTCCTATTCTTCAGCAGAAAGCCAGCAGAAGGTGCAGAAAGGGACACGTGCAGCAGACTGGGTGCACCAACAGGGCAAACAAAGTCTCCACTGGAGTCCCAGCAGGCTCCAGAAAGCCTGGAGGCTCTGAGAGATACCCCAGCACTGGAATTCATTTCTGCTGTCTGGTCATCTTTAACGGTGAGCGTTCTGTGGGACATAATCTGGTGCAATAACCCAAAGCAGCTGTTTCACCACTTGCCTTGCAGCCTTTCATGACACAGTCCCCGCTTTCTGTGTCAGGCATCCTCCAAATGTGTTCAGTGAAGATCAAAGAGACCTCAGTGTCACTTCTTCTGCCCTCTTGAAATACTACCCATGTCC
The DNA here is from genome assembly GCA_013400135.1 of Rhinoptilus africanus. Classification (NCBI taxonomy): domain Eukaryota; kingdom Metazoa; phylum Chordata; class Aves; order Charadriiformes; family Glareolidae; genus Rhinoptilus; species Rhinoptilus africanus. Next base: position 855,231 of record VXBO01014877.1, on the reverse strand, counting down.
TGTAGCTGCAATAACTCCATCTGTCACACTGATCAGCCTCTGCAAAGGTGCAGTAACAACAGACAACCAAGCCACCCTCCCTGGCTCACCATGATGGTTTCATATTCATTTATCCTCATAACTTCTCTGGAGCTTTTGCCATGATTGAAACATTTGTCCAGATGAATGATTTCGGCTCCTAAGGGGCAGTATGTTTATTTGCCAGCTCTACAGCAACATGGGTGGCTTCTGGCAGTTTTGTGGTGCATCCAAGGTGTTTCCATTGGCTGCAGATTCACAGATAAACTCTACAGAGAACTACCAGTCAAGGTTTCCTGGGGGTAAGATTGCAGACTGATCCTCCAACCGTCCTCCTTCACCTGTGACCAACTGTTCTGCTAGTTCAGAGTCCTGGTGTATGACCAGGAACTACTGGACATACTGGGACCTAAACCTTACTGTCCCATTCCTCCAACAGGGACTCATCCTACCTCCTCCCTTCCCTGATCTCAAGGGCAGGCAGCCAACAATCTGAAGAAACACGGGACAGCAGTGGAGAAGACGTCTTATTCTAGGCCAGAAAAAGTGGAAGCTGGTGCTTGAAGCCACCTAATACATATGACATTCACTGAGCCAAACGGAACCCTTAGGGAAACCAGCTATCCATTGAAGACTACCTTAGAATCACAGGGTTGGCAGGGCCCTCTGGAGATCCCCCAGTCCCACCCCCTGCCAGAGCAGGGTCACCCAGAGCAGGGGGCACAGGAACGCCTCCAGGCGGGTTTGGGATGTCTCCAGAGATGGAGACTCCCCCACCTCCCTGGGCAGCCTGTGCCAGGGCTCTGCCACCCTCACGGGAAAGAAGTTCCTCCTCATGTTTAGGTGGAACTTCCTGTGCTCAAGTTTGTGCCCGTTACCCCTTGTCCTGTCCCTGGGCACCACTGAGAAGAGCCTGGCCCCATCCTCCTGACACCCACCCTTCAAGTATTTATAGGCATTGATAAGGTCACCCTTCAGCCGTCTTTTTTCCAGACTAAAGAGACCCAATTCCCTCAGCCTTTCTTCATAAGAGAGGTGTTCCAGTCCCCTCAGCATCTCGGTAACCCTATGCTGCACCCTCTCCAGCAGTTCCCTGTCCTTCATCTGTGTGGGCCACATTTGAGAAATGTCACCGAGTGTACTTATTTTTACTTTTTCCTCTAAACGTTTTACAAAGTTCTCTCCTCATGGGATGTTCATATCATTTCTCCACCCAGGATGAGGCTACATACTTTGACTGATTCACTTCTATGTTGCCAAGACAGACACAAGCATTTTAAATACCTCTCCTCGTCAGGACATTTGCTATACAATATTTTGATCACACCTGTAATGTTTCATGTCTGCTGGTGGCAGCTCTCTATCTTTTCCATCTGCTGAGATACCTAACTGTGAGACTACCGTGTCCCTGTTCTCCTTGGCATCAGCTCTTTGTGTGAGGCATCTTGCAAGTAAATATTGCATGGCAGTTTGTCTGCTGTTGCTGCTGCACCCCTTCCAAGCGGGCTTTTCGCATGGAAGTCAAGCAGCAGTAGGAACAGGGCCCCCCTTCCAAGCAGGCTTTTCACGTGGAAGTCAAGCAGCAGGGCCAGAGGCACCTGAATGCAGCAGGGTTTCCCCGCAGCATCCCCAGGAGCTTCAACTCTGGCATTATCTGGTGGTATATTTTTCAATTCTTTTCATACAACCACTGACAAATTCAAGAAGCCTGCTTTCTATCCCAAGCACATCTGGCACTCAGGCCGCGCACTTGGCAAACAGACTGATGGCCTTCTGTCTTGGAGCGCAAGTGCCTCAAGTACATCCTGATTGGCATCAACATGCAGAAATTCCTTCTCCCTTTAAAAAAATAGTTAAGATCTGGATGTAGTGGTAATTTCCTCCATTTTTCTGAAAGGCTGTAAAAATTACTGGCTCCATAGAGCCCTTCTCTTTCAAAACTGTCATAATGTGGCTTGGAATAATCCTGGAAGGGTGCCCAGACCCACGTCCAGCTGCATCCTGCGTTTCAGCACAAGCATTTGCATAGGGGCTGGTAATTGGCATGCAGCTGGTTTTATGCCAGCTCCAGCAATTGCATAACCCAACTAATCTTTCTTCTGGGCTCGAAAGAGGAGTCTGTGTCCGCTGAGCTTAAAATTTCTATATGGGATCTGTTCAAGTACGCTCTCACATTTCTATGCCACGTTGCTAACCTCTCCTGAGATACGTTGTCGACTCTTCGAAAAGGAATTTTAATTGAAATTTGTCTGAGGTGGGAAGTGCCTGTGCCTTTCCCTGGCTCGCCTGTACTGAAACCGTGCGAATGACATGCTGCAAATCCTCCTCCCGCACAGAGGACTGTGAAGTGACCTTCTTTGGCTCCTACAAGGACCTTGGGCGGCATTTGCCCTCCCAGCGCTGTGGCTGGGGACAGCCAGACAGCCACAAGAAGGCCTGTAAACTGAGGAACATGCATGTTAGTCACAGCAATCAGTAAGGCTTTCTTGTAAACTAATGAGTTTGATAAAGTGTGAGCCTCAAGTACCCCAACTCATGTTTTTTCCCCTTCAACTGCTATAATTGCTAATAGGTCACTATTAGTCCTGCATCTTTCTGTTGCACACACACTTAATTCAGGTTTCAAACCTGGCTGGATGTGAGGGAACCCATCCATGCTGCTGAGCCGCCGGCCCTGTGCAAACACAGCCGACACGTGCTCGCGTGCCTTCTGTGATCGTCATGTTTGACCACATACTTTTCGACTTTAATTATTCCCACTTTTTGTGCATCTATTATAAGGTAGTGGTGAAGCAGTGGCAACAACTAAAATGTGGCTGTTACATTAAAAAAAAACCCCAGAATTCAGGCCAATTTTCCTTAAACTATTACCCGTGGCAAATAAGCACGTGTGAATTCATGCCAAACTAACCACTATGGATAGTGGGAGCTAAAGGAATGGGTGACAAGGTCCTAAGCACAAGAGACAGTTCAGGGTTAGTTCATTCACTTTTTTTAAGACTACCATCTCTCCTCAAGTTTTCCCAGTTCTGCCTGCTCTTAAACACGAGCCCTTCTCATCTCACACCAATCCTAATTTTAAGAACACCTCATCCAACACATTTAGCCACAATGAAAACATCCTCTTCTTTCTTTCCATCGGTATTTCGATTGTATCCAGCGTGGTCACAACATTCTCACAACACATCTCTTTCTTTTCCCAGCAGATGAATTGCATTGAGCCCGAGCTGCTCTCAGTTACGATGCAGCAGATCAGCAGTGACACTGTGGGTTGCAGTGACATGGAAGTCCCTCCATGGAAGAACTGCAGTGCCTCCAGCAGCAGAGGACACACTCTGCTCCCAGTAGTGGCTTGTCACGTGGTGGACAGCCCCTTTTCTAACTCGTTTCTGCTCTGTACCCATGCAACCTTGGCAGGAACAAGGGTTACTCGCCCTGTAATATTTGACAGTAGAATACACTTTCTTCCTGGAAAAAGGATCGGTTTGCTTCCAGCATTTTACCACTCTGCAGTTAAACTAGTCCAAACAGCCTCTGTCTGCAGGCAGCGAAAGTGCACAGTTTGTCCTTGTCTACACTCTAGCTAAACTGCAGCTGGCACTGATTGATGATATTTATTTCAGTGAGATCATTTTTAATAATGCAGACAACAGGAGGGAAGAGTAAGTGCCCAGACCCACCAATTCTGTCGTACTAACTGCTATGCTTAGTATTAAGAATGAGTCTTAGTAATTTTTTGCCAAAGAGCTTCCCAAAAAACCCTACACAAAAGAGAGAGGGCACAAGAAGAGGCCACGGGCTGCGAATAGAGTCACCGAGGGTGAAATGAAGCAGCTCTTCTCCCAGCTTCAGGGCTTGGCTCGGTAGGGTTCACGCCTGAACCTCTGCCCCTGCACTGCCTGTCGTCAGCTTTGTAGCCTTTCTTACCATTATCTGTTAAGGTCAATGCATCTCAGACACAATTTATAAACAAATAAAAAAATTAATTATAATAGAGAACCCGAATTATAATTTCTCTCTCAGTCCATGGAGTGCTGTGTTCCATAATTAAATAAATGTTGGTAAAGGGACAGGAATATTCATGGAGTCAAACATGGAGGGGGAGGAACGTGTTCTTCTGAGTTATTATAACTGCTTATTTGGCTTTAGCCACTTGTCTTTCTCTTGAGCTTCAGAAGTTTTTCTCAAATTGCATAGGCAGTCAGTGTAAGGCTGCAGAAGATACATACCTGGCTATTCCTGGTCTTCAAAGGCTACAAAACATCTGTTGGTTGGCAAGAGCAATTAATTAGCAAAATTGAAAAGATGTTTCCTTTTTACAAAGGCTTGGATAAAGCAGGGAGGGGAGACAACTGCAGGAAAGTAAAGCCTTGTGAAGCCCTGTAAGCTGTGTGCCTCTGGGCAATTTCCCAAGGCTGAAATCTCAATGAATGTAATGGCTCTTAATTCCACAGGATTTCTAATTACAGCCAAAAGAAGGTAATGAGATGTGATGTAAATGTTTAAACGAAAATAAAGAAAATAAAAAGCCTGTCAAATTTACTAGCTAGTCTCCCAGACGCTGCTCCCTGATGCCGAGCACCCGGGTGGGCGCTCGGAGCAGCTAACTGATTCCACAGACACAGTGACAGGAGAGGCAACTAAAATGGCTCCCAAACCATCCTTCCCACACCTCATTAGAGGCTGTCTCCTAATGAGTATGAGCCAGCAGTGTGCCCAGGTGGCCAAGAAGGCCAATAGCATCCTTCGGTGGCAAAAAGCAGCTGTATCTTGGGAGTTCACAGGACATTCTCCTCCTTCCCATCCCAAATCTCCCTGTATGCCACCTTCTGGATCTCCTTCAGGGTCTTCTCCTGGCTTTGGGGCTTGCTCGCAGCCTCCTGCCTGCTCCACTCTGCTCTCCAAAATCACAGAGGCAGAGCCCTGGGGGCTCGAAGCCAGGACCACGCTGGTTCCAGAACGCTGCAGGGAAGCAGCCTTCCTCCCCCTGCCCACCACCGCCTTCCTCCCCCTGCCCCACTGCAGCCTCTGCCGCTGAGCACGTGGCACCCATATGGGAGCTGCTGCCAAAGCACCCTCCCCTGTGTCACCCTGCACGTTTCTGCCGGTTCTCTGTGCCCGAGAAGACAGCAAAAGCCTAATGCTTTCACCTGCAGAGAGGCAGTTTGTTAAATGTCATCACCAACGTCTCACCTGCCTTATTAAAAGCTGTCATTTGTCATCACAAACTCGAATGAAGATTCGCACTCCTGCAGGGCAAGGACCCTACGGTAATTTGGGGAATCCTGGAGCTGCAGAGCACGTCAGACAAGAGGACAGAGCAAAGGCGGGTAACTTGCGGAGTGCTTTGGAGGGAAGGGGTGGTTAGGCTGAGCGCTGTGGTGTGAACAAAATCTCAAACAGAAATCAGAAATCCTGGCACCTCCTACCTGCATCTAACGCTCAGCGTGTCCTGTTGGGACTTGAACTCGCATCCTTCAGAAGGGCAGTGCCAGCAGCCCACAGTAGCACCCATACTGTAAATTAAACCTACCAAATAGCATAGAGGTACTTGGAGGGGTCTGAAATAAATCTCAGCTAAGAAAAAAATATAAAGGCACTCACTGCACTCATTTACTAGAAGGCAGAAGGAGAATATGGCCAGACATGAAAAACACAGGAGAACAAGCTTATAATGATGAAACAACCACCTATAATTACAAATGTAGGAATTTTTTTCTTTGGTGATTTTGATTCCCTTTCAGAAATAATTAACCTTTCCTAGCTTATGAAATGTTTCTTGCCAGACATGAATAAACAGAAGACTAAATAAGTCTCAAGGCTGAAAAAAAAATTCAGATCTTCTGTTCAGTCATGGGGTTCCTGTATGTTTTCCCTTTAAACCCATAACTCAGTTTTATATTTGCTTTGTTAATTACAACTGAGATTTATTAAATTTGTAACTTAAAAATCCAATAAAGAAGAAGCCACCATAGGCAAAAGCATCGCCCTTGGTATAGCTGCTATAGTAGACTATCAATCAGCTATGAACACGGATACACAAATTGACTGTCCCTATCAGAAAATGATAAAACATCCCACTGATGTAGGAGAGTTTTGCTTATCAGCAGCATGTGTCATTATTCCACAAAATGCAGAACTATGTTCCATACAGGCAAATTCAAGGATGAGGTCTTTTTCCTCTGAGGTACTCCCTGCACTTTATTATTGTTATTCCAGTAATACCTATCTCAGAAATTAATTCAACGCAAGTATCCTGGATGCAGAGAAGTTGGAGTAGATAGTGCTCTATACATAAGGGATGCCAAAACCACGCTGTTCTTTACTTCGGATTTTTTTCCAATAATTTTGAACTGTTCATTAAATAACCAGTGTTCTTCGCCTGAGCAAGCAAGACACGGAACTCAAAAGAAACTTTGAAGAGAAATAGCGCAAACCTGCCCTGCGAGCTTTCATGTGCTTGCCGTTGCTAAGGGGGACAAGAGCTGCTTCGGGATGAATATATCACTGGGCTCTTCTGAAGAGCCTGTTGGGCTAGCCAGGAGGTACGGCAGAGACCGGACGGGATGTTAAGATCCTCTTCTTCTGTGCTCACCCCTCACTGCTTGAAAAATACATAAGAGAGAGGAGTCTTTAACTTTTAACCTTGCTATATATATTTGCAGAAGGATGTACTGACTTCAAAAGTTTCTGTTTGTCTGTTGATTCATTGTGTAATTAACCTTGTGTTTACAACTCAATGAATTGCTAAAAAACCCTGTGTTACGTGCCAGAGTCTTTCTAAATAAAATACGTTCAGGGTTCTTAAATGGTATTGCACTAGCAACAGTAAAAAGCAAAGCCTGGCCTAATCATACAAGTTATTACAGTAAATATTTAGGACTGAATATGGCTTTCCTTTGTTACTATACAGTGGTAAGAGATGATACTTGCAATGAACCTTACCCATTCTCTTGCATGAAAAAGTAACTTTTAGGCTTAGAGTTTCTTCACTCTCCATTCAAGTGAGATTGCCCAAAGACTGCAAACGTGTTTTGCTGCAGTTCACAAATGTTTTCATTTATTTGCTGTCATCGTTTGCGCAAGTAAACGCCTGCTCAAGAAAAAAACAGAACATCTCAGACACCCACATAAAAGGGCTCGCCTATCACTTTAACCCAGACAAGCCCACGTGGATGACCTGAAATCTCTCTCTGCCTGTTTCGGCATACGGCAGTTTCAATCACTCCACCAGGGACCAGAGCTGACTGCCATGATCAGCACGACCAGCCACCGCGCCCTTCAAATAACAATTAGATTCACCTCCACTGCAATGGTTTTATTGGCACCTCCTAGCTCAACCTGATCAGCAAAAATATCTATTGTCTTCTTTTGATTGAAAGATAAAATCACGTTAAAAAAGAAAAACCATTTTAGAGTGATATACCAAGAGGGCATCAACCTGGCCGCAAACTACTGCAAGCGGCAGCTACACCAAGTACAGGTGCTCCTGCGTTCCCAGCCCACTGGGTCTCTCGTCTGCTTGCACAGCTGAGGAACTACCCTTTCAAATGGTCTTTACAGTATTTTGATTTGAAACAAATATGAAATAAACCTGGGTCACTTGAAAATATTTCTACCACCACTGAAGTTTTTATTTGATGAACTGTATCATCAACTGTATCAATATATTATTAATATATTACTTATTAGTACAAAATGGACTTCAAGGCCAATAAATGGAGTGACCCATTTAAAGGTCAATAAAATGCAGCAAGGCAAATAAAAATACAAGAAACTCATGTGAATTTTAAAATAATCAAGGCCTTTAAGAAAACAAATTAATATCCAAATAATTGTCGTTCCTGAACTGTTTCTTAGCCAAGATAACTTAGAGACTTAGCTCCCAGCCTGGCAATTAGAAATTGGCAAAGTCCTTGATTGATACAATAACAGTACTTAAATTAATGAAGCAGATAACGCCTATAATCAAGGAGAAAAACCTAGAAAGGGTCTAGGTAGCATGTTATTATACCACAAAAGAGTTGACTTGTTTTGATTTCAGTTGTGCCTCAGTATGTTTACTACAGGGGGTTCATTTGATGGGGATTTTCATCTCTTTATGCAGGCAGCAGTTCCTATTAAAATGCCAACTTGGTTAATGATAAATCCCAGAGAGTTTTCAAGTTTATGGGACGTGAAAGCCATGGAAAACTTCAGTTGCCTCTCCCTAAAAGCTGTTGCTGATTATTTAGTGGCAATCAGTTTGCAGATCAGATTTTCAGAACCGTTCAGATCTGGTGCAGACAGAAAATAAAATGAACTGACGGATTTATATGTCAAAATGAAATCTCTGGAAACTGGCCCCTTTTCTTGGTGACTTCAAATGCTATTCTCAAATGTTTCTGATCACTTAGCACATCCACAAATCTAAGAAAGCACGCAGCATTTTCAGTTATGACGGATTGTACACCACGCCTGTTGGCCCACTAGCAAGGTGCTTCTGCTCAGGGACGGGAACTTTCAGCAGACGCCGGTGGAGCCGCAGGCTCTCCCTCGGGAGTATTTCGGGCTTATTGCAATTGGTCTTTTGCCAGCTTCCCACAGAGAAAGCCGGACTAACTGGAAGATATATCACCAGGCCCTGACACTTCATATTTCTCCATCACTGGCAGGACCATCATCCTTCAAAAGTCCACTTCCAACTCAGCTGTCTGAGAATAATGAAAAATCATTCTTCTAAAAAGTCTATGCAAGTAAAAAAGATAAATGGATTTGATCTAATTTAAAAGTTGTTGAAGATGTAAAATGACACGAGGAGACACAAGTACCAGTTTATTTAGGACAGCAGCCTAAGGCACAGGCTTAAATGCCCATCTTTGGCAAAGACAGGCAGGCACTCTTTTCCACAGCTTTACTTCTGTAGGGATTCCACATTATAGAGATAACCTCGGTACAGATATGATGTCCTTTGCTCTAGCACCTGTCACAGATCCACTTTCTTGTCTTGCCAAGCTCTCGAGGGGCATGCCTGCTCTCTGGAGTAGCTAACGGAAGGCATCTGTCAGAGTGCCAAAGGTTGTCATTTAAAAAAAATGGAGAAATAACAACAGAATTAAGAAACACCTAGTGCTTGGGAACCTCCGCCAAAACTTTTCCAGTTTAAGATGTCACTACTGCTGTAACAAATGGACTAGACGAAATGCACTTATACATGCCAGTGTTGCTACCTTCATAAATAGCTGGATCAATTCCAGGTTGTATTAATAACCTAGTGCTCCACTATATTCAGAAAGTAAATAGCATGGCTCAAAAAAAAAAACAAACGCAAAACTTCATAAGCCCTGATAAAAGTATATTGTTCAAAGGATGCAAAACTATGCCTTTTATCAAATATGTAAACCAAATATGATACCTAAGAAACAGGGAGAGAGAAGGGCAGTTGTGCAGGCACCCAGAGCTCTGAAATACTCCACGTCTGTATTATGTAGACAGGGGAAACCCAAAGGATTCAAACTCTAACACCTCCCCTTCCCATAATCCAGGAACATCACATGATCAACACATTGAAACAGGACGGATCCGTTCAGATCATATCTGCCATAAATATACGGACATGCAATGGAATCGCATGAGCTATTTGGTCGAATCTGCTGCTTCTCTTGCCATCGCTCTGCTGCCAGAGCTCAGCTGAGAGTCCTGGCACTCACTAGCTTTGCCATGTTGCTCAAGTCCTCCCTCCACTCCACACGTTTCCAGCAGTGGGAGCAGAGACCTGAATGACTGAGGCACCCAGCGTTACCAGCTTGTGCAAAAACACTTCTGTGTGCAGGCTCCACGTTTTGTGGAAGCTGCCCTTTCCTCAGCGGATGCAGAGTGTTAGCTTTAAAAGGCTGAGATAAAATCTGAAGTCCCTGAAACACATCCCAGATGCCAGAGTCAATAATACGGTCAATAATAAAAAACTGAGTTTCTTCTTCCCCGGTGGTAACACGGTGTACTTTCCGCTCACCGTGCAAGTGCTGCTGCCTCTCCGATGCACTTCCAGAATGAAGCTCCCATTGATTCCTGCTTTCTACAGACTGTTGGATCAAATACCATACCTACTTATTTATGAACAGAGGTTTTTAGGTAATAAAGTGAAGCAAAATAAAACAAAACTCAAAAATCATAAAACATCCTATTTTCTCTTCTCCCTCATACACGCTGACTTAGCAAAACTTCAGCCCAGGGAGATCTGAAATCCACTCCAAGTTATCCCTGAAGACAACGCGTTTAAAACAGGAAACTACAACTACAGTATTCGACACTGTAAAGCTTTTTACCTAACACTGTGTTTGGCAGACCTGGGAGCTTTCTAGTCCAGAAATCAAAACTAGCAGCAATCTGCCCACGATATTTCTTGTGCAAAGGCAACAAAGAAGAAACTTTTGGTGATAAGAACCACTGCAAGGCAATTTCTAACACCACCAGCTCTATCAGCGTTCTTTTCATTTCAATGATGAACAATGAAAGAAGTTAGAGCTGTATGATCACAAGATCATGAGAAAGCACTCAGAATCTACAAGAGTAATTTCCACATATGATTTCCCTTCTACCTCTGAAATTCAGATTGAATTTTATACTCAGAAGCAATTAAAACAGCCTCCTGAAATGTCAGCAGTGCCAAGAATATGGGTGTGCGCATAGTCAGGAAGGCACCTCCTCATCGAAACAAGGCCCCTCTTGGCAAGTTTCATCAGTAGGCACGTACAGCGTCTCCCTAATGTTATACTGACTGAAGGAAATAAAGCTGATTGTTACTTGCAAGATTTAATTTCTTGATTAATCACATGCATAAGTACTTATGGCTTGCACACTGATTTTAGTCTTTCTTTAGGCAGAGGAGAGGTGGCAACACAAGACACTAGTAACTACTGCCGCTCAGAAAGAGGTGAAACAGCTGATGCATTCAAGGAACCAGATGTTCCTGTAAGTACTTGTAAAACTGAGTTGAAGCCATCTGGTCTCAATGCTTCGCCACTTGGAAGATGTGATACTGCACTCTCAATTTCCTCCCTTGATATCGCCGATTCTAACTGAGGTTTCTATTCCTCCGAGGGTCATGGGGTGTTAAGTTTCTCCCAGAAATTATGTCCAGTTCAAAAGTGACACTTCTTAATGTAAAATGAAAATGAATCAAGACCCCATCACCTTCTCGCACCCCGTATGCCCCAGAGCTGGTACCATCTGTGAAACTGGAAAGGGATAGCTAAATATCAATATCAGATCGACTTTTTCTCCAAACCTCCAAGTCTGCTTTTGCACTTTAGTTACAGTTGACACTTTGTGGCCTTGACGCCACGCGGCTGGGAAGCAACGAACTCTGGCTTGCAAAGCCCAGAGTTATTTTAAGACCTTCTGCTCTGTGTCTAGGCCACCCTTAAACACTTCTGGCTGCCAGGGCTGTCCTAGTAGAGGTTATTATCTCGTACCAGATTCCTCTTTCACAGGGATTCCTTGTGTGGTACAACACTCCCAGGGCAGCCCTACCCTTCACCTTCCCATATGCTCACCGAGGGTTATCACCAGATAAAAGGGTTGTGGAGACAACTGTTGTGGCTTGCTAGGATTTGGCTACCACCTGGGCCACTGGAGGCCATCAACATGCAGCTTTAATCAGAGCGTCTTTGAATCCAGGAGGATCCGTGTGCCCTTTCTTTATCAGTGCTGGGGCCTTAGCATGGCTGAGGTTCCCTTTTCAGCCCGTGGAGCCATGCTGATTTACAGCATTTGCAAATTCAGCCTTACATCTTTTGCTTTGCCCTTTAAGGACATATTTTTGCCTTCCAATGTACTCACCCTTCTCTGTGATGGCTCACAAGTCACCACGCAGGAAAAAGATGCTCTGTCCGTACAACTGCCCACTGCCCTTTGGAGACACTTGCAATAAAGCAGCTTCCACGCTGGCTGTTCCTGCATGCCTTCTGGAGGCAGACTCTGGCTGAGGACGGTGTTACACCACTCCTGCTGTTCCTGCATGCCTTCTGGAGGTGGACTCTGGCCGAGGACTGCGTCACACCACTCCTGCTCACGTCGGAGGCAGTGCTGAACACATTGACTTTTTCAATACGCTATGCTTGGAACAGTGCTTTTGATTTCTGGGTTTTTTTTACAATCAAATGGGCTATGCAAAGTAAGTGTCAACCTAATGGTTCGTAAAAACACTTTTCTGGAGAACAAATATCAACCGTTCATCATGACTGAACATGAAAAGTTCCTGCTGTGGATGTGCATGGGCTTCATACAGAGGGTTGCACAGAAAGGCCATTTAGAAGCCGGAGTTTGCATCACACTGGCACCTGCTAAACACTCCTAACAGTTCCTCCCCAGAGGGCTTTCTCTGGGCTAACTTCAAGTAAATAGGGACAAAGAATTTTTGATGCTTCTGAAGTCTGTATCATGCCCTAGGCAGTCTTTATAATTGAAAAATTTCCCTACCAAAATTTTTCTGCATGCAGTTTATTCTATTACTTCTAGTTGCAGCTCATTCCCTGTGCCTGGACTTTATCTTTCTGCATTAAAGCAAAGAAACAAGCTCAGCTTTCACTGCTGCGGCAGTGTTTCATGCAAAATTGAAGACCTTCCAAATCTGGATTCTTTTTGTGTTGGAAAAGTTCTACCAACATGAAGCATTTTCTCATATTCCCTGCTGCCGCCCCATTTCTGTAATGGCAGGCTCGCTCCCTTTGTAGTTTCTTATAACAAGCCAGAACAAAACCCACAGCACGTCAGGACTAGAAGTGTTGCCCATGTCCTGAGAACACGCTGCTGTTCCCACATGAGTGCATATTGTTTCCGAAGAGGTTTGATGACATGGTGTCAGAAACAAACCAGCAGAGAGATTGCTCCTCTCAAGTAATCACAAATACCTAATTTTAGTGCTGCAGGATGTTTCAGCTCTAACAAGCCCCCGGACCAACCAGAGCGAAAGCTGTACCGTTGTAGTCTCTGGCTCTGCAGAGTTTAGGAAGAACAAGGTGAAATCTAAGGTGGACTCAGTTTCCTGGTAGAAGGGTCTGTGCAGAGTGCCAGAGTTTTGTCCTCTCGAGAGACAAAAAACCTGATGAGCATCCCTTGAGAATGCCACACAGTGCGTGCGCTGTGCCCAACTGTAGGTTTCTCTAGGAAAGCAGGTTGGAAAGATTGTGGTAAAAGTAAAAAGCAACATGAAAATGCTTTTCTTGGATGCCTGTGGAATTTAGCAGAATCCTGCAGAATGACATGGTCTGTCCAAGGCCTCCCCAGGCCCCAGTGGTTCACCATGTGCTGCAGACCCCAGCGGAAGGGGAGATTTTACCATTACTATGCAGTTTGCGTGCTCACTTCTCACTGCAGAAGGGAGCACATTTGGGATGAACTCCTCATTAACTTTTTCAATGTTATATCACAGGAGATTCAAATTCAACAAATCACTCGGATGACAACCCACCTTGAGATGATTAATTCCTGAAATCAATTATAACACTGGGAAGAAAAAAAAAAGGGTGAAACTCTCTTAGAAAAGAATGTCTCTCCTAAACCAAGAAATTATGGTGGCAAATGAAAAGGGACAGTTACACAAACCTCTCGGAAGATTTGGCCAAAACAATAAATCAGTGCAGGAATTTTATGTGACGGCATTTTGAGGAACTCCCAGGCTGAAATATCGCTATTGTGTTAGTTTTACTGCTACCAACACTGTGGAATTATACAGGGCTCACTGATTAAAAAACATTAGGAGATATGGGCTTGGCTATAGCCCCAACAAACTTAGTGGTCCAGCAGGAGAACCAGAGCCCCAAAGGAATGGGAGTTTTTTATCGTTAGTATGTATTGACAAGCTTTTCTGACAAATCCTGCTGCATGCAGAGGGTGCCAAAATAGCTATATTAATTCTGTTCACCCAATACTGTTTTCTGCGCTAACTAGTTTGGCCAGTGAAATATCTCCACTGCACGGGACTGAAATGCTGCAGGACGGAGACAAGTCTATGAGTGGTGTTTTGATTTGGGATTAGATCATTAGTATTATCTGGCCTAGTTTCCTGAACGAGTAAGTGAAGACACGTTGGTTTAGATCAGAAAATAATCCAGTTATAGAGCTGCTAGAGAGAGAAAACATGGGAAAGGGTTTCATAACCATGTTACGTGAAGACTGCAAGGCCTGCTTTCAGAGGATTTGAAATTCTGAAGTCTGACTTCATGTCTTTTAAGCTAAAAGTCAAAAATGTAAATTCCTCTGGCAAAAAGATCTCTTTCTTAGATTACCTGAAGCATTTCATATCAGCAAATGTAAATATTCCTTTCTGATTTGCCCTTAGAAAAATTTAATATATATTACAAAGGAAAATATTCAAAGCAAAACATACTTTTAAAACAAAACGCTAAAATAGCGCGTCAGAAGTGTCTTGGGAGAGTCAGGAAATCCCCAAAGTAACTTCTGCTGAAACAGCCTCCTCCACAAAATCATTCCAGTTCTTCCAGAGGTACATATTGCCGCCGAATATGGTTCAGCTGCGCCTCTACCAGGGTCCCACTTAGGCATGCCTCATGCACTGAAAAAGTCCATAGGACAAGCCCGGAAAAGCTTCCATCGATTAGGCTAAAAACATTCTCCGGGGTATAATGAAGAACAGAAGAACATGTTGCCAGCTGAGACTGAAAAAAAGAGACAACTGCTAAAACGGGCTACTGTAAAGGGAGTATTAACTGTATTACTTAATTAGAAGAGTATTTTCTGCTCTTTGATACTAGTTTTCAGTACTCCAAATGTCTTGCAAAATAATGGAGAGTATGAAGTTTGAAATGAACAGGTTTTACATTTTCATCATGTTCAGGACTAATTCTAATTAAGATCTTGTCTCAAAATATGCAGAATCTAAGAAGAAAACATGTATTACCTTGGGAAACTAAAAATATGCTTCCCCAGGCAATAGTAAGGTCGTGCTGTCAGAAAGCTCCCTCCTGCCATGAAATCTTGACAAGAGAATATGATGATGAACGAGATACTAGAGGATGCACAAAACCAGCAAAGATGACTGAAATAAAACATATTATAAGAGAGTCAACTGCTTTTTCACACTACCATTTTGATTAGAAATGCATAAAAAGCCAAGAAACGTTTTCCTCATCACCTTCACAAGAGAGGTCACCAAAGGGCTTCCCATCGTCTTTAAGGTGAGGGATGACAGCACTGCGTGATAAATTCCTATTTTCAAGGTGTTGTTCATGGTATTTGCCTGAAACTTTCACATCTGTGGGAAGTTTGGCCTGTTCACTCTGGGCAAATTCCAAGCCACTTATTACAGATAATAGACAATAATTTTTAAAGTTTGCAAGTTTTCAAGGAGACATTGTTTTCAGAACATTACTACTTCTTCATTATCCCCGAAGCAAGGAGAGAAGCCAAGAAAGCTGTCAGTCCAGGTAAGGAAAGTTCCTAACATGATGCTGCCTTTTTAGCCTTAATAACTTACAGAGTAACTTGTTCTCGCTATCACTAAATTCACCCCTTTTTACCAAATGAACAGGAGCTGGAGTCACCTGAGAGACTTGCCGGTACTTCCTGCTCCCTGCCTCGCTAACCGGAACATCGGTACAATGGAGACAGCGGCAAGTCTCTGACTCCTAAGGATGCTGTAAAACTACAGACATTAACAAGTACCAGATCCTCTGTCAGGAGAAACCAGTACATAAAAACCCAACAGCTGCTTCATCAGAGAAGCACAGACTACCTCCTCCTGCCCGGAAGGCTCCCATTTTAAACCCTTTGTCAAAGGTGTAAGACTGCTCCCTGGGGCCAGGAGAACAAAGAACATTACCTTAACCTCAAATCATAAAGTGCTCCTTTACATTCTGGCTGTGGAAAGGCTGTTCCACAGGCTACTGAAGAGCTGGAAGAAGAAACACGCTTCACTGTGTGTGTGATGGGTGGAGGGAACAAAATTAATCTCCTGGTTTTTATGAACCGATATCTATATAAAAGCCACCTACTAATTATTTACTGTTTCCCTTCCGGAGGTGCACGTCACAGTGGCTCTGGGGAAGATCTTTCATCTTCTGTGCTGTGTATTCCTCTGAGCGTGGGGGCTTTGGTACCGCAGTGTCTCGAGACCTTGCCGCTCCCACAAGTGCAAAAGAGGTTCAGCACTAAAACAGAATTATTAAGTGGTCTTATTAACTTGCAAGTTTGCTCATTGGCTAAACAGCTAATGTGCACCTTGGCTCCTTGCCCCGTGAGAGATCTTGCTTTCTTCAGTTCCCTAAGAAACCGGTTTATTCATACCCACATTGTTCTGTAAAGGCAAATGTGATTGCTTTTAATATAGCATGAATCTTATGAAGTTTTGATTAAAGCTAACTACCATTACAGGAAAGGCACTGATTCATTTTTTTAAAATAGGTTGATCACTTGTTTGTATGCACAGAAGAAGAGCATAGCAGCAAGATATTTTATGAACTACGTGCATATTTACTCTCGGTAAAGGGTTTATCAACTTTTAAAAATCAAAGAAGAAAAAGCAGTCACCACCTTTCAAAAAAAAGTTGCCACAAAGCAGCATATGAGATAGCTCTTTCCCTATACCACAAAAGAGAAATAATGCGTCTCCTGCACTTTCCATTACCAAGCAATATCCCCTTTAACTTGCGCTGCCAAATAGGCACCCAGCATTTCGCAGCTTTTCTCAAAAGCTGATTTCCACCTCAAAGCAGGCTGCAGTCCATAAACACCAGTTTCTGAAGTTGTTTGTACAAGGTGTGGAGAAATGCAGGATCATTTACTGGAGGAAGAGGTAATGCAATAAAAATACAGAAGAAAATATCCTTTTTATAAAGTTGGATTTAAATTAGGACTATTGTGCTTATAGTAGTCCTTACTCTTTTGTTTACATTTAGCAGGTGTTTTACTCAGTTGAAGGTTTTGAGCTTTTCTTTTAAAAGAATGACAACTCTGATATCCCACTTCAATGATTCAGTCCAAAAAATACAGAAACTCCCCTTGGGAATTTTAAACTTTTTTCTTCTTTAATCGAAGACAATAATCTGCAGCTACCCCAGGGGCTAGAGTTTGAAATGAATGCTTGTCTTTCTTTCCCCAGTTCTTACAGAAGAAATGAATCAACGCTCCTAACAGTGTAAATCTAACATGTTTTTATTAGTATTATTTTTGTGGCTATAAAAGAAAAAAAAAAGGAAAGAAAAGTACTATATTGGTATAATCTTCAAATAAAAACTGTTAAGCTTGTGAATACAGGGCTAAGACAGGGTTTGGAAATATAGGAATGACTTTAAGACAGGTACAATGTTTGCCTAAGAAACAGAAGTTGCTCATATATGTATGTTATTTAGATTATCATTGACTTGCCAACCTGTAATTAAATCCTAAGTGTTTTGATTGTTTTGCTGCTGCACACGTAAAATCCTCTGATGCTTTTTCAGAAAATCAAGAATAATTACAAGCAGAAAAATGAAAAAAAAAGAACCCCAAACTAGATAGAGAAAACCTATCCAAACAGAACAAAAAAAAAAAAACAAAACAGGAAAAAAGTAGTTTTCTATTTAAAACCCAACAGCTGAACCACAACAGCCTGTTTGCTGTAGCTCAGTGCAATACCTGCCGCATTAGTAAAAGCTTAGCGTTTCAGGAATCTGTGCTGCTCTAGCAGTATTCACCATATTTACTTTTACATAGTAAGGAGGAATTATGAGATGTAAGGGGAAGCAAAGTCTCTTCCAAATGAAAAATCCCACTATTTCTCTTTTCTTCCCATCCCTTACCAGATCGTGACTAGCGGCGTATGTGAAACATGCTGTACGTGCCATCGCAGCACCCCTGCACGGAACACCTCTGGGTCCCGCTCCAGCGCTGATAAGCACTGGTGCTGAGAAAAGTCGGAGGCTGAACAGCCAGAACCTTTGGCTTTCCCCATCTTTAACCACAAGACCCAGAGGGTGCCCCCAAAAGGGAAATCCTCTGCAATTAAGGCAGGTCATCAGATAAACGTATTTCAGTGCCACAGTGAGAACAGAGTAAGGCAAGATGGCACATGCTGTAGGCTCTCTGCCAGTCCCCAGGATGCAGCCCTCCAGCGGGGGTCTCCTACCCCACCCCACCCAGCACAGCTCTGCGGGTTCGGCAGCAAAAGCTTCACCAGCACTTGGCTAGAAGCAACGCTCCCTCTGCTTCCCAAATCGGGGATGTGACGCCAGACTCCTTGAAGTTACTGGTCCAAGGATAAAAAAAAATGAGAGAGTAATTGTGTTCTAGGCAAATAAACCATTGGAGATGGCAGTGGCACAGCACAGAAACACCAGGCAGCAAACACTGGCTAATGGCTGATGTGCATCACTTGCTTTCAGTGTTTTTCAGTGTTCAGCAGCTCCCCAAGCACTTTGGTTCCTTAACCTGCTGTTGACAAAAGACACTTTTCATACCCAGGATTCAGTGTTGAGAACAACCCATGNAAAAAAAAACAAAACAGGAAAAAAGTAGTTTTCTATTTAAAACCCAACAGCTGAACCACAAGCTCTTGGAATGGACTGGTATTTTCTTAAGCTACTCTGAGGCTTCCACATGAAAACTGCTCACCTTTCCCCATCTGCTCAGCACAACCTCCGGCATTTAACCTTTGTCCATGCTGGGGCAGATTCTGCTCAAATTCCAACATATTGAGCCATGCAACTGAACTGATCTATTCAGTGACACTCAGGAGGGGTGCAGCCGGTGTAAACAGCAATGCAGATACTTACAGTGTGAAAACGCCACATCACAGGAGATACCAAAGCATGACAAGCTACCAACCGATAGATTTCAGGAAATACAGTTCATCACCAGCAAGGCAAAGGGACACAGCATACAGACACGTATCATAAGACTGGAGAACCACAATTCCAACATCATTATTTGTAAGTGTTTGTCAACTGGGATATACTGTAAAAGAACAATGGAAATTTAGAGACGCGAGCACAATGTCCTCTCAGCAGTGCTGGAGCCTCATGTGGTCCAAAGCAGGGAAATACTTCCCCCCACCCAGACAATTCAGTACTGATAATTATAATTCACCACCACAGCAAGCAAACTCTCTGCAAAAGTAGGACATTCACAGACCTAATTTTTTCATCTACACACATTTTCATCTAATAGTTATAGCCAGATGGTAGAGCAGCATTGTACCATACATACCAAAATGGTCCACTTTTCTCACAAGGACTAAATGAAGTAACAGCCTGCTTTCCTCTGCTTACAAAGCTCGCAGTACCATTTCTGGTGCAGAGCCAGCATCTTGATTTGCTGGTATATACCATGGCCTTGTGAGGTAGGCTAGATTCTCCTGTGCTTCTTACCATGTTTACAAAAGGTCTTTATGAGAAAAACATTTCCTATGGAGAGGAAGCCACCATGTCCCTTGCTGGGAAAAAATTTGATGGGTTTATGCTGCCCTGGTTACTGCAATCTGGATCTACGCCAGCAGCGGGAAGAGGTGCCTCGAGGCTCTCAACACAAGCGCTTCGGAAAAGCCTGGTATCAGCTCGACATGTCTTTCCCCATGCAGATGCCCCACAACACGTGTAGCTTGCCTTTTCATGTAGATCCAAGCATGTGCCCATTTTGAGGAGCATTAGGTCTGTCAAATCACGCTTGCCACCTCAATTAGGACTGCTGCTCCGCAGGAGATCAGAAGCGCTGATTCCAGACTGGTGCTCTACCAATGCACTCCTTTCTTCAGCCTTGATTAAAGCATTTCTATTCTCTGTAAGTACCTGCGGGAAGAGCTGCTGTGCCTGGAGCACCATCTCCCGCCAGCCAGCCCGGCAGGAGAGCGCAAAACATCACAGAGGTGCTCACCTCAGGAGCTACTGGCTCACTTCAGAAGGACAAAACTTTAAAAAAACCATGAGCATCTTTTTAGAAAAATATACATTCTACTACTTGAGATGGAATATAAGGTTGTCCTGACTAATATTCTCATAAGCAAACTGGAGAAAGACAGTTTGGGAAAACTTGGAGGTGGGTGAAAGCTGGATGAGTAGCTGTGTGCAGGGAACAGCTACCGCTGCCTTGAGGCCAGAACGGAGCCCTACAGGCAGCGATGCTGAGGAGCGTGGCTGGTTCTCCACAACTGTGGCCTGGGTGATGGAGGAGAACATACGCTCATATGCTTTCAGACAATGTCAAGCTGTAAGGGACCTCAAATAAACGGGGAAATCAAATTAGAATTCAAATGGTCCTGGCAAATAAAAATAAAATGGTCTGAAAAGAGCAAAATTCAGAGAGAAGTTCCAGGGACTATCCTTAGACAGAAATAATCCACTGTACAAGCACTGAACAAGAAAAAAGGAGAGAGAAGTTCTTCAGGAAAACATTTTGATCTGCAGCCCTAAGATATTGTCATGAGCCAGCTGTGACACCTTGTCACAAAGCGAGGCGAGCACCATACTGCATTGCGCAGAGGCACAGAGGCCGCAATGTTTATGAGATAATCCTCTCACGCTGCTCATCCCTGGCAAGACAGCAGCTCAAACGCTAGCTGAGTTTGAGCACTGCACTTCAAACCAAGGTGGACCCACAGAGAAAATCCAGAGGAAAAAAAGGAGAATTAAGCAGAGACCTACTTGGGTAGGTAGAAAGAAAGCGGGTTATTTGGTCTAAGGAAAAGGATTGAGGAGGATGGTGATAAAAGTGAAGTCATCCCTGTACAGAGGGAGGGAATAACCTCCTCCCCTGGTCATTGTGAATAGATGTGGAGTAATGAGCTACAGCAAAGGAAAGCACGGTACAGAAGAAGTGAAGCACAGCAACCAGCTCCAACTTGTCTTGAGAAGTCATCTGGGATCTAATCACNACTATTTCTAAGAGAAGCCAGGATGCCATGGGCTTTCTTGGCCACCTGGGCACACACTGCTGGCTCCTATTCAGCCACTTGCCAATGAGAACCCCCAGGCCCTTTTCTGCCAGGCAGCTCTCCAGCCACACTTGCCCCAGCCTGGAGCACTGCATGGGGTTGGTGTGGCCCAAGTGCAGGACCTGGCAGGACCTAACAGCTGCTTTCATTTGTAACGCTGACATGATGATTTCTTTGTGCAACCCTTCTTAAGAACACTTAGCTTGCTGTGAGAGACGCTTCTTCAGCCCACCAGCCACTTCTCCTGTCCCGGGGACTCAGTCCTCTCTGCCGCAGAGCTGTAGTGCCTGGCTAACTGGTGTGCGCTGCAGCACTTAGCTTCCCATCCTCTTGAGCTTACAATGAAGCACACCCGTGTTTCCAATGAACGAAACCTCACCCATCAAAAGGTCAAAAATCATTGACTCATGTCATCTATAAATAAGAGTACAAATCTGACAGGCAAAATCAGGTGACATGTTCCTTTTTATTCTATCTGGAGTTGTCGGTACTTGCAAATAACAGAATAAATACCAAAGAAACTAATGGATGTACAGCTCAGGTAGGTTTTCTTACATGTTGTGTCAAGGCCTCCAAATGACTTTTTGGCAACTATCAAGTATAATGCCATCCAATCCTGAGAGTACCTCTGCACAGACAGAAGACAAGTGGCAGGTTAGAGGAGGGTGTTAATTACAGTATGTAATTCATATCTCTTACTGTCATACACACCAAGTGCAACACCTTACTCAGCACAATCAACCCTCGGAAAGGTCCAGCCTCCAAACAGAAAGGGGCTGTTAGCAGCGCATTACATAAATGGGCTTTTCAAAGCCACCAGCTATAATGTCTTTTTCTTCCCTGAACTTTATTCAGATTTAATTTAATTATTATTTGTCTGGATAATTTGTTTTCCTCAAGCTCTTTTGTGATCGGAAGAGCTTAAGGCAAAAAATCCCCAGTTGTTTAATACCCCTCGTTAGAGCCAAGTTTTCAAAGAATTCTTGTTTAAGCCATTAGGCTGAAATTTTCAGAGTGATAAATGATAACAGAAGGGGGAAAGTTGACATATTGAGAAAGGCACCCATTTTTAGTGGGAAAATAACAAATGCTCTTGGAAAAACAAACTACTTTGAGGCACGTCAACTCCAAAAACGGAAGTACCTTATGAAAACAGAAGCCCAAAATAGGCCAGTGTGTTCAGCTATTTGAAAAGACCTATCTTCTGTTTCATGACAGCAGAGGTTTGCTGAACACTTCAGAACAGAATAGCTGTTATTTACATGCCTAAACAAGAAATGAAATCTTCTGCAAACCTGGCATCAGTCCTGAATGATGAACAGCTGATATTCCAGGTGTAACAATTTTGAAAATCACACTTTTGCAACCATTCCTTTCAATAAGCAAGCTCAAGGTAAGTGGGGCCACAGCCCACGGTACACAGCAGTATCACGGGACAATTCAGGCATACTAATTGAAGCAAATGATACAGGACGTTCTACCCACGCGTAATTGCTTTTCAACAGTTTGCAATGAACCCTTTTAGGGGATCAAGGCTAGCCCCTCAGAAAATACGGGCTCAGCTCCGAGACCTCCTCTCCCTGTAGCAGGTTTTTATCCTTCCTGTAAACCGAATTACATTGAGGACCAAAATATGCTACTTGTGGAGCTCTTATGAGCATATTTTGTTTTGAAGCAAGTTATCATAGAAGCAAAAGGAACCTGCCCACGAGTAAGATGTCTGATTAATCATATCCATGTAAGAGACAAAGGCTTTAAAAGAGAAACTAGTTTCCTGTAAAACAGTGACTGGAACTCTTAAAATATTCTGATTCATGGACATTTATTATTTCACAGTAATTAAATGTTCTTTCTTCTTTTCACCCTAACTGTATTAGAATTTGTGACGTAAAAAGACATAAAAAGGATAAATGCCACATTGCCTGCCACAGCTGAGAAGGCAGCAAGTCGGAGAAAGGCTGTTTTGCAAAGTTGATGTTCTGAAGATTTCAGACTACGTTTGAGGGCAGGCATCAAATCTGCAGAGAACTGATAGGCACTGCTACCTTCTCCTTTCCCAGCGAGGCCGTAGCTCCCTTCCCTTCTCCTACGGAGTTCCTCCTCTGGCCTGCTACATTTCCTCCCTTCCTGCTGAACAAGATAAGCCCAGGGAGGAAGAGTACCCATTAAGAGGGTTAGCAAGGCCAAGCTTAACTCTTCAGTGTAAAAAGGCCCCCTAATTCCCATGAATGGTTCAAAAATTCAAAGGGTTTGGCTTTGTTCTTTTTTGTCTTTGCATTGAAGACGGATTCAGCTTCTTGTCTTGTTTTTGAACCTTTAAGATACATGTTGCTTTGTTCCTTCTGCACCACAAAGCCTGTTCTTTCTTCTAATGCCAAAGCTACGCATCATCACTTCAGCCCCACAAATGCCACCGGGGCTCCTCTGCTACCCCCATGCCCCAGCCAGCACTACGCTCGCACAAAATCAGAGGGTCCAGGCAACATGTAGGGGGATTGCTTTCAGAAAGCAGTTTGAGACCCAACTTCACAGTTCTCTCACAGCAAACTTTAATGTGAATATGTATCACTCTGTTTAAAAAAATGCATTATTTGGGCACCCTTCCCATGCTGTTCCCCCCGACCCTCATGTTTCCATATGAAATGAATAAAATGCATTCACTGACTTTAGTGATCTGTGACTCCAAATTATACACTGGGTTCACTTGTTTGTTGAACACAAACATCTAATTATATGTAGAAAAAGTTTACCATTAGAACATTAGCCTGGGCAAATCTTAATTTTTAAAACATGTCACAGTGCCAAGTGTGCACTCTGAACCTGCTAATGATGGTTTCACACAGCATTAATATCTGCAGTAGGATCTACAGTATTATTTTGAACAGAAAAACGGTTCAATTCTAACATTTGACCACTATCTACTGTAAATTGTTTATTACCAGCAAATCGACACTGAGGGAATCGGCTGTTTCAAAAGCAAACCTACCAGACCCATAAGAATTAGACGATTAGCCGATTTTGTTTGCTACATGCAACTGCTGCAAACAGAGAGAAGTTGAAGAGCAGGCTGGCTCCTCAGCCCGCGGAAGCAGGAGGGGATCACTAAGCTGGCTTTGCTCTGAGCGTGGCAACGACAGCTCGGCTCACACATACTTACTTCCCAGCATGGAGCAACACTCTCGGTTATCTCCCATTTCTGCCCTTTCTTTCCCATCACAGCAGAGCAGAGAAGAGGTCAAGAAACTGCAAAAAGCTCACTAGAAAATTATTGTCGAAGGACCTCAGTGATTTGCTTTTGTGACTGCCGCTAGCAATGATGGGATGGTAGGATTAATGGATTTTTTTATGGGCAAAAATAATTATGATCCTGTACTTTTTCATCCTTTAGCTCCTATGAATTACATGAGTTCATTTAAATACTTGGGGCTTAAGGATCTTTTTCTTCTAACAAAAAAAAAAAGATGCTAAGCTCCATCTCCATAAGCATTATCATCATAAGCGAAGCAATGACAGACACAAGCAAATCCAAATAGGAATTATTAGAGCCTAGCAGAGGACTGTGGCTGTCCACAATTGCGTTCTCAATGATTGGTACAGCTTTGACTTCATACCGCCCTATCTTTGCATCCTGGTCAGCAAAAACCAGACAGTTTCACCCCTATGTTGGAAGGAGAACGTATAATGAGGAGGGGAAAAAAGTCATGAAAGAAGCTACCACTTTTTTTTTTCTTAAAAAAACCCTTTTCTCCATTTGGTCACAGGAAAGACCAGTGTAGGAGGCTAGAAGGAGGGCTTGTCCAGGTGCTACCAATGCCTTGATGGCACAGCATTTTTTTTTCCATTCAAATAACATGAAAAAATGTTGGCCTTTGCATGTGAAGCTTAAAGTTTTCTGAGCTGATTACTTGCATCCATCAACAACCTCAAAAAAGACGACCATAAACGTACCCAGAGCGCTGCTGAACTGGAGCCCCCTCTCCTATCCAAATGGAGCTGAAAAGGGTCAGCCCACAAGGCTCAGAATGCAGAAGGGTGGCCAGCGAAGATGGCAGCTCTTAGGCCAGCAGATAACTGCTGTGGATGAGAGTGGCAGATCGAGCCAGATCGTTTTATTCCTTTCGTTTGATGCACTGTTTGGTGTGAACACTTTCAAAGGCATCCACCACTTTCTGCTTTATATAGCTAAAAGAACAAATAAAGAATCCAAGTGCCAGTGCACTTTATCAAACAGAAGAGATCTGCTTAGATATAACAGTACCGAACCGCATTCACAGCGCAGGCTCAGCTTGGTTCAAGACTGAGAGCACACACAGAAAGCCATTTTAAATTCTTGCACTTAGCTTGGAAAGTCCACAGAAACCAAGACCTTCACACGATTACAACATTTAAGATTCTGGCTACTACCAAAGCAGTCCCTTTTTTCTGGGTATATCTGTCTTTCTGCTTTTGCTGCCAGAAGATGACAAACGAGCCCAAACAACATAGCACAGGAATATGGAATTTGCCCAGAGTCAGGTGTATATGGAATGACTACTTCAGATGTTTCAATTATGCACAAAAATTAAAATTTCAATCCAACTCTAAACACCTCACAGGATTTAAAAAAAAAAAGGGAGGAAGAGACACAAATCTGCAGCTCTGGTTACAGGTTATGCCTAACTTGGACTGTGCAGAAGACTAAAAATGCTTCATTCCAGGTTGGCTCTAAATCAAGCCAGAGGTTTCACACAGGCATCAATTTTCCCCTTGCAATGTGTCTCACGCAGATTTCTACCCCTGCTCCCATGTCTAAGGTGCCCTTTTGTCCTGAACAAAACCACTTTGGACTTTGCAGTGTTCACGTGCCTGCGATGGATTTGAAAAGACTGGTATTTAGGAATATCAGCAATCCTCGTCCACCTGCTGAAGACTTGGAGAAAAAGCCTCCGCCCAACCCCATCTTGTGTGTCTAATCAAAAGCACATAGAAGAAATGAAACAGTTCTTTCCCTAGGAATTTTTTCCCAGTGCTGCTTTTGTTGTTCATCTCTTTAGTTCTGTTCTTCCTTTTAATGATTTGTGAAGCTTTGACTAGCACAGAAATTACGCTAAGCATACTTTTAAGTGGTGCTACCTATAAAGGATTATATTTGCACTTCTGGAACACCAGAAATAAATATTGTTTGTATTATTTCAGGACAATAAAACGATTACCACTTTATTTTGTTAACCCATTTCAGCCAGACCAGCACGGGGCATTCTCTTGCTCACAAGATCAAATCCCACTAGCCAAAGCCATTCTGTCCGAGCACTGCGGAGTTCGCCCTTTGCTTACCCTGTACCCTCATCAGCTTGGAAGTCATTTCTTAAGATTTGCTGTGAGGTTTTGTTCGGTTAGGAGAAGATTTTGAGTGGCAGCCAGCATTTGGTAAAACATGCTACAGATTTGGGAGACCCTTTTAAAACCTGAAAGACCTCCCTCGATTTCACAGTGCTTGGTAGGATTTTGTCTGTCCTTGGGAGATGGCGCCTTTGCTTCTGTGTGCAGCCAACTTCAAGTTTACTTGCTTCCTTTTTGCATACACATACAGTAGTCATTTGGACCTAATAATAAACGGCGTTTTGCACAAATAGACAATGAGTTTCCAGTCAGCACCGGTCTCACAGCTCCCCACAGCTGCGTGCATTATGTGAAAGCGGAGCCACTTGCATTCTGTCTTGCCTAAAGGCAAACCCTGACCCTAAATGACTGTAATCACTTCCCTTGTCTAAGGGGACTTACTCTCTGTGCTGAAGGTGCTTGCTGGAGCCCTGCGTCCGCTGCTGAAACCCCTTTTGCAAACATAGCTGCTGTCTCCATTCTCCTGCAGGAGCCTTGCTTTTAGGAGTTAAAGGCTCCAGCACGTTGCCCATAGTCCTCCCCACTAAGGGAGAACAGAAGGAAGTGCCTCTC
Source organism: Rhinoptilus africanus (assembly GCA_013400135.1). Taxonomy (NCBI): domain Eukaryota; kingdom Metazoa; phylum Chordata; class Aves; order Charadriiformes; family Glareolidae; genus Rhinoptilus; species Rhinoptilus africanus. The sequence continues at coordinate 828,380 of VXBO01014877.1, read as the reverse complement.
GTGATCCCAGTGTATGCAAGTTACTGCTCACTCTTTCCACCTCATCAGAAAATTGAGAGAAAAACCTCATCCTGACCCATAATAATTTCAGATAAACTCTTTTTTTCAATTACAACACTGTTTCATTCCAGCTCTTGCTAATGCTCTGCAGTTTGTTCACCTGTAGAAGCAATTGTCCCTTACATCTCTTCTCACTTGTCCCCCTTCCCCTGGGCTATTTTGGCTTAAGACATATTGCTTGCTAGAATAGACAAGATTAATATAGCTTTCCCACCAAATTTAGGCAACAAGAATATTCAGATGCTTTAGCAGCTGCATGGGCTTCTTAAGAACTTGGTAATCCTTTAATCTACGGATACTTTTTTTTTTCCATAAAAGATTCACAAGCAAAACAAATGCAATATGGATCAAAAATTCAATCAGAATGCTTAAAATGCAATTACATTCATCAGGGTGTTCTGTTAGGTTGGGTATTAAATCTGGGTTTTATTCAATATCCTCCTTTTATTATAAAGCAATATTTTTCCACTCTGTAAATCATCTGATCCCTAGGCTAAAGACCTCTTTGCCCAAAACATATACAGAAGGGGGGGGGGGGGTAGAAAAGAGCTGGTTAGAAATCCTGCACAAGATCGCTCCAATGGAGACATAAGAAAGAGACAAATAAGACAGTGAGCAAAGACATTTCTACTGAAGCAGGGAGGCTAATTTCAGAATTTGAGATTCTGCAGTTATGGCTTTAATAAGTAGTTGTCAAATGAGCTCCTTCTTTAACTCCATTTTCAAAGCAAATCCATGTATCTGCTTGTACCTCTCCGTGAGCATTTACCCCCATCTTGAAGTTCTAAAAGAGTTCTGAAATTTAATCACATTGTTTTGCACCAGAGCTATTTGGAAATTTTCCAGCCCAATGGATTTTTCTTGGAGAAATGCCAACCTGTTTAATTCAAAACTTTTTGTGAAAATGCAACTTCAACCAAGTCTTTCAGTACAGACACTTCCCAGACTCAGGAGGGAGCTCCGGGGGTGAGACCCACCCTTAACAGCCAACGTCTTCACGGAATGACGGAATGTCAGAGTTGGAAGGGACTCCTAGAGATCATCTAGTCCCACTCCCCTGCCAAAGCAGGACTGCCCAGAGCACATCACTCAGGGCTGCAGCCAGACGGGGCCTGAAAGTCCCCAGAGAAGGGGACTCCACACCCTCCCTGGGCAGCCTGTCCCAGGGCTCTGCCACCCTCATCGGAAAGAAGTTTTTTCTCAAGGAGTTGGTGCTCCAGCTTCATCGCAGGGGGATTTGGCTCTCTCCTCTGCATCAGAGCAAGGAGTGAGGTGGTCCCATGGACCACCATCTGAGCTACTGAGCTGTCAGCTCTTCTGGGGAAGGGGCAGTAACACATCCCCTTCGCTCTCTCTCCTGCCCCCTCTCCTCCCCCCATTCCTCCTACCAGAAAGGCTTTGCTTTTATTGGAGTCTACAACCCAACAAAAGCCCGAAACCTCTTCTCTCCTCCCAGCGAGAGGTAAAACTGAAGCACGTACAGATGCCGGGCAGGCTGTCACCATTAGCTTCCCACAGAGCCCCCAGCGCAGCCAGCCCCAACCTGCTGCGTGTAGAGTTGCTTTCCTGTCCTTCAATTGAGTTCCTCAGCATTCAAGCTCAACAAAAAGCTTGCAGTAAAAGGTTGGTTTTCCTTCATATCAGAGCACACAAGATGCCTTGCACTACCTTTCTGCTGCAAGGAAGGGGCCGTTCTCCGTTGCTGGGAGGTGGTTTAAGACGACTGTCTCTGCTGCTTTGCAGATGTCAGCTGAGGGACCTTCATCAGCTCGTACATGCTCAGTGAGTCACCAAAGAGGTTCAAGCGCTCAATAGCTTGCTGTGCACAATCAGAGAAGGCCAGAGATGGCACTAGCTTAATGATTTGGATAATCTGCAAATTAGGGCACAGAAATTAATCTAATTAACATTGTATCAGTCTCTTTAGTGCTTTGAGACAGACCGGCTTAGTGTTTTTACGACTGGCTTGGACAACATCAAGCAGAGTGAGTGGGGTCTCCCCCGCATATATATTAAGAAGCCCATTATGATTTGAGTCATGCAGTGGTCCAGAAGCCAGAGGCAATAACTTGCAAAGCCTCGCTAGCTCCACACACTGCCCTCCAACTGTTTTCTTACAAAATGAAGCTGTGATGCTGTTAGATGCCTGAAAATTGCTGTCTTTTATGACAGCTGGGTAAAATTCAGTCCTGCTACATGCAGCAAAGTACAATGGCGTTTTACCAGCTGCCATTCACCTGAGTTTGACAGACAGCTGTCACAATCCAGTGTCTGTAACATCTCAGCTTGGCACCGTGGAAGGGAGTGGGATCTCTGCGAATCACTTGTGTCTGAGCACACTTCACCAAACTGCTTCCACTCCTGCTACAAGCCGCTGACCAGCAGGGCTCCCACCACCATTTTTCAGGCAGAGTATCAGAGTCCTACAAAGTCCTTCAGAAAGCTGCAGAGGCGTATTTTCAACTTCTCAGATACACACTGACATACTCTCTTCCAGTGGGGACGACCTGCGCTTCTCTTCCTGGGCTGTCTACTAACTCACCAACTGTGAATACTGGAATAGAGATTTCTGAAGACAATTTTAGAGGTTTCCCAAAAATGAAGCATTAATGCAATTCAAGTTTTTTGCCAATTGGGAGACAAATTTTGAAATAAATTATTTCGAAATAATGATACCAAGTGTTTTGCTAACCTGAATTAAGATTATTGTCATTGTCATTTCCATTTCATCTACTATAACAATTTATTCAAACCAAAGATCATTTTGAGCGATGCTAATTTTCTTAACTTAAAATACTTGTTGACAACAATTACATTTCCTCAACTAAGTGAGGGAAATCCATCAAATCAACCCCAATCTACAAAAAATGTTGATTTGATCACACCAACAGTTTTGGTGGGGCCACTGTGTCACGCTGTTCCCGGGCACGTTTCTCTGCCGGCTGCAGGGAGGGGACGCAGAGGAGCTCCCCAGCACGGCGCTGCCCGAAGCCCTGGGAGATCTGGCCTTTCTTGTCAGCTCTTCCGTCGAGAAGGATGAGAGCATTCTGCACAAGGGAATCGTGACTCTCATTTCCAAATGAGCAATAAACTATAAAAAGGTGTCAGCGTAACCAGATGGAACAATTTGTATGTTGCTTCCAGTTAAAGAAACTACTGCTGTTCTGTAATTTTCTTCTGTTTTTCTTTTTTTTCCCCTTTGTTTGTTCCAGAAGATGCAAAGACACAGAATTAGAAAAAGAACTTAGGTCTCCAAGCAAATAGCTCTGCAAGGAGCATGATAAAGATGTTTTTCTCTTTTCCTAGCTGAAATCATACATAAAGACAGAGAATGCTTGCTTTCCAACACAGATATATTAGTGATCAGCAACAGTGTAAGTGAAATGCAGAAAAAATAGTATTAAATATATATATTCCTGTATGTTTATAAATGTAAAATATGACACATATAAAATCTATTAAATACGGAAAGAGTTATTTAAGAAACTGGTTCCTAGTGGGCATAAAACAATCTTAGCTAAAACCAATAGCTCAGAGAGTCTGCGTTCTTTCCCCTGTGATGAAAATTTTAACTTTTTTTCCAGTTGCTAGGTTATTACTGTCACACACGGAAAGGGCTATTCCTGATTTATAGACACGGTAAAGTACTTACTACTTCTAAAAAACTGCCTTGCAAAAATAGTCAATTTTTTAAATTAAAAAATTAAGATATTCCATGAATTTACCTGAAGAAGGTTCTAGACTGTTGAAAACCATATGTAAAATAGGCTGTCAGAAACATGAATATCCCATTAGGGCTCTTTGATTAGGTTGGTGGATCGCTTACAGAGCACAACCAATTGCAAATCTTCGTTACGTTGTTGGGGGAGATAAGGATGCGCTGGAACAACGAACGCTTCAAACGCAAGGATTCACGTCATGGAAACCCCTGCAGCAGGGTTTCAGGCCGGTCTCATAAACCAGAACGGCAGGTCAAAAGGACGCCTTAGATGTCAGAGCCAAGCCAAAGGGAAATGTTCAGCTGAGTTCAGTGGAAGGTGATGCACCAGGACCTAATTTGCTATACTGCTTGCCTCACGGAGACAGGTAATACTAATGCCTTTAATATGCTTGTTTCTTACACTGCAGCTTTAGCTGTTCACCTGCCTAACCCCCCAAGATGCAGCAAGTTCCCTTTGCTTCCTTTCGCCTTTGCCTGTGCCATTTCCTTCTCTTCTGATTTACAGGAAGATCGATAAGGAGGCAATCAAGGTCCATCATGAGGTCAGCTGCGCCACTTTCCTGACCCCTTAAGTAGGTGTTTCCACAATGACCGCAGCGCAGGCAATCCGGCAGCACCTCAGGCCCACTTCACACTTATTTCAGTGCGATCTAAATGTGCAGGTCAGCTTGCACATACACCACAGCTCTGTTAGTCACTGCCCTCCGCTCCTGTAGTCATCCTCAGCTCCTGGAAACTGGAAAATGTTCTTAAACCCAAAAAGCAGCATCCATGCTAGCCTAATTCACTGCCAGCAAAAAGCACTGCACAAGACGCAGGACAGTGGTGGTCCTGACCCAACAAGCTGTTCTTGCCATCAGGTTCAAGCTGGAAGAGCAATTGTGCCATGCTCTTGAAAGCTGATCTCCAATGTTCTCGCTTCCCCAGCAGGCAAGTTTACACCACCCAGAGGCAATATGATAGACAAAACGGGCCATGCAAAATAGCCTCAGTGTTAATGACAGTCACACTTGATAAATAGCCTCAGTGTTAATGACAGTTACACTTGATATGTGTAGAAAGCAGATGAAGAATGAAATCAGATGCTCCCTGGAAAACTAACTTGCTTGGATTTCATCTTCCATGGCATCCAATTTACAAAAACTTCCTTTATCCTGTGCTTCATTTTCACCTACCTGGCTTTCTCCTGCCTGAGTCTTTCTTTTCATTTCCGTCAGGGTCGTTGCCGAATTCCAATTAAATCATAAAAACGAGTGAGAACAAAAAGAAGAGCAGCATAACCAACGCAGACCTGAGCAGCTGACAATTGCAGAGTGGAGCTATCACAGAAGGTAGTTTAAAAGTATCATGTCAAACAAACGAACTAATTACAACATGCCTTCAGTGAACCCAGGATAGTATTTCATGGCAGAAAAACTCTACGTCTAACATAAATCTAACGGCAGGAAGAATAGCTTGTACCCAAAACATTGCTCCTGCAGCTATCTCTGGAAAACAACCTAGCTTCAGAGTCAAAGGTGCACTCTTAGAAGGTCAAACACGAGCAAATGCAAAAACTTAGTCACAAAGCACGAGAAGTGTATGAGCATAAAAGCAGTCAACCCAGCACAGACTAGGTTTTCTTCTATATCCTTTCTTCTTCTGTTGTTACGCGGTGATTGAAAGAAGTGTCTATTTTTAAGGAAAATGGATTCCTACCCGTGGGGAGCTGTGGCATTCTCATGCTCTGAAGAGCACTGTAATGGTGAAAGCTGGTGCTACCTGCACCAACAGCTGCCCCTTTACTCGAGCCTGATGCTCTTCTGGCTGCAGCAGCTACTGCAGTGAGTGAGTTCCACAAATCAGCCAGCTGTCTCCAAAGCATTCCTTATTCTTTGTCTCACACTTGTAGTGTTGGTCGTTCTCATCTCTGCTGTGAAAACCGATGAAGAGGAGTTGCAGAGAGCAACAGTTTGTCTACTCACATGTGCCATCACCAAATTGAACAATTGCCGTGGTACTTCCATTGGAAACCTTCCTCGGCACAACTTTCTTGGGACTGCTGTTTATAGCACAGAGGAGAATTAAATACAAATCATCAGTCTGTGCAAAGATTTGTATGAGGTGCCTGGAACAATGCACACCATTCTCGGGATGAGTGAGCATTTTGGGACGGTACAACTGTTGCACAGCAACGTGAACAGCTTGTTATAAGAGCGGCAGTACTTTCTGAACTACTTCAATACATATCTTGATATTCTTTTCTTAGAATAGCTTTGGGTAAAAAAACCCACAGATGTCTTCATTGAATTGTTGATCCTTTGATAACAAAGCAAGCGATTTCTGCAACAGCCTCAGGGAAATTCACATTGGTTTTTAAGCAATAAAGCAAATTAGTACCATAGCTTTAAAGGTTAACAGACAGAATAATCCCATCCAATAGCAGGGGAAGAAAATTAAATTATTAAGAAAAATCAATTTGTTGCTATGTTGTGATGTTGTTTATTAACAATAATAGTATAAAATCAGCTCCTCTGCATTCCATAAAGACCTGATTCCTGCACACAGAGTTACACAGCACAGCCTCTGCCCTGAGCAGCTTGCACAGAGGATGGACAAGGCAGGTGAAACAAAAGCATGGAGGTGCAAAAAGGCATCACACAGTGGGACAGAGTGACAGAGGCAACACCATGGCCAGAGCCACAGTCTTGGGCTGTACAACACAAGGCCTTATCCTGCAGCCCACTGAGCCTCTCAAAGGCACGCCAGAAAAGAGAACTGGAATTCCCTCCAAATGCCTGTCTCGTGGATCTCCGCAGAGCAGTGTAGTACAGACCAAATGCTTTTTCTCGTTCGCAGAGCATCAGAAAAGATTACGTGGTCCTCAAACATAAACACAGAAACACCCGCTCCTCCCCAGGGCTGCAGTGAAGGAACCAGCTCAGGGATACCGCGAGCTGGCAAGCTGTCGCGCACGCAGGCATTTCAAATGGGGTGATTTACTCCATTGCAAGAGCTCGGCTGTGCTTGGTAGCTAAGCTGGTTCATTTTGAGCTAGTTTAGGTACCTTTCTGAGTAGGTCCTCCTCTGATACAGATAAGCAAGCTTTATCTATGCTCCGAGTCCCCTAAAAGCTTTATAGCTGCTTTAGTACAGTGCTAGACCAGGGCTAATATATTCTGAGGCACAACTCAGCACGGTGTTACTGAAGACAGACAGCTCAGACTCAGCTGTGGGCATGAGCAAAGCAAACTCATACTGACCCGTAAAAGACTGCAGACATGACTTCAGCCACCCTGCAGTCAGCAGTGTAAGCAGATCCCCTCCTAAGGAGTCAAGTCTGATTAATTCTCTAGCACTCCTTCACTGAAACACCAGGCAGAAAATGAGATAGAGCCATCCTCCTCAAAAAAGCATGTAACACCCCCTGCCATTACCCAAAACACCTCCAGAGTATCACCTCCCATCGCACACAGACATACCCATCAACACAGCCTCTCAGAAGATAAGGCATATGCACAGCAAAAAAAAAGATGGAAGAAACACAGATGCTAAGAAATCTCCCGTTTTCCCTCAAGTCCAGGAAATACACCCTAGAGCAGACCCCTTCCTGTTTGCCACCACAGCTCACAGGGGTTTTCTGACTGTCAAAACACCAAGTTCACATCTCTCTAAGGCAACAGGTCGATGTATTATTTTTTTTCTCCTAGCCAAACAATGGTGGTCACAGAATTACTGGTTATTTACCAGTCTTCAGGTCAGGGGTTTGAAAAGCTATCTTGTCTGGAACATTTAACAGCCTGGTTTTCCACATGGATGATTTCACCCTATCTGAAAACCACATCTTCCATCATCCCACAGCAGCTTGCAAGTCACAGGGTAAAAAAAAGTTACTCTCTTCCTTAATGGATAAAATATGCTTGTCCTGAAGAACATGTTTGCATAACACAAAGTACCCAAACATGCTTTCTTTTCCTTTTTGGGGTTTATTTTTTATATGGAAAGGACTACTAGCATTGCTTCATATGATGGAAAGAGGAAAGGAATAAAAAAGGGAGGCAAAGAGAGCCTGTCACAGATGGGAGAAAAGAAAATGTTTCCTTTGGCAAAACCAAGACTAAGTGCAAAGAACAAGGAAAAGATGAATGGCAGATCTTGAAATGTAACACGATGGGCATGGTGGCATAGCTTACAGAAGTCATTAGCTTTAGGAATGGGAAACTGCCAGGAGTCTCGCCCAGCTCCCCACACATGAATGAAGAGAGTTCAGAGGCAGTTCACTGGTGGTCGTGGGGGCTGGACCATCCTCCCTCAGGACCCTTTTCTGCCTATGACATTAAAAGCTGCACTGTAGAGGTAGGTGGAGTCCCAGAAGGTGAGAAAGTCTTGAATGAAACAGCACTGGGAGATACAGCTTAACACCATCTGGCCCTCTTCTCCCGCCTCGGCTTGGGCACTGAGCTGCCTGAGTGGGCAGAAGGGACCAAGAGCGAGTTAGTGGCAGCTGAGTGTCATCGAAGGGACTAAGTTGCCTTGAAATGGCTCTTACTTGCACCAGGACTCCTGGCCAGCCCACGGGCTGCTCAGAGCAGTGTCCCAGCCTCACTTCTGTCCCCACCTGTACTGGGGCCAATTCGATTGCTGTTCCTTCTTTCTTTACCTTAGGGCTGTCTGTAGTCTTTTGTGGTGGGATCCTGCATAAAAACACAGGGTTATGTGACACCCTGTTCCACCAACACACCCTTCAAAGCCTCCCACATCAAAAGACACAGGGAAAGCCTTTTCTGAACATGGACTATGAGACAAGGTGGCTTCATGCACCACCTTCTACATTTTCATTTCAGCTACTATGTAGAGAATGAGGAAACCAAGCAGTAGCTGAGTTTTTCCGGCATGTTGGAGTCAGAGGAGTTGAGATGTCTTACTTGCGTTCACTGTTTGTTCTGGAAAGATAATACTGTGCTTTCTAATATGGAAATAAAGGTAAGGATTCCCCAGCTGAGAAACTGTGTATTTGACAAATCTGCCACAAAAAGCCATGCCAAGTATTCATCTAATGACTTTTTTTTTTTTAAATACATAATGAGCAAAGGTGTTAAAAATTAAAACACAATAGGAATAACACAACATTGCTAAGCCATCTTTTTGCCATCTGTCAAGTTTGCAATATTTTCAAACTACTCTCAAGCGAATTACTAATTCATCACAACATCTCTCTTCCTGTCATATGATAAAATAGAATACGATTGCTAATGCAGTACATTTAACCTCTGTCAGGAGTTTGTGTATTTGTGTGGAACCATAAACTGGTTGCTCGTGTGTGCCAGAAGGCTTCTGGCAGCCTTCCTAAGGATTTGTCAAAAAACAATTTGGATTCCCATTGCAGCAAACGTGGAGCCACAGACCGATTGTTGCTGTATGTCACAATCTTGTCAAAAGCAGCCCTTGCAGATAATAAGAATCTAGGGCTGCTGGATTTATCACAGTGGACAAAAGCATCGTGTCTTTTCCCAGTGTCTCCATGATTTGATGAATATCATGCTTTTTTCCTCAATTACCCAAATTACCTCCTGATCATTTAGCAGGTTGCTGATTGTTTTACAGCGACCAGGTGAGGTCTTACCTCCTGTTTTACATCTACTGAGATGGCCGGGGAATGCTCTGATTTACAGGCGGTCTGAGCAAGACCAGAATCCCATCCATTAAGTCTTGAGCGGAGGAATTAAACGGGCATCCTCCTTGGAAGAAACAGCCCAGCTCATCGTTTTTTTGTTTTCTATCTTTTACAGGAAACTAATGGAACCAGTTTATTCATGTCCAATTTTTCGATTAAAAAAAAAGATTGTTCTTTTCAAGTGTTAACAAAGCAAATGCAGAATGAGTCACCCCAATTACTGTTATCTGTGGATTTTACACTGTCCTACCCATCTAAGATAAATAATTAACTAACCCGTCTATTCTGTAAGCTCTTCACACATCTTAGTCTGCAATTTTCTGCTTTTCTGCCCCCTTGCTGATACGATTTTATTTTACAAGTTTATTGACAGTAAATATCATAAATTTTTATTTTCTCTGAAGAAACCTCTGGTGCTTTGGACCCTGCTAAAGCTCTGGCTCTTCAGGATGATGTAAACTTTGCATAATGAGTTACTATTGAATATTAACAACTGAAATATTAATAATTAAAAGAATGCCAAGCAATGCAGCATTTTCCAGATTATGGGCACCTAAGGATCACCACTGAATAGAAGGGAAGTTTGAGCTTGAATAGAAGCTTGAACAGAAGCAAAGCTGTGAAAATAAAAAAGGGTGGAGATGTTGAGAAGGGAGGGAAAACGGATTCAAGGTAACAAAGGAGAAATCTGGCAGTGAGACTGAAGGAAGAATGCAAAAGCTAATTCGATACAAAGCGTGCTTCAGTTTTGCTTTAAACCCTCTAAAGCAAAGGGCATGCCTCCTCCTTTTGGTACACCCCAAAATGCTCACAGTAAGAGAAACTGCAACACATTGCAGGTTAAGCTTTTAACTAAGAAAGCTGTTGGACTGACAGATACCAAACCCACCTCTGACCACTGGGCTGTCACAGCAACCAAGACTGTTTCATTAGTGAGACCAAGAAAAGAGACGAAAATGAAAGTCCATGTGCCTAACCGACAGGGCAGGAGGTGCTAAAGCCAAAACAGAGCTGAGCTGGAATTTGATGAAGTACCGTCTTTACAGAAAAATTGGCAGAGGGCTAAGATAAGCCAGCTTGAGGAGATGGGCAGGAGGGTGCTGAGGATTGGAGCCAGGACTGATAATTGAAAGAAGAGAACAGAAACGATCAAGCTAGGAACACAAAAACAACGGCTAAAATGGATGTCAAACATTTGTCTGCTGCTTTTAAGTAAAGTGCTGATTTCATCAGTAAAGGAAAGCTTCAGAATTTTAGGGTCCTGAATCAAAATAGACAAATTTATTCCCACCCTCGGTGCTAAAGGGCATCTTCCCTGGTAATGTCGTCTTAGTATTTTAAAATGTATGTGTGCATGTGTATGTGCACCACACCACCGTGTTCTAAATCAGCTTTTTGGTCACTGGTGAGCTCAGGCCTCTGCAGCCTCCTCAGCCTGAAGACAAAGAGGTGAGGTGAACTTGCCTCTGCGTCATCAGGAGAGCCACCAGAAGAAGCCACTTGTTCAAAGAAAACTGCTTTACATCGACCAACAAAACCCCAGGGCCCAGCATACAAATTTCTATTGCTCCTGAGATCTTCCAAAAGCTTTTTGAATGCACTTCAGGGCCCCAATACATTAAAAGCACAATCCATTTTCAAATACCATCCAGCCCGTCACATCACACGCAGAGCGCAACGCACAGGAAAGATGTCACTGCACCAGAGGCTTTAAATACAGAATTGCAGAGGCGACATTTAATCCTTCAGCAGCAAAGGGGAGTTCTGCAACTGAATTTCAAGGGATATGGAACTGACACTTGCAAGAGTACATGCTGGAGCTTCACCCCGAGGCATAAATTAGCAAAAAAAACAGAAAAACATTTGTTTTTAAAGGGGCTGATAGATTTTGTGTGCGTAAATGTCTGCAGGCTCCTGAGTTTGTTACCAGCTCTGACATTATATCACAGTATCTGCTTGCTGCTCTCTCATCAACAGAAATTTTTATATTTAAAAAAACCCTGACAATTAATAAACAAGAGCAAGTCTGACGTGTAATGGCACTACCTAAGGTAGTGCTACTCCAGCAAAATGCCTGCTGTACTATTCAATGCCACTTTTTCCCTGTTTTTTAGTGAGCAGCAGGACGGAATGAGTCCCAGCCAGGATGGAGCACGTGAGACGTCAGTCGGTGAGCAGGAAACAGCGTAGAGCAGAGGCATGTCTCCATGTTGCCTCTGCCCCACAGGCAGCACCCCAAGGGTAACTCATCCCATTCTTCCAACCAAGACTAACAAAAAAGGTGTTGTTTGCGGCAGCAGTCGGCTACCTGTCTGTCAGCCTGGAAACAGGCTGTCCTTGGCAGCCAGCTTCCTGCAGGAGCAAATGCTAACGGGGATTTCAGCTGAACGGGGTAGGGGGTAAAGATGCAGAGGGCACTGACCTTCTGCTTGTTGCTGCCCCGGGTGAACCTGGCACAGCTCCTGAGAGATTCACAGCTCTCTTACTCTCCCTTTGGTTTCCAAATGCCTTTTGTTAAACTGTGGGCTGCATCCTCAGCAGATATAAATTTGCATAGCTGCCTTATAATCAGTGAACCATGTCTATTTACACCGGGTGAACATCTAGTCCGACAGTTTTAATGGCTTTCCAGTTTTAGATGGGCTGGAAAATTAAGATTTCTCAGTTCTAAATGCATTCCTGAACCTCTCCTTTCTAATGTGTCTACCCCCTCTCTCCTTCTCCCTTCCATTTTAACCTACAATTTTTCAGGTCATTTGGTTCAGAACGCAAACACAGATGAGTTATTAGGAGTTGAACATTGCCAACTGTGCATGTAATGTGACTTTGTTTCACAAGGAGTAATACGCATATCTGCAGTAACAAAAAATAAGGACTCACAGTTCAGGAAGACATGATACAAAAGGAGAAGCCTCAGCAATCCAACAAGTAAACACTCTTTTGCTTAAAAACTTACTGGAACTTTTTCAAGTACTTTTGAGCTGAGGATATCAGCTGAGAGTAGCAGAAAGGACGAGGCCAGTAGAATTAGCTATAACTTTATGTACTGCCACCACTACATTGCCAGGATGAAAAAAAAGATCATCCAGGAGGGAAAGGGTAATAATGTGTGTTCTTCAACATGTCAAATACAAAATACTGCAGAAATCTTGAGGCCTGGAAAAGGGCTAAGCTAAAAGGAAAAGGGCGATGGTCCACAGAATTGGAGAAAGTAAGAGCTGACCCTTAAAAAAAGTGTCAATTATTTTAGATGAGCTGATCCTCCGGGCTCAGAATTTAACTCGTTTTTACTGCTGTTTTATTACCTTTCCCATTTTGCCATGACAAGCTAATGATTTTTGCAAAAATGTACCATGACAAATTTGCCCCTGCAGGTGATTTTACACACACTATGTTCACGGAAGACTTTTATCCCTCTTCTCTTTATAGTTTTTCTCCTTTTCTTGTGTTCTCAGGGTTTTTTTCCTTCCAAAGAAAGATTAAAGGACAGAAAAACAGACGCCGAGGAAGTTGTAGGTAGGACAAAATACAACACAGTTGCAATACACCAGGAAATACAAGGCTAAAGGAAGGTTTGCAGCTGACTTCCCTCACATCTCCACCTCGACCCTGCAGTGGGTCATTGGCAGGCCCACTTGCTGGTCGAGGATATTCAATATGATCCTTTGATGGTCACAAGGCACTGAAGAGAGGAGCTACTCCCTCTGAGGAATCCCACTGCCGCCATGTCACTACCATTGCACTTTAATGCTCCTTGCCCTAGGCCACCCTCTGTGCTGTCAGGAGCAGCTGAAGACACTGGCAGGATGACTCTCGTAAATGGAGGTCATTAGGAAATCTTCGGGGAAGCCCTTTTGTTGTGGGAGCCCTGGCTGCGAACCCATTTAATGCCCATGTGCATTTCTGATTTCTGTGCTGCGCACACACCGCACCATCACTTGAGCTGCAGCACTTCATCTCTGAAGCTCCATGTTCTACTGCCATCAGGAGATGGAGTCCAGCTTTCTCCCAGGCCCGGGGCAGCTAAGCACCAACCATGCCAAGTTAACGGGAGCTGCCCACCTCCTCAGAAAACTAGGCTTTATTACTCTGGATCACATTCCCTCATATAATTACTACCTGATACCTGTGAATGGGAATAACAACAGATGTTGCACAGAGGCTGAGAAGAGAAGACGGGGGGCAAGATGGACTTTATAAACACTTATAACTTCTAAAGATTATTCCTTTTGAAGCTAGACATGCATTTTAATCAGCTACTTTCATCATTATTCATGAATGAATTATTAATTAGTCCTCTTGACTAAAAATATCATTTACAGCGTGCTGCAAAAATACACACACACGCACACACACAAACATGAAAAAATAATACAAGAAAAGGAAGATATTCCACATCATTAGCACTAGAGTAAAGGCTGCGTATTTGATCTCAGTTTAATTATGAATGCCTAGTTTGAAAGAACATTTCCACATCACCAGTCAGTAATGCTGCTGTGTGCGCTTGGGTGTAAGACACGTTAGGAGGCAGTACTGGCAATGGCTTATTTCTCAGCAGCTTCACTCACTATGCCAGTGAGTGTGTGCACGTAAGTGCCTGCACAAATGCATCCTTTGCTAAAATGCCTTTCATCTTGTGACTTCATATTCAACACTGGGAAAAACTCAACAACTCAACCTTATGGTTATTTCTGACTACATGGCAATCCAAGCCTTCAGCCACTGTAAGAATCCAGAGGATGAGACAGCCTTTGTCCCCAGACTCATGTGCCACAAGAAAAAGAAAAGGAAAATCCAAAAAGGAGTACCATCATTTTGCTTTACAGATGGGGAAACGGTAAGGACAGTAGAGATAACGTACCCAAGTCAGGAGTAAGGTCTGAGACCAGATCTCACAAGGAAAACCTATTAGGCTGAAGGATTCCTTTCACTTTCTTTATCTATCTATCTATCTGTCTATCTATCTATCCATCCATCCATCCATCCCATTCAGCATAGGAAAACCCTCCAGAACATGCACATTCATTCCCTCTCTGACCTCTCCTTTCCTCAGACTGTCATCTACAGGCGTCTGGCCGGCTGGCAGCACAGTTTTTCCATGAGGGAACCCAAGATGGCTCTGTAACGAGCAATTTCACATTTCCTATAGCAACGTGGGTGGGGAGGAGAGGGTGGAAGGTGGTATCTGGGAGCTAGAGGCTACGGAGGACTCTGATCAGCTTGCAGGGTCTTTTTTTCCCCGTAACGATAGAGACAACTAACAATTGTGCCTTTTTGTTATCTGAATTGGTTTCCCTGATGAGCATATCCCTTCAGAAGCTGCTGCAATGTTAATTTCCTAAATGATCAAAAAGCTTCTAAACTAAGAAAATGCTGCACACTCAGGGAAAGAGGGAAAAGGTTCAGAGGAATTGGAAATGACTTGTTATTCTTAAAAAAATCTGGGCCACCCTCTAATGCTGTTATTTTTAAACAGTTCTTGTTTTATGTACGTGGAGGTACGTAAACACTTACAGAGCTAATAAGGTTGAATGACTCTAGCAAAAATGAGGCCCAGCAAAAAATTTTAACTCACAGGTTTCACGAACTTTGTTTGGGCTATTTTAAGTTACTATATTGCACATCTGTCTCCAGCCTACTCCAGTAAAGTAGCAGTTTGTTAACACGTATTTATCATGAGCAGGGCAAACAAACTAATGTTACCAAGGGAAAACACGTCCAAGACACAGCTTTCACCCCAACCAAGCTGAAGAGGCCAAAGTCGAAGATGTACCATGATAAACACACCAAGCAGAGGGGGATTTGGCACTTATTATGGAACAGCAACTATTCACCTGCACTAGCGGACAGATTTTTTTAAAAATCAGGGAAGGTGCTTGAAGGAGAATCTGCTGAACTTGGGCAGTTCTGTCCTCTCAGGACCAAGATGGACTTCTCTGGCAATTCCACCTTTTTGAGCCATGTTTACAGCTCTGTCCCTTTTTATTTTCCCTCCAGATTTCCACTGAGATTTTGTTCACTTAGGTTTAACCTTGCCTGGTGTGCTCTTTTAGGTCCATTTTGGGCTCAGCAGGTTTGTAGATCCTGCTCCACTGCCCACACTTGACTCCGCTTTACCTGTGGATTCCTACTTGCTGACCCAGCAGAGTGCCCCCGGGGACGCTCAGCACGCTCTCGTCAGCGTGGGGCACACACACCCTGCGCTGACTGTTCTGCCCACAGAGCACAGTAAGTGCAGAGCACATTCAGGTCAGGCTTCTCCAAAGTGGAATCATGCACATCACTTTGATTGTTATTAATATTTCATTAATTTCCCAGCTACAGTAGTCCTCCCTTGAGAGATCATTAATAAAATACCACCCAAATCAGCAAGATAACAGGCAAAGTGACCAAACTACAAAACAAGTTTAATTACCTTGGTGCTATACCTTCGCAAGCACCAGCTTTCAATGAAAGAATTGTATAAACTAAAGCTTTGATGACGATGAGGGTCTATTGATTCCTACGTCTTGTCGTTTTAATTACTTCTCTGATTTTCCCTCAGTTCCTCTATTTTATTTGGCAGAAGAATGGAAGTGCCTGTAGGCGTTAATGGAGGTTAGCTGGGAGGATCTGAGCAAAACTTCCCCGGCACAGATCACTGACTGTGGAGCCACCCCAATAATATGCAAACCTCTCAGGGAATTCAACGCTCCCCAAAGCGATAAGTCTTTCAGGGATAAAGAAAAAGATGAGATTGCTCAATTAGCTAAATCCTATTTCTTCTCAGGTTAAAATATAAATTTTGACAATAGCTAGTATCTGAGATTTAAAAGTAATCCAAACAAGAAAAGAAGCAAACAGCATTGTTGAGGTCTGCTCGCAGAAATGACATGGCAACTAACCAATTAACAAGCATGAGCTACACAAAGAACTAGAGCAGAGGGATGAAGCAGCACAAAGAAAGATACTTAATGTTTCCTTAAAAATATATGTCCATGGCGGCAGTGCTACACACAATGCCGAACCTGCAGGAGATACATGCTCCTCCTGGCAGGCTTTGGACTACGGCACATGTGAACACACTTTACGAAACAGTTGTTCACATGAATCCAAATAAGCACGTACAGAAATGCTCCAACCGCCCTCCCATTTTCCCAGCTTCCCTCCCCAGACTGTTCTCTTGTTCCAGTTGTGAACAAAAACTTATTTCATACAAAAGCACTTACTTAACTTGTATTATTTCTATGGCTGTCCTATGGATATTTTTGTACTTTTTTTTTTTTTGAGCACGATCTTCTTTGGAATACCTCAAATTGTATAGGGCTTTGTCCAGAAATAAACTACACATCACCTGTGTTTAGAAATGAATTCAGATGACAATAATTTCAAATCAGATCTACTAATCACTAAAGAAAACATGCTAGCGCTATTTTTTCCTTAAGATCCGTTAAATCCTCACAATGCAAAATACCATCAGTATAAACAAGATCATCAAAATTTGGCCCATAACGATTCTAGTGCCAATTCCTTTTGTGAGAAAATAAGCAAGGGAAATGCATTTCACACTTTGACACTGATGACTTTTAAACTTAAAGTAGGAGTTTTTGTAAGCATACATAAAAGTACCTGCCATGTGCATGTGAGTGCACGTACATGCCTGGGTGTATATAAATTTTATTTTATAGAAAGTTCTATTGAAACTACAACAGAAATAAACATGCAATGTTGAGACCAATTCATGCCTGCCTTAATTCTTTTTTAAAAAAAGGAAGAAAAAGAAAAAAAGTACATACACAGTTGTGTATCTCTTGCTCTTAAAATTTCTTTCCTGTTGAAAGTGTTCTCATTTCCAGCCTGGAATTAATTTACTGCACAGTAGGCCCTACCAAACTGTACTCTTTTTAAGCCTAGCAAAGGAAAAATGAAGTAGATTTGTTACACAGAGAAGCAAAGGAAAAATGAAGTAGATTTGTTACACAGAGAAGAAGCTGAAAGGTAAGCACTTCTTCTGCCAAGACAGAAAGAAAGTCAATAACTGATTCTTTGATGGTTCACTAAAAAAGCTGAATCTTTAGTGACAAAATGGTGAAACCATTTTGAAAATGTGCAGATTTAAAAAGAGGCAGCTAGAACAAAGGAAAATAAGAGGTTGATACATAAAATAAAGAAATAATTGTTGTAATCTTCTCTAACGCTTAGTATGACTTTGATCATCTTCAGTAAATCTTGTGATGCACAGCAAAATCAGTTCCAAAACACATCTGCATACAGGAACTGTTTTACAGTGCTCAAGATGCACTTCTTGAGTCAAACCAAAAAGAAAAAACAATTTAAACAAGATGGCAGACAAACAGGGCACTAATCAAGCTCAAAGAGACACCAGCAAGCAATTCTCTTTGCCCTTCTGACAAAGTTCCATTAAACTCTGGCGTAACCAAAAGAGAACATTAACTATGGGGCCCAAAGTGCTGAATGCCACCTGGACGCCAACAGTCGACCACACATTGAAACCTGTAAGACAGTTCAGTGAACAACTTTAATAAAGCCAAAGCTGTCAAAGGAGGAAGAAGCAGGGCTCTGTGCACAGAGGGGCTGCGGGACGCCGGGCTCTCGATGCAGGAGCCCAAGGCAGGCTCTGCGCCCAGGGCTCTGCCCGAAATGGCTGATGAGTAGGGGCTGTGTCTGGCGTCAGACCTAGGAGCATTGTGCCCAGTTCTGGTGACAAAATCAGAATAAAGATGAACTGAATACGGTTCAGAAATGAGCCGTAATGATTAGAAAACATGATTCATAGTGAAAGGCTTCCGAACTGCCATCTATTGTCTTTGCTGAAATAGAGCTGACCTTACCACAGTCCGCATATACCAACACAGGGAACAGATACTGGATAGGAAAAGGCTCTTCATTGTAGCAGACAAATATCCCAGCCATGGTAAGTAATGCTACCGGAATTCCGGCAAGAAAAACTGCGTGTGCCCCAAATGGGAAAAATTACCATCCAGCCCAGCAAACAGCCAGAGCTGAGGCCAAACTCTTCCATGGAAGTCTGCCTTCCAAGGGCACAGGGGCCGTTGCCAGTACACACAAATCTATGGCATTTTCTGGGCTGCTTCATGTAGGAGTTGTAACTACATAATCACATTACCTTTTCAGGCTTCATAATGACACGATCTTTGGAAACCACAGGGTCAGATGGGGCTTAGTCCTCCAAGAGCTTAAGCATTTGAAATAAAATATGCAAATAATAACATGGAAGTCTATGAGCCTACTCCTGTAGGCAAACTCTTTGCTAGATTGTGCTCATACCTTGCAGGACTCGCTGGGGCCAGCACCTACACATCCCCACACTGTATGGGCCGGGTTTTCAGCAGGGATCTACTGAGATTTTCAGCAAGGACTGAAGTAAAATCCTGCCAGTACACCACCAAATCCTGCCCTACGTGCACAAACATTCATTTGTTTCATCCCACTTTTACTATGAAACATGCCTGAAAACATTGCCTTGGGGAGCCTGAAAAAATATTAAAGTGATTACATAGTAATTTATGCAAATTGCTATGTTAATTTTGAAATTACTTAATTCTATCAAATGCCTGGAGCTTTTAGTGTCCTATTCTGAGCTGGCTCTTGAAACACTCCTTCAGAGATGTGAACAAGGAAAGGTGTTGGAACAACCCTGCAGCAGTGTCTCACACAACGCCACAAAAGCACAAAGGGAAAGAAACTCGCATCTTCTAAGAGGCCTGAAGCATTTCCAGAGGACAAGAAGCCATAACTGCTTGTGAGGGTCCAGCAGTACAAGAGAAATGAAGTGCAAGAGTAAAGGGATGCTGGAAGCAAAAGCACACGGGGCTCGCTGTCTCATCTGCTGTCGTCACACAACAGCCACCACGATGAGGTGGCACAGGCGGCCAGCTACTTCTCTAACAGGACAAATTTCTTCTTCTATTCTTCTATTTCTTCTTCTTCCTATTAACTTCCTAACTCCTCTGCAAACCTAAATTCACCATTTGCTAATTTGGACTGGAAGTTGACGAATAATAAAAGCTTGTACCTCTACTATCCTCAAACCAGCTCTCACAGCCAACTTCACAACAGGTACCCCAAGGGCAGGTGCGTAGGAAACATGTTAATATAATGCAATGAGATCTACCTGTACAAAATTTGTTGCCATTTCTGATACTAATATTGCCTGTTTACATATCCCAGTTTCAGACAGATTTGCTGTTAGCCACTGCTCATCCAGAGGCGGCCTGCTCTAGGTCAGCGGTGAAGCTGAATGGAAGGAGGATGCGAGCCCTCCCTGCAGCGCAGAGGAGACAGGGAAATGCCACTCACTCAGAGGGGAGGTGAGATGTCTGCCTGCTTTTAGTGAAGGAGGAGGAATGACTGAGGATCCCCAGCTCTGCGGTAACCCTGTATGGTTGATCTTAATTGCTGAGAGGCTCCATAGCCAATGGCCAGAGACCAGCAGACATAGTGATTTCCTGTGGCCTGAATTTCTATAAAGTCCAAACTCTATCAGTGGCTAAATGATAAACTCAGCCATTTATGATTACTTAGTCATGATTGCCTTGATGGAAAAGACCTCAAAGAACCTAAAAAACATCCATATGTTTTGAATAAATCAGTTAAGAATAGAAATTTTATCCAGCAGCACATTAAAGCAGATCGGCACAGTGGAATAAGCTTCCAGCCTTAATTAGTAAGGAAAACAGTGACCTGCTTCCAATTTAAAAATATACACAGTAATAATTTACAGGACATAGAGCATACCATGGCCTAAGTAAACTCCAGGTCTGGCTGACTGTGAACCACCAGTACAGTATGTCTTGCTAATGCTCAGAGTATACTTTTAATATGTATCCCTAAAAGGATACTAAAAGCCTCACATTATCATATTCTGGATGATCTTTGAATATACGATCAGTGCAAGACAGGCAGAGACTCGCTGTCATGGCCTAATTAAAAACGAATAGTGTAGCATATTGACCTAACAAAAGTAATTTCTTCATCTCAATTCACTTCTGTTCTTTTTAGTTCTTTGGCTGGAGCCAGTGAAGAAAGTCGAACTGAACTCCCTTTAATTACTGGCAGCTTTGGGGTGCTAGTTTTTCATCTCAAACACTATTCATACTTTGTTAAAAGTTCTTTTATGTGTAAACACAATATATTGTGCCTTCCAGTGGGAACAATACTTAGCTCACTCATCAGATACCTCCTGGTGCCTGCAGCGCTGGGGAACAAGGAGTCCTTCCTCTGCCAAAGATCAATACTTGATCTATCCCAGAAGAGGCATAATAGATCACCTCCAAAGTGTCTATGTATCATTACAGATGGAAATCCAATTACATAGGGCTGTCAAAAGCAATTCACCCCAAGTTATCTAGATGCAGTTTCTCCAGCCAACAAGCAAATAAGAATGCTTAAATTACGGTGACCTAGCCCAACTTACACAACCCCCTCAACGTCAAATCTGAAAATGCTACTATCTACCACATGGCAGGAAAACCCCATGAAACTTGAGCGTGCATTCCCCTTCCATTTACGTATGTAACTAGAGTGATGAGAGGACCTGCAGGGAAGCAACAACAGAAGAACCAACAGTTTGCCTGCCCATTTCTCCAGATGCACAGAAGTACGGAGTGAGGACCATCTCTCAAGCTTCAGCTTAGCCTTAGCTCTACCAACATTGTCCCCAGTCACAGATACATCAGGGAAATCACGTGGGGAAATTACATTACATGGGGAAATATCCCTTTGCAGTGACAAGACGGGTGGTAAAATGGGGTCCCTCGTTCGCCATGGTGACATTCCACTTGTCTCCTCAGCTTTCCCCCCTCCCAAAATGATTCTTTTTATTAAATTATAAAACGGGAAAGGTGAGAAAAGTAAATAATTACCTACGTTACAGTTTTCTGCTAACACAATTAGAATACATAACTACTTCCTCTCCATTTCTCTTTTCCTGTACTTTTTCCACGTGCAGCCACCCACTTGCATCTTCATTACACACCCGTGGAGCAAGGGCTTAAATCTCTGCCCTCAGCAGAACAGTGACAGGGCTGAGTGTTTTGTTTTTCTTAAACAGGGCCTTGATGCGGAAGTGTATTAAGTTTCATAGATGTCTTATCAGTCCCTGGCACTTTCTGTAACATTGTTTTGAAGTCCAGTTAATTTTAAGTCAGTCTTTCCACTTGCATTAAGCATCTAGTGATTTAAGAAACACTAGAACAAATGCTGACAGGCAACATAAAGGAAAAACATGCCATCACAAATGCATTATTAAATTATGATTATATACATGGGTGTTTGGTTAACCAAAAGCAAGCCACTGGTTTTTGCTAAGTGACTTCTTTGCCTTCCTGCTAAGAACAGTGCAGCTAAAAGCTAGCGTGTACCTTGATGCATGTAATTCAGGTCCAGCTGTATCTGCTAAACTGCTCACAAAGTGTTGTAACTTTGGTACTGCAAATTAAGCTTTCAGGGATATTCTAAAAGCAGATCCCAGGTTTCTCACATATCAGAGCTGGCTGAGAATGAACTGCTCCCTTCACAGTTTAGAACTATCAGAAGCAGAAATCACATCCAGCTATAATCTTCAACCCTTGGCAGAGAAAATCACATTTTCAATTCCTGCTAAAAGTAGTTCTTCTTGCCAATATGCCAGAAATGTCTGTGGCAACTAACAATGTCTTGCATACTCAGAGTTGTTTTCTATTCTTTTTAGAATAAAAAATTGCCAGCTTCCTATGTCTGAGGAAGATAACACCTTTTAAAAATCAATCCTGCTCAAGTAAGGCAAAACATACATTGGGTTCAACGAGTCATGAGAGTGCCTCTAATATTTACGTTCATGTTCTACCTGGGGACCTATGTACAGGCGCCTGAGCTTTCTGTAGTTTCAAGCCTGAAACCCTACCAGGTTCCCTGCGTGCTGAACATACAAACACACCCTTCAGTTCCACTGCGCTGTCTTACGCTCAGGCACCTTCCCGTTCTTACATGGTTCCAAAAAAGCAGCTGATGCCACTCACAGACTCAAGCCCATACTTCATCCAGCCTTGCATGCACATATATAGGTCTCTGGCTTGCTTAAAATTAGAGCTCCAGAGCTCAACTGCCTGGACATAACGGGATACTGACGCAGAGATACTGAGGACGAGAAGTCTGGCTCTTCCCGTGGTGGTACGCAGCTATCGCAAGTAGTGAGCAGATGCATCTCCCATCACAGGCAGTGACCAAGGGAACCAGGCGTTTGCTGACCTTACGCATTTTGCAGATTCTATTTTTTATATTTGTATGTAAGGTAGCAGCACTCGATATGCAAGAATAACCCAAAACGTATGATGAGGAATAGGAAAAGCAGATGCATTTTCTGCAAACGTCATCAAACCCTCAAAGAATGAACTGCTCTGAAGCAGGTGAGAAAGCTGGGGAAGTCTTCTAGTTGTGGAGATACCTTCCCCTCTTTCCTGACACAGTAAGTTTGGCTTGGCTGGTTTGAATTTAACGGGACGTGCCAATGAAATCCAAAACTGCTGTTCGCACTAGAATTGCCTGACAAGTGATTGGGCTTAACATGCCACGAGCGATAAGATGCAGACACGAACTACAAGCAGGATGCTCACTCCCCAGTGGCAGTGATGTCCACGCAGTGCAACCACGCTGGCTTCACTCCGGTTGGCCTTGGGGGAACTCTCCCTCACACCCTGACCTCAGCACAGCCCTTTGCTTTTGTGAGAGCAGGATTTTGTGTGCAGTCCCTTCCCCGAGCCGCTGTGGTTCAGCCTGTGCTCCAGAAGGTGCTGCTCTCGCCCGCAGCTCTCGCTCCGGCAGGGCCCAGGGTCACCAACCTGACCGCCAGCAGCCACAAGTGTCCTTGGGCTGAAAGTGATCTCGAAAATGAAATGCCTGCGAAGAGCAGGAATTCCTGAAAAAGGCCCTTCTCTTTGCTTAGCGCTCTTGCTAAGTGGCATCTATTTCTGGACAGATTACAAACACCAAGACAGTTGTTGCCACATTTAAAAATAGCCCTGGAGGAAGGCTTAACCTTTCCCTGACCAGCAGCAAATTGTAATTGCTACTCCTAGATCAAAAAGGCAATTATTTAGCAGATTCTATAAAGGAATGAAGGGATCAGGAACATCTCCACAAGAGATTCCTTCTGGACTTCCTCACCCCACCTAACCCTGAGTCTGCACCCAAACAACTACCAAGTCCTAGAATCAAATCTCCAACTTACTACAATGCCATAGCAACACTGATTGCAGGGGGCCACCACTCACACCTCAAGTATTTATAAACCTAAAAGAACAGTAGGAAAACATCCTTGTGTTTGAAGCCCACAGGAACTTCCATTCACTCGATACTGTACTTTGCAGCTCATTTAAGCTGTGACTCTTAACACCAATCATTTGTTTTGTAATCTCTGTTTACAAGCAAAAGGCTTTATCTGTCTTAAAAACTAACGCTTAGTGGAGCTGCACCACAGCATGTTTAGCAAGGGCAGCATCCTGACTAAGGGCTTGTATACCCACCCACCTTGTGCTAGCACTGTTTAAGGTATGAATTTAAGGTGAGACAATCAAACCAGAGGACAGTCTCTGTGGATGGGCCTACACAGGTACACAAGTAGTGTCTTTCACTAGATATTTAAGAAATCTGGGGAAGTCTTCATCTGTTAAGTAAATCCCTCTCCTAGTGAAATTTAAATGATCATGCAGACTTGTGAAACTCTACCTCCAATAATTTAAAAGCTTACCCAAGTTACACTGCCTCGCTGTCCTGAAAACTGTTACTTCCGAGCTCAGTGTCAGGCACTCGGATCACATTTACAGCTGAGCTGCACACTGTGTACAGTTACACACACAAGCGCATCCGTGCAAGGTGGGAGCCAAAAGGAAGCATCTCCCAGCCCCACGCGCTCGAAATTCCTGTTAGATTCACACGATGCCGCTTGACCAGTTAAATCCAGCTCCTTTCAGCTTGTTGCGTGAGGAACTCCAGCTTGCGCCTGCAAGCCAGCACTCCATCTTCTCTGCTCTTCTGGCTCTCCACATTAAATATAATGGAACTGTACGCTGAGGGACTATTTAAAATATCTTTCCAGGAATAGCCTCAAATAAATGCTTCCCTTCCTATGATCAGGTTTTAAAGAAGCCTTTTTGAACTGTGAGGTTTAGAAGCTTAGTACTGCCTAATGCCAAGGGAGGGGCAGCTTCATGGCACGTAGGGGGCTGGCAGGGCACAGCGCGGGTGCCAAACGCATTCCCAGACACATCCCACCCATCAGCTCCCACCCTGGCCCCGCACAGCACGCAGAAACCAGGGGAAAGCAGCTTCCTCACAAAAGACATGATTAATAAGCAAGCAGCAATATTGTCAACAGAAAGCAATGGGGACACCAGCTAGCTGTAGAGCACTTCAGCTTTGGAAACTTCAGGTATACGCTCTTACTGAGCACAACTTTATTTTGCATTAGAACCTTCACATTTCATGTACCTATGGCTTTCAGGAACAATATATACAGAAAAAGGGAAATACCGCATCTAATGCGTATGTACGCTTTTAATACATATATAAGGTTTTTAAGTTAAGTATGATCAGTAAGACAAAAACTGTAAAGCAAAACCTGTGGCTTTAGGCTGTGTGTGGTTAGGCACATATACAAAAACCTTTCTTTTGGGCAAATGTTCGTCTTACTTGATTCATGCTGTAATAATGTACAATTTTCATAGAGCAAATCACTAAAGGATCTGATGTTGTATAAGGAAATTCCTCATTTTCATTTTAAATCATTCTTTTGTCATGGGAAATGTAAAACAATTTATGAAATTAAAATATTTAACAGACTAATGATGAAACGTCTCGTCTAAAGTCAATTAATTTCATTTTGGTTTGGATTTCTCTCAGACGTGTCACTCCGTGTCAGGACTATCTGCCTTGTCACAAGCAAAGAAATAGAGGACAAGGGGTGTGCAGAGGGCAGCGGGCAGGACGGCAGACAGGATGGCGCTGGTGAAACCAGCCCAGCCCAGGCCTAATGGAAGGAGGTTCAAACTGGATTAGGGCCATTCGTAGGCAAGACTTGCTGGCCAGCAAGCGAGTTCCTGACACAAAAACTGATGCAGCTCAAACTGGTTTCTCTAAAGAAAAGCAACTGTAAGCACAGGAACCTGTAAGGCAATGAGCTCATACATATGCCAGAACACTAACTATGGGACCTCACGGTCCCAAAGACGGTAGGAACATGAGGAATCTGTACAAAGCAGTGGGAAGTTTAAGGCAATAGAATCTTTAAAGCAAGAAAGTCCTTTGAACATACAAATGCTGTGAGCAACCAGACCCTGCTTTACAACACTAAACACAGAAAGAGTCTAGACGTATGTCTGTCTAAAGACAGCATCAGGAAATCACATCTCTGACTACAAAATGCCCGCTCCATTCTTAATACCCACGCAATGCAAGCAGCCACTTTATATCTATTGAAAGCAAGTTACTTTTAAGTAAGCTCCTCTCAAACATGGATTCTATGATCAATAACGATTATGAAATATTGGTGAGGGGCTCAGTTACCCATTCCCTATCCTAGAAACACCATCAAGGTATTTCTATGCCTTCCTCCTGGCACAGGCAGGACAACATCCCACTCCAGGAGCTCCCAAGCGGCCAGGAGTGAGAAGCTGCCTTTTCAGAGCAGAAGAGAAATGATCTCGTCTCATCTCTGCTAACAGCAAGGACAGTGCTACAGGCGCCTGAAACCACAACACAAGCCAGAGACTTCAATTTCTTCTGTGCAACTCCAGTGCTATTCTGGGACGGAGTGTACTGCTCAGCAATAGCGCTGGTGACATGCAGCAAATAATTTCCACAGCAGTAATCTGAGCAGACTGCTTGAGTAGGGGTGCTACTTTTGTCCCTCTTTTGAAGATAAATCCATGCTCTGAGGTACCAGCATTAAAATATATTAGGCAGGCCATTGGGTAGCATTGGATTAAACTAGTTTTGAGCCATTTCTGAATTGGTAATCCCTTTGATAGGGCCGTACTTATCCTTTCTTAACATTGGTTTGGTAAATGAGGCAGGTTTTGTATACAACTGCTTATTTTGGAGAAAACTCTTACAGCTGGGTTCTACTTCATGTGTTTGTAGGAAACCTGTGTCCTATGTACCTCACAGAAAACTTGGGTTTAGTAATTCACAGCGTAAATTTACTCTGCTGGCTGAACAAGGATAGACGGCATAAGGCACAATAAAGAGATGCAGCTTGTCAAAGGTACAGGAACAGGACGCCTGTGCCCACAACAGCAGCCACGTCTCTGGAGCCTCACGCCACTGTCTGCTGCCTGGAAGATGCTCCCTGACACATCCGATGGCAACCCTCTGCACAGTTTTTGACTGCAGGTGAGATGAATTGTCACAGTACTCTGAAGTGGCTATGAGCACATATGCAGGCTTATTGAACCATAAATCTGGGAAGCAATGCATACAGGTGATTTCCAGGTTCACTTAAGTTTTATGAAACCTATTTTTTAGTCAAACAACCGCAAATGAGCAGTGCCTGGTGACATTTTATTACATTTTCCCTTATTATGCCTTAGTGGTAAATTGTTCTTGCCAATCAGTGTTGCAGTATTGGAGAGTCTGTTAAAGACAGTCGCCTAAAGAAACTGGAGATAAAAGATTTGACTGACTGTCTCTGCAAAATGGGCTCCTTTTCATTTTTCAGTGTAGCTTAGAGTCCTGATTAAAATAATAAACCAATGCAACGATCAATTAAAAGAGTGGGGAAGCAGGTATGCCAGTCAAAACTAGCAGCCATACTACAGGAATAAATCAAAGTAACAGCAGCACCAAGAAAGTATAATATTCAGGGTAAACTGCTTCTAAGTATTCTTGAAATTGATGTTTTACAGTGAAGCCATTTAGCACATTTACACCATACTAATGAGAAAGAGAAGACTATTAAGGATTTTTCTTTTCCAACTCCACTCAGTAACAACATGAGCACCTGATTTATTAATTTACAATTATCCCTTTATCACAGCAAAGCATCTGCCCATGGAAACACCCATGTTCTCATGGTGCTATTAATGAACAGCACCTTCATAAAGTTTTCAAAGACCGATGAAGAAAACAGAAGCTTAAAAACAAAGCATGTTTGCATTTCCTTCCCATACATTTTGGTTAACAGTGTTGTAAACATAATTGCCCAAGAGCCAGTTAGTGGAATACACATTTTATTTCTAAGAGACTGACATAGGGTCACCCACTTTGCCATTTGTGACTTCTACGGGCCTGCTTAATGAATACCAGAAACCTACTGCTGTGTCCTCCTTCTCTCTCATACATTACTTATGAGTTGGCAGGCCCTGTTAACCATTTGGAAAGCAGGCCTATCGTGAGGTTAGCAGCTCATTAAATGCTGTTCCTCAGACCTAATAAACTCGCATTAGCTGAATTCTGCATTGCAAGTGACTGGCAAAGCTCAGACCTCCCTGTTGCATTCCCTGGCCATCACACAGCACGGTGCACTACAGTAATTAACATGAAAACGCATGCTAATTCTGTTGATATTTGATATAGAGCAGTGTTCCCTCAAAGTGGTTGTCAAAACCATGTTTGCTGATAATAAATGGTTCCTATGCAAGTGAATGTGGCAGCCTCCAGCCTTGGTGTTTATCATATTACAGTGTTATAGGCTCTCAACTCTGAATATTCATGGTGGGAAATTAAGCTGTAATTTTTGGATGCTAACAGTAGTCGATGTTTAATGTCATTGGGCTTTGGAAGTGCTTTAGGTTGTGTAGGAAATAAAAAGCTAGACACACGATCCATTTTTAAAGCAGCAACTGAAAGGCAGCCTCCTAAAGAAGGTCATGTTTAGGCATCAAAATAAGACACATTCAAGGAATTGTACAGTGGTAGCGTTTAGAAACAAACAAAATACTCTTGGGCCTAATTCCTCAAACATTTATAGGCATGCTTCTCTAAATATTTGGGAAATTATTATTTTATGCCAGTACCTCACTTTCAGCACTCAGTTTTCTAGAGCCTAGGCCCTAAGCAAACAACAAACCAGAAGAAGAGTTACTAGTTACTCTGGGGATGGGTCTGTGTCCTGCTTATGAATCAAAGGGTCCACCTTCCTCCAGCCTGTGTTTGCTAAATGCTCCAAAGAGATTCACTCGTTTTCAACAAACTGTGAGCAGGATAAACACATCTGCTGCCTGAAACCTCCATTTGGGATAGAGTCACCGGGAAGAAAGATGGCACAAAGAGCAAAGAGCTGCAGTTCTTCACAGTAGTCAGAAGAAGATCAGAGGAGGAGTATTGCCAGAAGAAGGAAACTTTTCCCACTCTCTAGGACATTTGACAGATCAAAGTTAGTGAGTGGCTGATAACTATCCTAACACCTTCTAAACGCACACTGTACATGCACATA
Source organism: Rhinoptilus africanus (assembly GCA_013400135.1). NCBI lineage: Eukaryota > Metazoa > Chordata > Aves > Charadriiformes > Glareolidae > Rhinoptilus > Rhinoptilus africanus. The sequence goes on along the minus strand of VXBO01014877.1, from coordinate 799,517 downwards.
GAATGAGGTTTGATCTCTTTGACTCAGTGTCAGTCACCAGATGAGAGCAGAAGTGGCACGGCAATAGGAAAGCAGAAGAGAGCATGAATCTTGAAAAGTCTGAAAGAAAACTCACGAAAGGCACAAAGTCTGACATCCATTTTATATGCCTCCACTACTTCACTGACCTTCTTGTACTAGGCCCTGAAAGGAGCTTCATTCCTTACAAACAGTGATTAAAATTAGGAAACAGAAGCTTTTCATAAAGCAGGTTCTCTAGGAAGCCTCTCCTATTCCATCTCGTCCTCCCTGGTTCTCAATAACTAGTCCTGAACACAGGGTGTTCAGCTCTACAGATTGTCACCCCAGAGCAATGAGTCCATGGCTTGCAGTTGCTATGCAATTTTTCTGGTAATAAGGGAGTCCTTTCTGGCATTCTTGTGTTGCTAAGGAATGTATGGTTCCTATCCCAGACTGCAGTTTCTCACAGCAATCATATATTCCCTTGGACAAACATGCTAAATAAATGCCATTGTGCCATTTCTTTCTGCCTGAGATGACAGTTTTGTTTTTCAGAAGAGCACAGCAAGATAAGAGCACTGTGAATTACATCTTCTACCTGCCTGCAATCCTGTGATCCTGCTGAGATGTAAGCACAAGATCCAGCACAAGCAACAGGCTGGAAAAGGGATTCTGGGCACTGACCAGCTCCTCCTGTTCCAGTAGAAGCGATCTGGATGACTTTAAAGCTGTTCATGCTTTTCAGCTCTCAGTCACAAGGCTTGGACAGAAGACAGAGATTGATTTAACGGAGAATGAATGTAATGCTCTGCAAGGAGCTTAGACTGCACCAATTAATCAATTACCCAAGTACATTGCACTTTGAAACATTCATTACTATTCTAATCTTTAATCAACTGCTTGTTCCACACACTATGCAGTTCCTACTGTTCTGTGCAAAGAACAATATTCACTTTGCAAAGGAAAAATACCATTTCCAGTGCCAAACATGAAAAAACAGAGGCATGTTGACCCCTGTAAAATGTGAACTACCTTGTAGCTAACGGCTTACAGGCCATGCTGGCGCTTGCTGTGGCTTTGTTTGCTACACCCATTAAAAGTATTTATTGGAAATTAATAGCAAAAACTTATCTGAAGAATGTTTTTTACCTTCATGTCTCAGCTTGACACCTGCAACAAACTTCTACAACCAGCTACTGAATTTTCTAAAGTCAGAAGTGCTTTCAAGCTGTGATTTATTTTATTGTTTTGAAAAGGAGGAAGAAAGTTTGAAAACTGTTTGCACCATCTTCGAGCCTTTAGCTGTGTCACTGCCTTCTCTTCCCCTCTTCTGACTCTAGCATAGGGGAACTGCATTCCCAGAGGAGACAGCCCACCCCAGCAAGGCCTGATACATTTAAGGCTGAAGAACCTCTCCCTTGACTTCAACGGGTGTCAATCCATAACATTCTTGTTAATTTTTTGATCCACTTATTCTATAAAATGTGTGACCTTTATATGACTGCTTCAAGTCTATCAGTCTCTTTGCCTCTATAGAGTTTCACGTATTTGCTCCAGTAGAGGAGAGTTTCTTCCAGAAAGTGCTCCGAGCCCCCTTCACCAGCCAGGAGCTGAGTACAGTCTTTCTGTAAGACAACCTCTTCATCAGCGTGCCGTGGAGGAGTCCTGGTGACAGAAAACCAGGGTGTGGGCTGGGAGGAGGAGAAGTGAGCTCTCAGATTGAAGGTAAAAGTGGATCAAAAATTATCTGCAATAGTGAGAAAAATGCATTTGTTGATAACATGCCTGGTGTTTGATGTGCATACGTACTTCACTATCTAGCCTTTCATCAAGAGCCAGAGGATTTATCCTTCAAGCATGAGAGATGAAACAGCTTAAAATGGTCAGTGACCACAGAACAGATTAGCACATTATTATCTTTTTAATCCACAACATTTACTTTTTCAGGATTTACTGGAGCTAATACAAAAGTGATTAGCGTTCTGGTTTTGCCAAAGTAAGAGGTTGTTTATGACTCCATTCCCACACATGGCCTGTAATAAACAGATAGTGCTGGCTGGAAAGTGGCCAGCAACAGAAAGTTTCATCATCTACAATATATTCACAGAAAAGAAACGACTTGTGCGGTTCCTAGTAAGTACCTGGACCTTCTAAAAGTAAAGCAAAAGTATGTTATATTACCCCACCCTGCAAGCATACAATAAAAGGTGGCGTGAAAAGGGTTTTTTGCAATTGCTAGACGTGCTATTTTTACAAATGTGGGATAACCAGCCCACAGCATTCCAGGATCTCAGTCAGCCCCCAAGAAGTCATGACTAAAAAATGCTGAGATGTTAAAAATAATCAATGTTATTTTCTGTATGTGCATTCTAGCTTCTGGAATTCAGGATTCATATTTTTCATTTTCACTCCACATTTGTGATGGCTGGACATGGAATGGAAGCTGAAATTCTCAGGCCATGACAAAACTCAAGCATTTAAGGTTTTAGGAAGAATCCCCAAATCGACTTTCTCAAACCTGCCTATGCAACTGAAGATGTTCAGTCTCTCTTTCAGATTACCACAGGAACCGGAGACTTCAGGACTGTGTGTCCCACCCTTTCCAAACTGGACTTGTGTTCCTCGAGTGCACAGCATTTTAAATGGTATGTAGATGGCTAACTCCTATCAATTTCAGTTAGATGCTTCTCTACTTTTTAAAAATGTGTGGCCCTTGCCACCTTTTGAAAACAGTGCTTATTATTTTAGATCTTTGGCTTTTGGAAGTTGTACTTATTGCCACATTAGCAAAAAAGTACGAGAAAACTGGTAAGCTGAAAGGATGGACAGATGGACACATGTAAAGAAGTAACAAACCAGAAAACTTTCTTCTTCCCATCCGCTTACACTGATTAAATTTGTTTCTATCTGTGTTTGAGCAGACTTGGAGAAGTAGAACTTCTTTCTCCAAACCTCTTTAACCCTTAACAGAATCAAACTAAATTCTGTAAGTGTAACAACTGAACGCTGCCCCAGTAGGTTATGTATTAAAAAGCTTTTAGCTTTTCAAAGACAGTCATAGGAATGCCCTTCAGTCTTGCAAATGGCATGAAGTCACACAAGGCAAATTGCACAGCTTACCCCTACAAACTGGAGACTGTGATAGCTTTGTCTTGCAGTCAGTCCCCTTCCCTCTGTTACAAAACCAGCAAGCAACTGTGCCTTCACACAGACACACAGCCCAGTCAGGACTCTTACTGCACACCGTATTTGAAAACATCCCAGGCCCTTTTGTATCTGCAATAGAATCAGAATCACAGGGTTGGAAGGGACCTCTGGAGATCATCTAGTCCAACCCCCTGCCGGAGCAGGGCCACCTTAGAGCATACCTATACTAAATGTCTCCAGCATGTAAATGTTTCTTTCTTAAGAAAGATGCTGAAATCGAAGGTGAAGAAACTTAACTGTGGGCTGATGCCTTTAATTCTTCACTCACCTTGAGGGTGAAAGGACAACAAACAAGCTTGTGAGAACTGTCTTTTCTTTCCCAGTTTGGACTGCAGATCAAATGTGAATTGCTACAGAACTTTCAAGCGGATTAGGATTTCAAAATGTCTTTTCTCATTTAAAGGTTAGGTCTGTACTGCAATCGCAATATCTCAAGTAGATGTGCTGGGCTGGCTTCAGACCACTTAGATCTCGTACTGTGAACAGTGTGACTTGGGTAGCACGGAGATCGTTTTTGGCCTGCAGCCCAAATGTTTACTTGGTATCTGGGGAAGCCTTTGTGGCCTATGCTGGGTTTCCTTGCTCCACTGCCAAGAGCAGCTGAGCCAGGCAGCTAGCTGGGCTCTAAATCCCAGGCTTCCGCAGCTTCAGCACTTGTGCGGATAAGGCAGAGCATACAGCCACCTTGCACCACCACAGAATTGCTCAATTCTTCACACACTGAAGTTGTCCTTCCGCCCTTTCACCTGGCCTGGTGCTTTGTGAGGCAGCACCGTGCTGTGTACGCTACACGTTTCGTGTGTTAGCAAACACCTGCCTCAGCCACACACAGCTGTAAACCCGCCGGGTGCTAGACTAACGCCTGGCCGTGGTGCGCACCAAAAGCACGCTGCGGCTCACGCCAACCTTCCCTCTCCCTCCAGCCTTGGCACTGGCAGGAAGGGCCTGAGCCCAAAGGGAACGAACTCCCTTCTGCTGGGCAGCTGCCAGTTCACCCCGCTCTGCAGTGCCAGAGCAGCCCAAAGGGACCAGGGAAATGCCAGAGCTACGGCTGTACATCCACACATAACAAGGGTCATAAAGGATTTAAACAATATTTAAATTAGTTGTCACTCTCCTTCCATTCCTTGTACCCGTTTCACACCTGCATCTCAGTTTACGTTAGGATCATTTCTTGTAGAGCAAGGCTTTTAAGACAATAGTGCAAAAATCTCTCGCAAGTATATTCAGGTAATATACTTCCCAATCACACAGCAGACAGGTGGAAAACATGAAAGGAAGAGTCAATAGCTGCCTGCTATCTCACCCCCTCCGAACTGCAAAGATTTCTTGGGGAGCTGTGAATTACTCCCCTATTGTTCTCGCTACATTATTATTTTGAAGTGGCTCATGCCTGTGTTATTTGGTTGCCTGCTTTGTTTGCCTTATCAGTTTGCTGGGTGATGTATAATTAAAAAAGCCCTGTTTTACCACCTCACTCACAGATCCCTTTAGATAATACACCAAGTGCGATAGCAAGAAAAACACAATATAAACTTCAACCGCTGCAACTTCTTTGTGTATTTATTGAAACTCTCCCTTTTGGGATACGTGTTTCTCATCAGAAATGGGTCTGTGCTACAAAAGCCAGTATTTATTTCCTGGTGACATCCGTGAGCATGACAGTTTGTTGACATAAGAAAGCACAGACTTTGATGGCAGGTGAGGCTGGACAATCTTCCCCAACCGCTCATCATCCCTGGTTCCTGACAAAACCTCCCAGGAGGTACTTAGCACCTGGAGAAACACCTGGAGATGGTGATCACAGATTAGAGCCAGACAATACATTTCTAAGTGCCAGGCTAGATACTCCACAAATGCATGTGGAAGAGAACCAGCTCTGTGCCTCCTTCCCACGCACACTCTGCCCTCGCTCTTTCAGCCCCAGCTGCTGTGGCCGCTGCTGCTGACTGCCCCAGCGATCTGGAGTCCTTTCTCCTTTCACCTCTTCTCCAGAGTCTCAATCCGTGCGACACAGTTGATGTCACCTCTGTGTTCTCTTTATAACACAGCGTTTTCTGTCTACCATTGAATCGAGAGCTCCTGTCCAGGCTCTTCTCATGCCTTGACAACAGTATCTCTCCTTTAAGAAGCAATTTTGCCCTTCTCTGTTTCCTTACAGGTCCCACTGTGTGACTACTTCTCTAGCTTATTGCTCCAAACATACTTTTTCCTACTCCCCTCATTTCATGTCTCCTCATGACACCAAATAAAAGCAAATTTTATTCACTTTCAGGATCTTCCAGAGCCTATCATTCTCTCATACACTATTTATGTCTTCTCCTACCTTCAATAAGCCCATCATGCCACCTTTCATCAAACACAAGATTTTCAAACATCTTTTGTTCTTTCTTCTGCGCCGTATCTCAAAGACGTGGACGTCCAGCGAGTTATCTCATTGACCTCTTTCAAATCCTTCCCCTCAAACCTTCTTTGCTTTCATACAGAAGTGAAACTTGTCCGCTTCAGTAGCTCTGGATGTGCAGAACTGATGCTGCCCCTGAGAAGCTGCTCTGCCTCCCTGTGTTTGCTTTACCCACCTCTCTGGGTCCACCAGCAGCCTCCTGTCTCAATCACACTGAGCTATTTAGGGCAGGGGCTATTTTTCCCATTCTTCTCCTATGAGATTCTGAGCCATGACTGGGAAGTGCTGCTTACAGATGAATCCTCTGTAAAATGATGACCCTTGTGTTATAGAAAAAAGTAGCTCAGGTCTACATTTACAATAGTTTATACTTGCAAACTCATTACTTAAAACATGAACACGGCCCCTAATTTAGAAATGCCTATGCAGGAACATTTTTCTCAACAGGTAAAAGAAAGTTCAATGTTTATTGAGAAGTAGTTGTATTTTCAGGATATTGTGTTGTTGCTGTTTAACACTGTCCCACCATCTAAACCTTGGTAATAGGTCCGGTAATTGCATGTAAAAATAAGGCAAAACACATTCCTGTAATCCATGTAGGGCACAAAGGGCATATACATCACGAGTTATCCCAGCTCAACCACTGAGTGACAATTTATGAACAAGCGACTCATGAACCTGTGGTAAGTCACACACCTGCAATCATCTTCCACAGTCTGTCTTCACAGAGGATTAAAGGGAACCCATGGTCCCCACTGCAGGCCCAGTGGCCAGCTCAGGAAGATGATGGGTTAGGCTTCAATTCCTTTCCACACCGTTAGTGGAGCAGAGATTTGGTCACAAGTGTTAGTTTGGGCACTTTAGCTCTTGGTGGCTGAGATAAAAAAAGCCTGTCAGCTTAATGGTTGAAGGAACACTGGTATATAGCACAAAGAGCCACCAAGCTTAGCCAAAGCTGAAAGACACTGTCTGAAAAGGGAAAGAAACCTTTGCTTAAGGGCTCTTAAATGTTCTTGCTTGGCTTGGGGTGCATGAGGCAGGATGGCTGAGAAGTAGGTCTGTAAACCTTTTGTTTCTTTTCCTTTCTCCAGATACTAGGTAACACGCACCAGGGAGCAAAAGGATTAAACAGTCTTTTTCAAAGAGCGAAGAGCGCCTTGCAGAAAGAAGACTGTTACTGAGGTATTTAGGCAATGCTGGTATCACTTGAAGGTCAAAATAGGGACAAGGTTAGTAGGGCACCCTAGCATTACAGTCAGCAGGGCAAAAGACACCTTTTTCCCTAAGCTGTCACATCGCTCTTGGACAAAGCAGTAGCAACAAATAAGAAAGGCCTATTCTTCACACAAGCTTTACATTGGTTTAACTAAAATCAGTTTTGAAATCAAGTCAGTTCAGCAGGTATGAAATCCCAAGTGAATGCACTTAACTTAGTGCACAGACATCAATTTAGCTCATCTGAGTTACTAAAGTAGGCTAAATCAATACAAGGCGCTTGTAAACGGATTTAAAAGAACATTCATGTGGGGTTTGTTTCAATTTGACAATTCGTGTTAAGGTGCAAGTAAGTTTTCTTGTTGTCTATCCTTAAACCCTAGATTATGACACTAATTACCCACATAAGAAAGCACAGGGGAACGCAACCCTTGTATCTCTGAGTCTCTGTATCAAATCCCACACAAGATGGATGTGAAGCCGGCCATGAGAACCTTGTATCAGACACCTCCCATTGCTGGGTCAGTGAAACCACCGTCGCCCAGTGCCAAAGCATGTAAACACCAGTCACATGCTAATGCCGAGAGAGAGCCAGCAACCTCCTCCAGTAACCTCGGGGATGGTGCAAACAGTACAGCTTCCCTCTTCGAGGCTGCGCCTGGGCCCAGTCAGAGGCAGCAAGGCAGCTTTCTCATGCTGCTCATGGAAAGACAGACTTGGTTTGGATACTAACAACAGGTGGGCAAAGAAAAGTTTAGGAATAGCCCTGTAAGGCCCAGGCAAGCAACCCCTCTACCTGTTTGTGAGCTGGTGTTTGCCAGGAGACACGATCCTGACCAGAATTGCTGCTGTCAGTGTGCCGCGCAGCATGCAAACGCACTGTCCCAGTGGAAACTGGGAAGGAAGCCGCAACTCCATTTGCCCAGCTCTCTCCTCCCCTTCGTTAATCCACGTCTGGCCCTTCGGAAGGTTGTAAAAGGACTACATATGCTATAATGCTTATCTGAACTCAACCAGACTGAAGGTAGTCCCTTCCGGCCCCCCTTTCCTCAGTGAAAGGATGTTATTTCCATGCCCCGCAATTTCTTTCCTGGGACTGGCACAGTAAGGTAGCCTGTCACAACCTGTCTCCATACAGAAAAGCAATCTCTTCCCAGAAACACCCAAAGAAAAATGAGATGGAGGGCAGCTTTCTCCAGAGAAGGATGCAAGAAAAAAGAAGAGTTATTAAACAGGGATGTTGGAGGTTATATGCCCAGGAAGAAGGTGCCCCATTTGGCCCTCCTGCTGTGACAAGCAAGCAATAATCTGCTCCACCACGTACTGTGGGATGGAAAGTCCCCCAAGCAGGGAAGCACATGGGCAGTGCTGCCACTTCTTCCTCAGAAGCAAAGCCGTAAGGATGGATAGGCCCACTGACAAAACAGTGACTGCAATTGTATGTTTTTTTCTATTTATACCAGAGGCTAAATTAACAGATTAATGTTTACTTCCAGCCAGTGCTACCAGTCTGAAGGGGAAATGGAGCAGAATCAGGTTAGTAGAGGTCATAGCTCATTCAACCAATCAGTATAGTCAAATTTGCTCAGCAGAGCTTTGATTACTTTTCCAAACTTCAAGGCTGGTTTGTGGTAAGAAGTCTTTTTCAAAAGGGAGGAAATAAAAGGCTAAAACTAAGGCCACGTTAAGATATTAATAAATCTCTCAACTAGCAAAACTATTATCTTTATTTGGGAAGCTGAATGCTTCTGAATATTAAATCAAAACCGCTCAGCTCTGAACATCTAGAAGTCTTGCTCTTGGATGCAACGGGGGCTGTAGAGAGATTTACTGAGCTCGTGCAGGGCTAACTGTACAGCCCATGGGATTAAGCCGTTACGCAGCCACAGCCATTAAAATACCCCTCTCAGCTCTTCTTCTTACACACACAGAGGAGGAGGCTGCCCTCACAACCTTACCCTATGCATATTTTAGCTCGGTGCCTCCTTTTAAGACATCAAGTCTCTCTTAAAGACCGGCACTTTCTAAAGCAGAAGAGCCTGAGTCCGGCTGTTGCTGAAGCGTTTCCTGACTGTCACCTTCACGTGACAGCAGCACTACAGTGCACACCTGGAACTGGCCTGTAGCAGCACTTCAGTGTGACCGCCAGAAGCACGGCTACCACAAGTAATAGTTAACTCAGCAGGAGCAAAGAAAATCACTGCCATGCGGTCAACAACAGCATCATTTCAGAACTCCTGCACGGCTGGCGCAGGCAAAGGGAAAAAAAGAGACTTAGATCCTGATCTGCCCAGTTCATCGTGTACTTGGAGTGTTTTGGAATAATCCCTTCCACCTTCAACCGTTTATGCCGCTTCCCCGACACAGCCTCCAAGGGGGATTTCGGCCAGCCGTGCTGACAGCACTAGTCCAACCTGGCTGGCTGCACCTGCATGATCCTGGGGGCAAACACCAGCCGGGGGCAACTCTCGGTAGCAGGGCTTTGACATCTAACTAGAGAGTAGCATATGTCTCCTGTTAAAGAAATAAATACACAGCACTTTGGTCTTCAAAAAGGCCAGCAGTGTGCTTCCTTCACAGGGAAAAAAAAAATAATCAAAAATTAGGGAGCATAGTATCACCATCTCAGAACAAAATGCAATTCCTGCTCGGTCCCGATGAGGCTGGCAGAAAGCACCAGCGCGACGGATACACCAGACTTTGGATGCCCTGCCAATGCCGGTCAATGCCTGACTCTCCCGGAGCATAGCTTGTAACATCAACTCAACATGAGAGAAAATCTTTTATAAACCCCTGTGGGCTTCTTCCACAGCCTTTTCTTCTACAGCCTAGGACACATTCAGCTGTGTCTGTCCCAGCTTCCCCATCGACCACATATGGGACAGGGAGCTTTGCCTTTATCCTCCCTGTGTTTGTCTTACCCTTTTCTGCATTACAACTTTGTTATTATTATTAATGTTTTCTTTCCTTCCGCATGACATTTTTTATTAGTGTTTGCAACACTGTGTGCAGGTAATGTATCCTTGGCTGGCTGAGGCTTGTAAAGAATCCAAATATTGGGGGAAGATAATCATTACTATTTCAGGGAAATGAAACTTGGTTGACTCCACCAGAGATGCGAAACCCATCTCCTGGGCTACACATCCACTTTGCTTCTTGGGCAAAGCTAGAGAAGAGTTATTTCAGTAGCACCTGGACCAGGCCCTCAAGCCAGGGAATGAATTCAGTCATGACCTAAAGCTCATGCAAAGCTCGCCTCTAATTCAGGTGCACTTATTTGACGTTGCTTTGGCTTAAAAATAAAAGGAACTAGCACGCTTTTATAAAATAAATTATAACAGTAAAACTAGAGCACCACTCCAAGACACAATGTGCTCCTGTATTTAATTCTCCACTCTAGAACAAAACAGAGACATACTGGGAACCCAGAGTTTGTCATATCACTTAAAAATTAGCAGAGATGCACAGAAGTTAGGGCTCTGCATCCAGGGTAACCTCAGAAGTGACTACCACCTGCTCTAGGGACATCCACAGTAGTCTGAAGCTACTGGGTAAGTTCAAACACGGCAGCAATTTACCCTGCCAAGAAGCAGGTAGCTGATGTCAAACCATGTTGACCGACCTGCACCACAACCAGCAGCTGATTCACTTGCAACTTCCTCTGTATAACTATTTTCCATTGGACACACTCTCACAAGAAAGGAAGTATCTCGTGACTGATATTAGGATGAAACAGGAGAGAAAACAAATTTTCAACTATTTTAAAAGTTTTTAAAAACTTTTCATTCCTAGACCAGGTAAACAGCCAACACCAGATACTTCAGCGAGCTGAAATCCAACGGGAAAGAAAACTCAGTCTAAACCAGATTCAATTATTATTGCTCAATTAAGATAAATTATTTCAATTTGTTTGGTTGAAAACATGACTTTATTTATAGAAGAAAGCATGAAAAGCTGCTAAATATCATATGCCATGCTTTTTCGGTTTTAAATGAAAGATGGTGCCTGACAACTTCAGCACTTTCCCCCTTGTTTTTAAACTACTCCTTAAGCTTCCCTAACAGACATTTTTCAATTTAAAAAAATTTCTCAAAAAATCTGCTACTAGCTCTGACTGAAGTCTACATACAGGAGATCGGAGCAGATGAGCTTCTTTCACCCTGTGCAATACTCTTGGCAAGAACATCTTGAACCTCTCCACATAAACTCAGCCTCTGCATCCTGCCCTCAGGTACCCGTGCCCCTGAGCCAGTTCTGAAGCTGACTGACTCTGCAGCCCCTACACTGTGATGGAACCAGCTCCCAGAGTTTTCACAGCCTTTAGCATCAATCTGAAGGCATGGCCAGCTGAACAGTTAAGAAACACCACCGCAAAAAACCCCCAAACCAACACCACAATCTCCTCTCTCCAGCACAGCAGACAGAGCAGTCTTTGATGCTGCCCTTCCTTCTGTGCCCCCGCGTTGGGAGTATCGGCGGTTTCAAACCCAAAGCACGTGCTATGCTATTTCTGACGGGCAGAAGCAGAAGCTGGCTCTCTGGGGAACTCCAGCATGAGCACGACGTTTGTACGATGATTGGCCAGATAGACGCCCTCTTGCTTCTAAGCCTTAAAGAAATGAAAGCACATCTATGAAAGTTTCACCAAGGCGGGGGGCAGGGGGAGAGGGAAAAAAGAAAAAAAAAAAGAGAAGAAAAAAAAGGAAGGCAAAGAGGTTTCAGAGAAGACAGCCCCTTGAGCAATTTCCAAACATCAATGAAAAAGGCCTCCAGCGTGTTCTCCTCATCTGATACCTTTGTTCCCCCCTCCATGCCTGCAGGCACATTCCTAGCGATATGGCCCAGGACAGCTCTGTGTCCACACAATTACCTGCTTCCTGCTCTGATTACCTCACGCTGTCACTTCAGACCAATCAAAATTCATTCTCTATGGAAAGTGGCTCTCGCAAAGCGAGGTGGGACTGACTGGGCAGTCTCGAGTCCCAGGGAACTCTAGCAGTTCTGTATCAGCAGCATTCCTGCACAGCCTGTCTGCTCCTTCATCCCTAATGCTGTCACAGTTCAGGTGAGTTGTCCTGCTCTGCCATTAGATTGTGGGGCACATACTTGGGTGTTTCCCAATTTCTTACCTCTGTTCACACGGTGATTTTGCTTCTTCTACAGGTATAGATTTCGAGTTTTATGTTTCACTTAAGGCTACCTTTTCCTGCCCATCCTTGCGTTTGCCTCAGTGGCTTTGCAGAGGTGCAGGGCAGGTGGCTGCGTGTTTCAGTATTTACAGAGCACAATCCCAGCATGCCCAGCTGCCCAAACTGCTGCCCTTGAATGCATCCCCGTCATCACATCCATTCCCGCAGGGCAGGGCGTGGGTAGCAAATGAGACAGGCCAGAAAGGGTCTCTGGAGACAACTGTAATTGTCAGGCCTTTTTACTTTCCCCAGTCATGTAAGAAAAGCTCCTGACAGCAAAGTCCTTGCTCCCCAAGGAAGTGCTGTTACCTGTGCACACATTCATCAGCAGCGCACATGTGGGTAAGCCAACAAGAGAGTTTCCCTCACCCTGGAAATTGCAGGCAGGATGTGTCAGCATAGCACTGCAGACAGGTTCAATCTGCTGGAACCTCTTCTTTCATAGACTAACACACAACACGTCCTCTTAACAGCAGCACTTCCCTTTCACATCCCAACATACGCAGCTTGTGTGACCAAACTGTTTCAGATGAACTCCTAACGAACTGCTGCTCACTCCCAGCCCTGCACTGCTGAGCATCTCCAGGCTGCCGCAGACCCACCCAAGTTTACCCCATGTCAGTCCCAGTGCAGGCCAGGCTGAGACTTGTGACAATGCAAGAAACAGGTTTGTGTGCAGGCAAGGAACAAGCAGCCTGGGATGGAGTTGGCCAAGCAGAAGGTGGGAGCGCCTGCCTCTGTCAGCCTGCAGGCAGTGAAGGCTACATCACAGTCTTGCCCCTGTGCTGAGGCTTCTCTGCCTCCTCTGTCTCCAAGGGCTTCCCTGGAGCTAGATGTAGTAAATACAACAGGTTTTGGTTCATCGCCTCTCTAGTCCCTCCATATAATGTTTCTAGGGAATTTCCCCCAGCAGCAAATAACATGAAAATGAACAGGCATGAAAATATCCTAGAAACACCAATTGTTGCCACTGTGCAGACCTAGGGGTCTCATCCAACCTTCTCTGAACTCAGTGGGGCTTCAGTGTTTGCAATGAATGGTGGCCAAACCCCAACTCTAGGTTGGTAAGAAAAGCTAGAAAAGGGACTTCACTCTTGAATTTAGGTTCAAATCCAGCTCTGCAAGTGTATGCTGCCTTGTAGACGTATGCTGCAAAGCCACTGAAATGCCTTTGTTGAGCTTTGCTGACCTTTAAGCAAAGGCACTGCACTTGACACCTGGTCCCCAGAGTTTCATGCCATTTGGAGCCCTAAATGGCAGCAGCCCCGCACTGGTGCTGGCTGGTCCCTCTGCCCCACCAGTGGCTCACAGCTCACATCCCAGCTGTGGGCTGGCAGAGGGAGCCCGTCGCCCCATGGCAACTGCACTATCTTGCTCAGTAACCTGCCTTTTGCCAGGGCGTGCTGATGGTTTACATTCCCCTTGTAACACAAGACTTTAATTTTTTGCAAAAGCATCAAATTCCTTGTCAGCTGTAGTCTGTCAGAAGGAAATAAGAAAATCAATGAATTCAGAAGACTGTAGAGCGAAAGAGGGGAAAAAAAAATAAAAACCCCACTGAAATTAACATTTCTTTCATTCATCTGAACTGAAGCAGATACATTACTGGAGTAGCAAGGATTTTAATTTCTAAAACACCTAGTCAAGCCCAGAAGTTGGCCTGGGCTGTGGAGTACAATCCAGCTCTTTCTTTCCTTTCCAAGCAGGTGGGGAGTTGGGATATATATTTTCAGCAGTGCTGTCACTATAAACTGTACAATTTCTTCCCCACTGTAATGCTTATTGCATTTTACTTAAGTTATAGTGTAGCTCGACACAGATCTCTCTGCCAAAGTTGGATGTTTTGAAATGCCACCCATTCCTGACCCGTGTGATTGAAATGGAGGGATTACTCTGCTCAGATGTTTAACTCCCTGTGAAGCATGTGGCCAGAGAAATCCTTGTGCTGCTAAAGCTCTCGAGTCACTGAAGTCAGGCAAAGCTACTCCAATACTAGAAGGCTGCAGTATTACTGAATTTATCTTGATTGCCCACATTTCTAAAAAGCTAAAGGGCGTTTCACACCTCCAGAACACGGAGAATTTCTTACTTCATAATTGAAAAATGCACAGATAGAACTACTGCAGACGGGTGAAAAGGAGAAATTGCCAAGAAAAAGAGAATGAATGGCATTAATATTTTACATGGCATTATCAGGTGAGAATGGCAGCATACCTGGATGTTTTTCACCACGACATTTAAACTAACGTTTATCAGTGTTAAAAGTTGAAGTCCACATCATATCAGATCCTCTCTGAGTAGCATTTTCATGCAAAAGTATCAAAATTAGACTAATTAAAGTAGGCAAGTATTATCGGCTCTGTTGTAGAAGTGGTGATTCACAACAGAAAGCAGGAGAGGTGCAGGCTACCGCAGGGCTAGGAAGGATTTCTTCTATGTACTCTAGACCCCAGTCCCTCCTTCCAGTTCACCACCATTCTTTACCCAGCAGCCATACAATTAAGACCCTGAAATCCCAGGACAACTTGCTTCTGTGTGCAGAGACCATAGTTAGACAGGAGCAATCTGCTGTGTCCACCCGGCCAGGTTATTTAGCACAAGCACACGACACAGTGGTATGGTTAATACTATTTCTAAAGGTAGCTAGGCTCGGTTCTAGCTAAGGGACCCCTGGACAGAGCCCCGCTGCACGGCATAGACATGCCTTGAGTTAGCTGTCATTAACTGATATTAATCCTGACAGAGCACCCTGAACACAACATCCTTAAAAGGGCTTAAGTGGGTGTTAGGCACTAGTTAACTTATAAATTAAAGCGTGAATTAAATTATCCACTGAAGAAAGTAAAGGGCAATTTAAATTTCAATTCATTATGAAGTCAAAGTAAATAAGCCAATTTTCACCAACTAAGGATTTGGCCTAGTTTCTCCTGCCCATGATTTTAAGCCCTGTTTTGTTGCAGGAGAAGCTGTGCGATGCGAAGTTATCCTGCTGCATGACACTGGAGGCTCACGTTGAACATTCTGCGTATTACTTTCATTAAACTGTTTTAGACCATTTGCAATCCAGCTATACGCATTTCATAGTTTATGGGAAAGTACTGGGGGGGCGGGGGACACCTGTAAACAACTTTCTGTGGGATCCTTTGAATTTCCATTTCAAAACATTTACCAATATATCATTACTATGATGAGATTTTTGTTTTACTCCTTGCCATAATCATTCCAAACAAGGCTGAGCATTTCTAACATTAGAGACAGAACTGAAAACAGTAAAGTACTTTGAAAGAAATAAAACTGAGCATAAAGTTGATTAACAAGTTGCAAATAATCACAGACATTAGTAACACTATTTAGCATGACAAAAGCATATCAAAATCCTTCAGAGAGATTGCGCAAAATTCTAGCCTTACTGAAATTTTAAAAATATGTCTCACCCTTCTTCCTGAACATAATAAACTCATGAGTATAAATCTCATAGGGCTCAAAAGCAGTATTTATTTCTGGCCACATGCAATACATGTATTTGCCTTGATAACACCTGCGAGCAGTCTGCTAGCTGGAGGCAGTTGCTCCTCAGCCTGCAGGTCCCTTATCTGGGATTCCTCGGGGCCACGTCTGCAGCCGTAAGCCGGGGAGTGCCTGGAAGCCTTCCCAGGCACTGATGCCAACTGGCAGGGAGCAGCCCGAACCCGCGCTAGTGACTGCCTCCATGCTCAGCACAGGGTGGCTGCACAGTGACTGCCAGCGGAGATCGGTCTGCGCACCCTCCTGGCTGTCAAATCATACCTACGATGTTCGAGGAGAGCAGTAGCTGGAATAGGGCAATTTTTTTTCAAGGAAGCAGCCTAACAGTGTCTTGGGGTAGAGGAGACGGGCATGCACGAGTAGGCACACATGCATTTATGACAGCCACAAGCCTTCGCCCTTCTTTCCACCGGGTGAGGTGAGCAGGGGGAACCCATGGCAGGTCCTGCACCGTGCCCATGAGGTCTGTGCCACCACACAGAAGAGCCCGCCTTCCCGAAGAGAAGCACAGCCCTGCTCAAAGCGTTCCTCCCTTTTGCCTACCTAGTGGCTGGTCAGCAAAGATGTGCTGGGATACAAATGCCTCTGTAGCCTGTGCAGCTCCAAGGATATAAGGAAAGGAGCCCTCCTGGGAAGCCACAGAGCCTCTGCAGCTTCTTCTACAGGGTAGATAACTCCTGCAGCAGCCCTGCATGCAGAGGGTACCAAAGGGATTTTTTAAACGAATTCCTCATTCCTCCATGTATCCTAGCAACACCTCTCTGAGGTTAGAGATGTGATGCCTTGCCCACCTGTTGCATAGGAAGCCTGAGGCAAGTTACATATTGCTTTCTTCCCAGCTTGCCCCACTCGTATGAAGTCGCAGCGATTAAGGAATACGCTGCAATCAGCACAGCCTGGTCTCGTCCACTCAGGCCGGGTGTCACACATGGGTGTTCTCTGAACACCCGGAACTCAGCAGTGGCTCTGGCGCGTGCTCCAGGGAAAGGTCTTGCTGACACAGGCTGAGGGCTTTGCGATCAAGGCAATAAAAATGGTGTGGCCTTAATTCCTCCTGCAAAAATGGCTTATGTGCAGTCACACAGCACAGGCTCTGAGCAGGTACCTAAATGAGATTTCCAAAAGCACTGTAAGTCCAAAATGTGCACAGTGAATAAAGCTGAAAGGAAATTCTACTCCTCCTGTGCCCCTCCCTCCAACCTGATCAAGCCGCAATGTAATTATAGTGAATGAGCAGTCCTTGTTAAAAAACAACGAAGAAACTAATTGAAAAGCAATCTTTTTCATAAGAAATATCATTCTTTTTCTCCCTCCTCTAAAGCACCCCTTAGCATTTTCTGTTTCTTGGGGGGATCGGGGGGGAGAAAATGAAAATGTTATAGCTATGATCATAGAACTTGAAAATTTCGTTTTATAGAAAAAATAAAAATAAATTTAATTAAATCCTAAAACCCCAAAACCTACTACAAAATTCTGTAGAAGGGGAAATTTGCAACAGACCCCTTTCAACACTCAGTGAAGATGGTCCTTTCCCTATGATTCTCCTGCCCATCAAATCAGATTTCCTTTCTTTGGCTATCACTGACTAAATCCCTTCAGCTACAATATGCATTTGTCACTTGAAACTCAGTTATCTTAATTTTGAATCTACCTGCATTCCTGCAAAACAAGCAGATAAGAAACTACCCATTTTGCTGCTTTTTTTGTGTTACTGAACTAATCGCTGCTGAGCCCATTTTATTCTAATATATTAAAGGAATTCAGTGGTTGCACAGGCACACGCGGGGCAGCCTCTGTCCCCAGGGCTAATAGGGGAGATGAGGTTATCACTGCTCGGTCAAGATACATCATTTGCTGTAGATCTCTCTTATTCATCTTCACTCAGAGGAAAATATGGGATACTTCATAAGTGGTTTTGGCACTTGTGAGTTATCCCTCTTTCCCCACTCATGAAGATAAATGCCATAATGAAACGCAGCCATCAGGTATTCTCTGTATTTGGCGTACTCAAAGTGTGAACAATGATTACGCCCTTTCATTGGATAAGTTAAGGTTGACTGCCTGGCTACCTGGGGAAGACAGGGATGATGTGCACTAGCTCACAGGCAATGAATGGAGGAAGGTGGCATACCTTCTCCCTCAGCATCAGTTATTCTGCTAATCTCAGGCTGAATAATGCGTTCAGTATGTCAAACCTTCCTTTTTACTTTAAGGCCACTTGGCAGCTGAATCTGCAAGCTGGGATGTGTCCAGCTGAGATGGCAGCAGCCACTTCGTTAGTTCAGTGTCTGTTTGGTTTTGACAATTCTGTGGAACTGTTGCCTAAGTTTTTCAAACAAGTGAGAAAAGGGTTTTTATAAGTAGGAGTTTCTGCAAGCATCACATGAATTTTAGGACATGGTCCTGGGTGGAGCTACACAAACAAAACTCCCTTTTGGGTTGACAGACATTATAAGAACAAGAACTGGAACATATTTTCTGTGTGAGATAAAACTTACTGCCTTCATAGGTGTCATCTTTTTTATAGTGTAAAGGAGGTAAATCAAGTAAAGTTACATTTAAATATGAACATTTGAGAGAAATATCTGGCAATAAAAACACAGATGTTAACAACACACTGAAAATAATGCCGTGGTACTGTGGAGGCTGAAACCCTCTGGTTAAGTCTGAGGATAATTTGCAGGTAAGAGCAGCCTCCTAATTTATTTAACACAGGAAGTAGCGTTTGTATTTGTATATTGTGCAGTAGTGGGCAGAAATACCCTCAGGATCGCATTAGGCAGACACTACACAAGCAAGAACAGAACTTTCCAAACATCTGCGAACAAGGCATGAGCTCTGGTAAGACAGTTCTTCACATGAAAGGCAAGAGTTATGTTTACGTTTTATGCAACTGGAAGAGATACACCATTCAAAGCCAATCTCTTGAAATCTGCAGTGGACTAGAAGCTTTAAGGATGCAAGCTCAAAGGGGCTGCTTCATCTTTAATTTAATAACAAATCACTGTTTCTTTCTGATGCAAATACAGAGCAGTTGGCAGAGGCAGGATAGGTTTGGACACAGCTGATTTATCACAGCTTTGCAGTGCCACTGGCTCCCACATCCACCAGTTATTTTTTATGCAGGTACTAATGCTAAAGATGTATCAGGAAAATAAATTAAGTATTATATATGCTCCAGGGAGAGCATTTGCTACAAGAAGCAGGTTGTGGGTTAAAATAGCCAGGTGCATCTTAGCCAGTATACAAAATGGTCAAAGAACAGCTGCTGAAGAGACTCATGAGGCCCCGGCACACGCTGTCTAGAAAATATTAAGAGTATTTTGAAGCACACGCTGGCTCATATTCAGCACCCAGAAGCTATTTTAAGTGCTCAGTGGAGACAAGCTAGTGTTATTAGGGCACTTTTCTTCCAAGAAACAACAATACATTTTGAGCCAAATAATCCCATCAGAGGGCTTTGTAAACACCTAAATCAGATGATGTGGCTGTGATGATCTCACGTTAGGAAAGATTCAGAGGCTGAGCTAAGGCAGGTTTTCTCATGACACCTGAAAAGAAAGTCTAATTATTTGCAGGGCAGTTTTGGTGCTGTGCCTATCACGTAAAAGCAGCTTCCAGAGAGAATCTCTGGAGTCAGATGAACTGCCTGTTGGCGCAGGGTAGCTGGTTCAAGAAGAAAATCTTGAGCTGGGGCCTACAAGATAAGGGTTTTTTACCTTACTGAGCAGCAAAGCTATGGCTAAACAAGCACTGAAAATACAACCCTCGCTTCCTGGCAAAACAGCAGCCTCAGACCCAGGAGGCTCCAGTCCTTCTCTCACCTTGGCCTTGGCCTCACATCACCTTTCTCTCAGTTTCAACCCACCTAACATCTTTTACAAAGTATTTTGAGCCCCACAGACAAGAAAAAGTATATGAAGATACAGATAATACTATTATTACCCAGTGCTATGGCTCTGTATTATGTGAAGGCATAGACGGTCACAACGAACACCCTAAATCAGAAAGATGGGAAGAAATGTGGGAACAGAAGAGGAAGAAATTGGCTTATGACAGTGATAGAGAGAAGAGTAGTAGATTGCAGGGATTTGGAGACCTTGGGCAGTGCTCTGATGCTCTTGTGATGGTCTCGGTAAAGAAATTTGTTAAAAATATCACCACAAGAGTGAGCCTGATCAGCCCAAATTGTTTTCTTTTGTAAAATATTTCAAGCCTCCTTTTCCCACGTGTTTTTGAAAGCTCAGTTGTACGGCCCAGTGAGGCTTGCGCAACAAAGAACTGTAAGCATTTGTGTGCCGTGAAAAGAGCAGAGACCGAAGGGTGCCTAAATATAGTTCAGAAGGCTCCCACCTCTCTGTATTCAGGTTCAAACTCCACATCCAGCTCAGGTCAATGATTTCCAGTCAGCATTTAGCCACTAGCAGAAATAAGGATATTTCATAATCACCAACACTTAGGGTTGAAATGACCATAGCTGATGACAAATCAGGTATAAATAAAATACTTCCAGTGATCTCCCTAAAAAGAGTTTGCCACTGCCTGCACTTTATTAAGTTACAGTCGAGTGATATTTAGCCAATTTTTAATCTCCCACACCACTGACTGTACATCCTTAGCTGGGAGTAATGAAGTGTTGATCTACCCCACATGATGATCCGTCTCTGAATTTACAAATGAACATAAAACCATGGACTTGGCTTAAATTTTTGTCTCAAGAAAATAGGCGCTTTTCTCGCTATATATAATACACTAATTTTGCTTAGAAAAGGGGGTTCTAAAATTAAATACACCGGAAATACAGTCTTCCCATCCCACCCTCTTTCCCTCCTCCCACCCCCACGGTGCAGCAGCAAGGGTGGTGACACAGCCAGCAGCAAGAGCAGAGGTAGAGGGGATGCTAAAGCTGAGTTAACTTGGCAGAAAATACCTAAATCAACACGTGTGCAATAACCAAGGATCACAAGGAACCCAACATGCTTGTGTTCTTGAAACTAAGAAAAAAGCTCATCTACTCTTTCAACAACTATTTTTGTTTCGAGTGTGCTCTTGGCATGAATTCCATACACAGCCTTTGATCAGTACTGAGAAAAGTACAGTTATGAACCAAAAAAGGAATTAAATGAAGTATCAATGAGCCTCTCAAACAATGTACAACTGCCAGCCTGTCGTGGTACCTCTGTTATTTGCAGAATGCAAGTGACTGAGGGCACTGGGACAAACATTCAACAAGCTCATGGTTTTATTGCAACTAATCTGTAACATCTGTGAGTTTCACTTACCTGTCAGGTTCTTCAAGCCAAGTTCCCTGAGTCCGAAGTTACCATCCTTTCTGTAGTTAAGAAATATCGCCAAAGCATATCGCTCTTCATAGAGTTTGGTCCCACGAACGATGCGCAGGTTCTCCAATGGCAGGTATTCAAATTGATTCAAAGCCACCAAAACATAGCCTGTGACTTCCCGGATAGACTGAAAGACAAAAATTAAACAAACACATTAGAAATGGTCCATTTTTAATTGTTCTGAATTTCTTATACAGTGAATGCTTTTGTTTGAGATGCTGGTATCCAAGAAAAAAAAAACCCCCAAACTTTGGAAAAAAAATTCTGTTTCAACTTGTTAACGACACTTCTGTTCCAATTTAACAGTTTATTAGAGATACTGGTTGGAAAACTAGAAGATAAAGAGGTAGACATTCTTTTCAGTTTTATTAAACTTGAGAAGAAATTCACAGTAAGTATTAAAGATGCACGAAAGGATGACTTTGCACAACTCAAAGCAGAGACCGGGTCAAAGGCCTCTGCAGGACCTGAGCAGAATCCACTGGGGCAATGCCACAGTTCAGGTGAGATTGGCTGTCTGCAAGTAACTGTCGTTACAGGATATTCCAAGGTGAGACTGAAGGGACACAACGTGCAGTAGGAGAGATTGGGAAAGGATGGTAG
>VXBO01014877.1:767880-777953 GCA_013400135.1 Rhinoptilus africanus | reverse complement strand
TTAACACCCACTTTTGTACTACTTCTAAATGAAATCAATCACCAAACATTTGCAAAGATTCAACTTCAAGTTTCATTTGGAAGCACGGGAACTATACATACTATGTATCCCAGACTCTGATCGAAATGGTATCAAAACCTTGAGCAAAATGATGGCTACATCTTTGGGTTGTCTGAAACCCGTCTGCTTTAGGCAAACTACTCAATAACCCTCCTGCTCATACTCAGAAACTGATTGCCTGGGTTGTAAAGGACAAAACCAACCCATATCAAGCAATTAGAAACAGTTTTTTGAAGTACAAAAGGTTAACTGACCTAAGATGTTTTTAGAAAGGAAAAAAAGATTTTAAAGTATGTTCTTTTAGAAAACAAATTTCATTCTAAGCAATTTAAATAAATGGCCTAGAAATCTGCAAAGGCCTTCAAAAAGTGTCATTTCAACAGCATCCTCGGCAGGACTTCACACAGGCTGAGGGATACTTCAGCCCAGAGCTGCTCCCAGAAACAGCACCTCCATGTTGGAAAGGCTCTCCCCAACACGGTTGTCAAATCTCACCTAATTCCATGCCTGCAACAGCCTGCAACCACTGTATATGTGTAGATTTATGTGGGTATGTATATTTAATGGATAAAAATTGATATAACTACTTGTGTGCTTAAGTGAATGCACACACTTTTTTCTTCCCTTTGGCAAAGTCAATACCTTAAGTAACACACAGAAAGAAAAATTCTGCTCAGCGTAACGTGCACAGACTATAACTAACATGATGGGGACTCCAGTCAATACCGTAATAAAAACAAACAGTCAAACAATAGCAGGCATCGAATTAAATGTGTTGTGTATGTACCATTAATAAAGAAAGGCAACATGGATTTGCAGCACAAAGGAAAGGCTTTAGCTTTGCTGGTTCAGCGCTGTTGCCATGATTTCATTTGTAAGCGCATAAGAGACTTTTAATTAGGTTTATAAAAGTTCATAAGATTATTAACAAGTGTGGCAGCATACATAAGGAAGGATTTATATGCCACAAACTCTAGGCACTAGCTGTCCTTCTAAAGTCAGATGTCTGTACTCGGCTGAAGCTGCTGAAAAAGCTCTGGAACTATTTCAAGACTTGCTTGGCATCTAAACAGAGCACAGTGTCATTACAGGACTTTGATGAGAACCCAGTGAGTTGAGCTGGGTTGAGAAGTACGGTTCAGTAGCTCAATATTAAATGTAGAGCTGCATTATACCCTGGGACACTGATTCCATTATAATCAGAAGCTTTCCAGCACTTTCATGATAGCTCTTTGCTTTCAGACATTTCAGCTTAGCCAGTTTGGTCAGGAATTTGTTTTTCATCGTACGAAAGAATTTCCCGAAGCTGGCTTTTTTAGCTTGCCTTCAGAATTTAGGTAATATTAATATTATACTCATGGCTTCAATTTCTCCACTGATATTCTAGGTATACTATGATTGCTCTAATTAATTTAAAGGGATGTTTAACTTGGAATGGAGTTGAAAAAAATTAAAAGCAGTTCCAAAAACTGCATCTGAGCAAGTCCTCGCTGCCAATTTTTGTCACTTATTACCGTGTTTTCTATTTTTAGAGTGTGTCTTATTTACTGCCGTACAGCAAGTCTACCTGAAAGGGCCCTAAATCAGCATGGCATTGAAATTACACACACACACACACTCACCAGCAAATCTTCATTCCAAAATTAAAAATATTATATAAAAAAGAGGAGAAAAGGACAAAGTTTTGCAGTTGATAATTGTGAACTGCCACTCCTAACCCAGAGGCCTTGGTACTTTCTTTGTTTGGTTTATCCAACTGAAATGACAAATTATGGCAAGCGTTTTGAAAGCCAGAAGGTCCTTTCCAGTCCCACGGCTTCCATCACTATTGCAGCACCTATTCTGTGCTAGAGAAACTTTAATGTAAATCCTTGCAAAACAAAGTGCTGAAAACAAATCTAAGGGCTTCTAATTTACTAGAACACAGCAAGCTGACTGACCAAATCTAGTGGTTTGTTATATTAACTTGGGAGGTTTATTTTATTTTTTAATTCAAATTTGAATGCAAAAGGCAGAACGATAACACATTTTGCAGCATGGTGTGTTTTCTGATTGGTCCAGCTTGAAAAAACACACGGGGAGTACAGCATGCAGCTCAGGCTTTGGCCACTCCTGGCCAATGGTGCCACTTTGCCAGTCACTGCTATTTTTGACATGATTCTTACTGAAAATGGACACCTGCCCACTTGGAGTTCACTCCAAGCCCTGCTGGAGTCACTGCAAAGATGCCTGTTGTCTTCCATGCAGACTCACAAATCCTCATGCCAGACAGGATAAGACAGCCTGATCTCTTCCTCTCAACTCATGCCAAGGTTAGACGTGATTTGAACCTCCCATCCCTTGTATAGAAGGCTGAACGCTTTCCTGTTCAGGTATCCTGAGCTCAGGTATAAGCTCAGGTATTCTAATGCTCTATTGGAGCTGCTTTTGCTTCAACATTAATCTGTGTCCCACCAAGAAGGTGGAGTGATTCCCAGCAGCGGCAGCTTTGAGTGTCACCTCCTAGTTTGATTCTCCTGCCAGGGTTGGAGGTCCTTGAAAAAACACATTTCTCATGAGTCTGTCCTTCAGAAAAGAAAAAAGGAGACAAGGGTGCCAATAACTGCATTTTGTTCCCATAACCTAAACTGGAATGGAAAGAAGCAGATTAATCAACAACAGACTTAAAGCTAAAAGTTTCTGATGGGGAAAACCAAATGAACTCTGGCAACCTACAGTCTTGCTTGCTGACCACTGTGATTTTGTGGGACTCCCCCCTAGCCCCATTGCAGCAATATTTCAACTGGGAATTTCTGGCCACCACGATCTTGCCTTTCCTTGTCACCTTTCCAGCTCCTGAGACGTGACCTTTTATGTGAAGAAGCCATCAAGTGAGGCAGCAACAGGCTTAGACTCCCATAGCACTCCTGCTGCTTCTGGAAACACATCTTGTCTCCCCAGAGTTGCCTGGGTAAAGCAGGGGGAATGAACGTATAGATTTGAATGAGGACAAGGCTGAAACTCAGAGACTCGCTGTTTTGAAGGGAAAAAGGGACACTCTTCATCAAGCCCTCCAAGCAGATACCTGGCCGTTCAAAAGCAGACAAGGAGACACCTCTGAGGACGCAAGAGCCAAAGGTGCAGACGCTCCTCTGACTGGGCCTGTTCGCTTCAGATCCTGAAATAAAAAAGGACGTGCTTCTAGCAGGAAACAAAAAGGCCGGGGGGCGGGGGGGGGGGGGGGGAGAGGGGGGGNNGCGGGGAAAGAGAAGCGTTAATTCTTGACAAATCTAAAGCCTTGCAAGCTGCTTTCAAACCACATCAAGCCACAGGATTTAAGCCTCATATATTTACCAGAGAAAAGCTCTTCATCTGTGTTTTCGGACAGGAGACGAGCAGCTGTGCTCCACAGCCTGCTGTCCCTACGGCCCAGCACTGCCCTGCACCCAACACCCAGGCCTGCTGGGTAGCCTGTAACCCACTCCCCTGACAGCCTCTGCTATCCCCAACAGAGCCAATATTTCGGTTTTAAACCTAAAACCACACTACCCTTAGATGCCAAAGGACCTAGTCAAGGCCTCGTGTCCCAAACCTCCCGGTATTGCCCTCCCCAGGCGGCTGCTGCGCCTTCGGGGCCGCCACACCATGGCGGCCGCGCTCCCCCCAGCCGGGGCAGCCGCCGCCGCGGGGGCGGGCGCGGGGCCGGCAGGCAAACAGGGGGCCAAAACCACACCAAAAGTTAAAGGGTTATTTTCAGAGGTTCTTCTTCAGGTGATGAACTGTAAAAGCGAGCTCTAGACAAACCCCGTTCCCTAAATTTCAGCTAATATTAGCTGAGCACAGGTACAGCGTTTTGAGCTCCCGACAGCAAAGCCAGAATTATCCTGTCAGCGGGGAGTAAAAGGCAAGGTTGTTCCTTGCCATCTTAAATCGTCCTTCGGCTCAAGTCAAACGAATCTGCGTGAAAGGGAGCAAAATAACAGCGAAAACTTCATCATTCTGCCCAGGACAACAGATCAATGAATGATTAGGGAAGCTGATGTTTCTCATCAACATTAGCACGTCTTCTTAACGTGTATCGGGGAAAGTTAGGCTGTGGCGAAGGCACCGAAGAGAGCTATGTCGTGGGGTTTTATTTTAGTTGCAGATGCCTTATTTATCCAGGCGCTGAGCCTGATCTGGCAAAGCCCCTTCTGCCTCCTCTGACCGGACACGCGTCCCTGGCACGGGAGCCAGAGCGATGGCAACCTGTGGGGGCAGCCCGTGCTTGTGGGACCCCAGGCAATTAATTGTTATTTTTTAGGTTAATTTTCCCCTTTTCCATAAAAGCTAAGTGCGTTTCAGGTCTGCTTTGATCTCATGTCGAACGCGACAATAAACACAAGCGCAGGAGATGAGGATCACCTGAAGAATGAGTGTGATCACAAACATTAAAAAAAATAATAAACAACCCAACAAACAAAACAAAGACTATCTATTCATCATAGTCACTTGAGAGACAGACAAAAGGCTTGGCTTTTCCAGCACCCGTTTGCTGGTTCTTTGGTCCCCAGGGGAAGCCAGGGTGCCATGCCCGGGAGGGAAATAGGGCAAAGAACTTTAATTTAGATATACATAGGGAATTAGTCAAGTGAACACTTTTCACCCCATCTGTTGCAAATACAGTAATTTCTATTTTCAGGGGATATCCATTTCACCAGGCGGCAGCAGCAAGGCTCCCCCTGCGGCTCAGCTGCCAGCAGATAACAGACGTCTCCTGACTCGGATCCAAGGAGCTGGGCTGACCCTCCAACGTGACCTGTGCGCTTCGTGGCAGCACATTAAATCCCAAGAAAGTCAGATTCTCAAGTGATACAAAGGGGAAAATATTTCCTAAGCGCATCATCCTTTTTTTCCACTTTAACAAAGGTTAACATGCTGCAGCAAAGTCACGATTAAAATAACAAATGTGAGTAGTCACCGCCACGTCATCTCCTTCAGAAGCTTTTCACAGCTCAAGTTGACTTGAACAGAGCATTTCACAATTTGCTTTTTGATCAATTAAAAGGTACGCATTTATATCTGGTTGGAACTGTGCAACATCCAAGTGGCCAAAACTATTTCCTATTTTTATTATGAGGAAAAAACACAACACTGCAAAGACAACACTCAACTTTAAACAAGTTCTCAGGGCAATCATAATATCCACCTTCACAAAATTCAGTCAGACATGGCTGTGAGTGTGGTGCTGACCTTCAACACCATAAATTAATTTTCATTATTTGTTCATACATTTTCACCCATGCAATGCAATATATCTTTCATTGTCATAATTAAGAAATTAACGTTTCCTGAATAACCACAAAGTGGCCCCTAAGCAGGTACGGCACTTGCAATGCTAATTCTAAAGCAAACACTAATATCCAAAGTGTGGAAATAGCCAGCCTGTTGCAACTTATGGAGCTCAATTAGCTGTTCCATGCATTGCTCATGGACGGTTATGAATTTTTAATGACACGATAAACGGAGATTTTCAAAGGAGTTCAGGAGACACATTCACAGGATTCAGGCACATGGCTGTTGCCAGCTTCTCTCAAAGCCCCATCCATAACCATGAGAAACACGTAGTACATACTGACATTTCTCACCTCTAAGAGGACGCTCCGTTTAGACACAACACAAAGCTAACACAGAGAGCATACATGGAAAGAATTTTGTCCCGCAACAAGCTCGCGTCTCGTCTCCTTCCATGCTGTGCATCCTTCAGTTACGTCAACACTTGTGAAATTGTGATGTTAAGCCCTTCTGAGCACCAGCGCTTTTTCAGATACGCTGTACAAGCTTCAATAAAAACCCCTCAAGTTTGAGCACACTGATCAATATGAGAACGTAGATTGTGAAAAACATTTTTCTGGTGCCCGATCCAGAAGCAAGCCATGTATTGTAACGAGAGGTGCCTTGGCAGCTGCAGAGGATTTACTGTCCAAAACTCTACAGTTGCAGGTGAGATTCAGACTCGTTACCAAAAAACAGAGGAGTTTCTGGGAGTCTTTCAGTTTGCTTTAAGATGTATTAAAGGCAAAGGAATTTGTTAAGAGCTGTACCTGGGAAGCCTTGCGCTGCTCTATGGCAGCAGAATCAAACTGTGACTCAGTCATTTAAGACAGCTGGTACAAATTATAAATCATACTCTTGTCCTTACAGACATCTGGTCATCTTTGGTAATATGCTTACAAAATATTAACAGTATCCTGAGCAGCAGATCAGGGGATTGAACATAGCATTTAATTCCTCGAATTTAAAGTTAGAAGCATCTTTAGTTAAAGCTATTGGAAATTTGTAAGTGAAGATTTTGCCACATAATTTGTAGGGAGTTGTTGAACTCAAGCCTTTGTTTTCTAAATGGTTGGGTTTTACATTTTGTTATTCCAAGAGCGGGACCTTTCATGCATTAGAATAGGAGAATGAGCTGTGTAGTTACTTATTTACCGAGCTTCATGTAGGAATCACACTGTTGCACACGTGAGGCAAGTTTGGCCGAGACTGAACTAATACACATCCCAGAGGGGTCCTAGGGAGGGCTTGGAGCCATAAAAAATACCGGGCTAGATTCCATTAAACTGCACTTCAGTGCCCAAATGTGGCATTTGGAAAGGAAGCCCTATAAATAACACATAAGTGATGGTGATGGACAAAAACACGGGGAGCCTTTGAAATGTGGATCTTGACTCATTTTGCAAAGTATTGCTGGGAAAACAATGTGAGATGTGAAAAATACAATAATAATAAACAAAATAATAACATAATATGGGAATGGGAACATTAACTAGAAATAACAAATAAATAACAGAAAAAAAAGCCAAAACAAACCCCAAACACTTTAGCTCTCTAATTTTGAAATACAGCTTCTAAAAACTTATCCAAGTATTCTTCCTGTTGGCTGAGTTAGTCTGAGCTCAGGTGTGTGTCTGTACCTACTTTTCAGTTAAAAATATCACCTGAACAGAGAAACTGATCAGGCTTTCAGCACTATCTGAGCGACTTCCTAAGGTTTTCTTGCCTAAACCAGAATTCTTCTGTTTGTGTATCTGCTTAGGAAGTGTCTAACTTTCAGGTACACGGGCTGCCCGAGTGCACACTATAAATCCTAAGCTGTTTATGTTAAGCGACGTTATGACCTAGACAAAGACTCCGCTCTCTAACAACCCCATCTCCACAGCTAACATCTTTCTGTCCTGAGGAAAGCTATGGATGACTACATATTTAGCAAGTCAGTAAGAATTTTGACATTATATCTGTAATACCTGATTGGCCTTCCACATATTTGCAGAGTGGTTTCCAGGAGAGTTGATTGTATCATCTCCCAAGGGAAAACTTGGTCATAAATTAGATCGGAAAGGCTAAAATGAGAGCATTATGCTGTTACAAAACACTTTACCATTTGGGCTGTTTAGTAGTAGCTACATTTTGCAGAAAGTCAAAGCACATCAGCTCATCGCTGCCCAGTTACCGAATTTCTAACTGTAGAGACTGATGCTTTTTGCTTTCTCTGCTTTTGGGAGCTTCAATCATGTAAATCATGGTTTCTTTCCAGGCAACATAAAATTGCGCAAACTGCTACTTCATAAACCAAATGATATCAACACTCTGGAAGGATTCTAGGAAAGGAATAATCATGGGAAAACACATCCCCCTTTATCTCTCTCCCCCAGACAGCCGAAGCCTGCGAGCAGCTGTGAGCACATTCAAGGGGCTCCAGACCTCTCCTCAGGGAGACAAAGCAAGGGCCATCTTACCAACCCCCCGCCTGAAACTCCTGTGGAGGGGCCGCGGGGGCCGGCTGCACGAGCACCGCGCTGGGATGTCCCTGCCCGCTGCCGGCTTTGGCGGTTTTGTTTTGTCACTTAGACGGTACAGTCCTCAGAGCAGAGGCGCTTCCCTGACCACACAAGGAGCCTTAACCCCGGTTGTTACCTCCGCTACACAACGCTTCACGGTCATATTTACATGAAGTGCCGACTGCGCTGCCACAGGCAACCTGGGACACCAGTGGACTCGACCAAGATGGTGTATTTATTTTGTCAAAACAAGATATCATGTACGAAAGAAGAAAAAAGCATTCAGTTCCTCATCGTTCTTGCTTGTGATACTCTAAAACCCCGTGACATCTTTGCTTGGGAGCTTTGAACTACGTCTTGGGAGGCTGCTTACTTGGTCCTCTGGATCATGAAGCTGGTTGGAGCATACCAGGGAGCCCATCCATGCCCAAGTCTCCTTCCCACAGAAAGAAAGTGGAACAGGAGGAGGAGGAGGAGCACAACCGGTGCTCACAGTCTGTCTCAGTTCAGAAGCACTCCCAGTTTCTCCAGAGTATGTGCAGCCTGAGACAGCAAGGGGATGAAGTTTTACACAGGGAAGAAAAAGGAGGTGAAAAAGGATGTCTTTGCTGCGACGGTTATGAAAGGTCAAGTGTCTGATCAGAAGTGGAATGGAGGAATACACATGACAAATGCAGCACAGGCTGTAACAGGGTGTGCAGAACTACACACCGTGTACGTAAGCTGCCTGTGAAGATCCCAGCAAAGTTTTGTGGGCATTTAACAGTAGAAGGAGTTTTTATCTGTTCATTTACTATATGATGAGTACATCATCTTTGTACATCAGACATCGTGATTTCTTTTTTCCTAGTATACAACCAGGTTAGTTGGTGTGAATTCCTGGCAAGTCTATAGCTAGCCAGAGAAATTAAATGCATGTATTAAAATTTCTCCACCATCTATCGGGGAAGCAATGGGAGCCCTCGGTTGGCATGATTCCCACCTCTTGGAGCGATGCAGAATGAACTAAACATCCCAGAGATCTGGTACAGAGGTGGAGCTGAACAACAGGACTTTTATGTTTTTCTATTCAAACTGCAGGCAAAGGTGTCAGGCCACTCCTGAAATCAAAAGGCTGCTTCTATTTCTGAACACAGGGACTGACTACACATAGTGAAAATGTGTTAACCTTGCCAAATTTCAGCTAAACAACCTCAGTCTGAGCTTTTGGTTTTTGCAAGAAGCAAATGGCCGGCTGTCCAATCCTGAAAAAGCAGTCTCTTCTTAGAGAGCTTTGCTTTTCTTTCCCAAGAAAATACCTTCTTAAAAACATACTTTCAGTTTGCTTCATATGTGCAACAACCACTCCTTAATGAGTATTTTAAATGCATTTCCTCAGAGGAACTGACTTTATTGGCACTCTAGGACATCTATACACACACAAATTAGTGAATATTGGAGGAGCTGTTGACTGTTGGGTTTCATTATGGAGGAGAATCTAAATATTGGATTTTAGCAACTCTTATTTCTAGCTAAGCATATACAAATACATGATCTGAGCTCAACATCACACCTACCTATTGAAACTATTTCAGCATTTGTAACTCTAATCTCTTCAAGAACAGAAACCCTGGAGAGATTAATTCATCGTGGGCTTTTGATTAGGTTTACTTCCATTAAGATAAAAAGTAAAGAGGCTTCTTGTTGTTTTTAAAGCTGTATTTTTGTTTTATTTATCTAGAAGCTGGAGAATAGTGCTGTTATTCAGGCTTTAATAGATTGTTAAAGTCTCCTTCAAGAACAGATCAACAATTTGTAAGATGTGAACAATTAGTAAATGCATCTGATTTTCAAATTCAGAGATATTCTTTAGGAGCGACACGTAAACTCCAGATTTTGAGATTATGCAGGGTGCCACCAACCAGGAAAACAACCTCTAATCGGCAGTGATTGAGCTAACCATGAGATAAGATTTTTTTAATCTGCATTAATTCCACTATTTTTCTTCAAGGGGGCATGTTAAAAACCTCTCCCACTCCTTAAATTTTCTGTGTGGTTCCTGAACCGAGCAAAATGCATAATCTTACAGGAGACGGGAGCTTTTTTTAATCGTGTCCAGAATAACCAGATACCTTAAATACACCATTGTTCCTACATGCAATTATTGAAACAATGAACAAATTGTGGTTCCCTCAAGGTTCACAAAAAACATCTTTTTTTATTTAAATTCTAGGTGAG
>VXBO01014877.1:704791-764545 GCA_013400135.1 Rhinoptilus africanus | reverse complement strand
CCCCGCCCCCGGCCATTTAGGCTGTAAGCTCTCCAGAAAAGGGAAAGGTCTGTGTCATACCACCTCCGTAGGCTGCATAATGGAATTCTTAACTGAAATGGGGTCGCGAAGTCAAGAATAAAACACAAATTATCAGTAGCTACAGAAAAACGGCTGTGATCTTTGCAGGTCAATACTGAGAGTTTAGTGAAAGGAGCCGAAAAGTTGCTGTTCCATATAAGCTTCGCTTTCAAACTACTTATTAAAACAGAGCCGATGGTAACATCTGCACACCCTGTACTACAAATCCCAGCAATCCTACCATTACCAGTGGAGGTTCATTGACTTTTCCATCTTGTCTTTCCAACAATTCACGTTGGGCTGACGTGAGGCCCAAAGACTAGGTTCATCTGTCTCACCAGCAGCTAAAAATCAGCAGGCGCTCCCTATCCAAAGAGGCAATTACAGCCCCGGCGCTCCCAACAGCTTTGCCTTGCCATAATATTATCAAACTGGTAACAACGAGCTACATGGGACTCCAGTAACCCAAATGACCAGATTCACAGCAAACTTCAGGGAACAAAGAACTGACACCCTGGCTCTCGACACAGCATCATGGGCTAAGGGATAACGTCCCCTGGAGAAACGTCACTATGGCAGCCTGTGACACCCTCACTGCAAATATTAGACTGAAGATACCGATGAGAGAGGAGGACCTGGAAGGCACTGGAGGCTCACTCTCACATGACTTCACTTTTTGGTGTTTCCAAAACCAAGGAAAACTACATTTTCCTTTTCTGATAGAGTCAAAGTTAACTAACAGGACACTTACAAATTAACGTGTCTTTTGCTTTGGCTGTTCTTGATGAGATCTGTAAGTAAAGCTGAATCAATTAAAACAGATACAGGGGTCTATACAAAGAAGTCTGCCAGCTTGCACGGCCCCTCACAGCAGGTAGTCTCCTTCTAGGACAGCCACAAGCTCTGCCTTGAGGGCTTGCTCAGAGCCTAACTATGACCAGCTGGAGAAATTGCTGCACAGCACTCAGCTCTCTAAACATCCTAATCCCTACGAACCAGGCAACACCGGAGACGGCTGGGGTGCTGAGCGGCTCTCTGCTCCTCGGCTCCCTGCGCTTGCCCTGTTCAGTTCCTTCACCAATTTTTGGCGACAAACTACAGAATGTTGAAACTGTCAGAGGAAATTTAGCAAGCGGCAAACACACACTCTAGAAAGATAGTGTAACACCAGGCATATGTCCTCATCTTTTACAGTTACTGACTGCCTTTCCTTGGTCCTGCTTTGCCAAGCATTAGTAGGAATCTCTGCGGGTGCTGAAGGGCTGATGGTGCATGAGGCGGCCAAATCTTCCTGCTCCTCATGATCTGATTGAACTTTTCTTCTCAAACCATGACACTTGTCTAATCAGCAATATTTACATTTCCATATATAAAACATTTGCTATTTCTGAGGCACAGCTAAGACAGTAAATCTTTATTAAAGCTACTTATGAACACAAGAAAACTCGGTGCAAGACAGACAGGGGTAGGATAAGTAGGGAGAGAGCGCTGCCTTCTAGGTGGGCAAAAATGCTGACATGACAAATCTTCCTCCTTAATCAACTTATTTAGTTTCTTGAAAGCTCATGATGACAAACTACCTGAACTGGAGCAGCTTGGGAGCCGATATCCCTCAGCGTCCGCTGCAGTAAATTATTGCCCGGCTCTGCTGATGGAGATAGAGGGAGGTGATAGTGTTCCATAACAAAGGATAAATGGTAATATCCACCATTTCTTTCCACTCTGCAAAGAGGCTGCTAGTACAGAGTGCTTAGATTAGGAAGTCAGTGCTATTAAAATAAAATGGCTTTTTCCCTTTTTTTATTTTCTCCCTAAGGTGAACAATGGCTATAAAAAAGCCATATATTTCCTAATAAATACTGAACCATGCTAGAATCAGATAACTGAGTTTATGCTAAGTTCTAAAATGCATTTTTTGGCAACAAATAGTCATTCAGATATCAATAAACATTGTGGACTTTATCATCATCCTGCTGGGTTTTCAGCTGGCAAAAGAGCTGTTTACATTACGTGTCTTCAATTCCCAATTTCTCAGTATCCCGCTGCCGCTATTCCCACCCTCTCCTCATCTCGGAGGCGACTTCTGAGGTGCACGTGTGTTGCTGCTGTGACAGCTCTGCCCCTTTGTGCTTCTCCTGAGCATCACTCAGCAGATGAGCTTCTGCTGCCACGCCACAGACACAGGCTGGGGACAAAGTAGGGGAGGCTACAAAGAGTTGCTACTGTCCCGAAAACAGTGATGTAACTCGTGGTGACTCCACGGCGTGGTTCCACTGTGGTAGCTGTGGATTTAACGACACACCCCAGAAGGACGCAGCTGATCGCATATGCATGAAACGCAGCACGTACTAGACGCCTGTAACCACTGCAAGGCGAGAAACATGGTTCAGGGAGCGGGACACAAGGGGAGAAGGAGGTCATGCCACGGCAATCGCAAAGTACCAAATGGAGGCAGAGCCAGGGAGCAAGATCCCTCCAGGCTGCAATGCTGCACTGAGACCCGCACAATAAATAGGATGCTGCGAAAATGTTGATTAGAAGCAGCACATGGTTTCTGTTTCTCAAAAAACCCCTGATGCTTACTGAGAGCGAGCTGAGAATCTGCTCGTTTTGCATAATGCAGGCGATGTGCAGGGGAAGAGTGCCGGAAAACCTGTTTCGACCCTCTGCTGCGTCAATGGTGAATGTCCCTGGACGCCAGCAGCCACCCTGGCACTCACCAGGCAAGAGGCTGCCCAGCACACCGCTCTCTTCCCAACTCCGGAGCCAAGACCACTCCTTTGCTACCACCTTTAACTCTCCTGCATCTCAGCGTGGCAGCTCCTGGCAAACCCAAAAGCGCACTGGCTTCCCTTCGGGGAGCACTCAGCCCTCTCACTGGAAGGCAGCAGCGGCTGCTCACTGACACAAACCACCCCCCGAGCACCGGCGCTAAGCTCCTGCCATCCCTGGTTCCCGCACGGGAAATAATTCCCTGAGCAGCCAACACATCGACCAGGTCTCATCCCTGATCCTTCACGAGCGGAAGGGGCTGTGTTTGACCCTGGCTGGCACCAGCACAGGTCCTGCACAGGACCCCATTAATACCACAGGCATTTATTGGATTTTTTTTCACTTGGCTAGATATTATTAGCACAGCATAAACTGCTGTTGCTTCCATCATTTATCATAATCATATTTCTTTTATCTGAAAAGCCTCCAGTCCTAGGCATTTCAGCTATGGCTATTTTTGTGGCATTGGCCATTTCTCCTCCTCCTGAAGCCCGTCTGTAAGTGAACATCAGTTCACAAGCTGCAGACAGAGCTACGACCTCGGCTCCAACACAGCCCTGCGAGCTCGAAAGTTCGGATCAGGGCTGCCCACAGCCGGGTTTGCGAGTCGCACCCACCGCCCCGCAGTGTGGTAGCGTGCGGCTGTAACCCCGCGGACAGGCTGTCTGAGGAGCCAGAAACACAAAATTCCTAGCAGCGCTTACCATTGACTTGCTCGGCAGGTACAAACTAACGGGAACCCTCTCCACAGAGCACAGCAGAGAGCAACGCCGAAGCAAGTACTACCAGTGACACTGTCACCACAGACATGGCTACGCTCCACTCCAAAGCGCTCTGGAATTCAGACAGCTCCTGGTTAAACTCACGGGTTCCCAATTTCAGCAAATATTATGCTTGTTCATTAGGTACTATGGCACAACATACAACTCCTACCCTTCTCTGGGGTTTGTATCATTTAAGCGAGAGAGATATAAACTGTCCCGCTCACTGAACTCACCTTATCCAGCACAACTAGCCTCTTCCATGAGCTGCACAAGGACAGACGGACAACGAGCGCTCGGGAGAGCAGGGCTCTGCTAAAGGGCGGGAGGTGAGGGAGAGAAAAAGGTTCATGAGCAGCAGAAAGCACTGCTCCTGGTTTTCCTAACGCTTCCTAGGGGAATTTTCTCAAGGCTAAAAGTGCGATGAAGCTTGAGGTGCAGCAAAGCCCTGTGGGGAGGGCCCTGACATCTACCCTGTGATCACCTTCCTTGCTGGAACATACCGTCATCAGATACTCTACCTGATCAACAAATGTGGTTGAAATCAAATAATAAAAGTTAACGCGACCGAGTAACAGGTACACACAACCCTTGAATGCTTAAGAAACCTGTCTGTAAAGGGACCGGGTATGGGAGACCACCCACCTACCTTCTCCCGCCTGCTATTCAAGCCAGAAGCCACACACATCCCAGAGTGAGCTGACTCAAGATCATTTATGATTTTGACCCCCAGCTTGGAATGAAATTCAAGCAGAAGGGACACCACGCTAATGATGCAGGAATATTATACCCATAAACCGAACCTCTTTGGACAATGAGGATCAGCAATCCTGGAAAACTATTGTAAACACGTGTGGATGGGCCCCGAGTCAGGGCTTTGAACAATGGACAAACTGACAGTGATGAGATTACATGATGGAGGTCATCCAACTTGTTCTCCAGATGCTTCAGACAGCAGAAGGCTGGAGAAACATGTCAGGAGCAGGAGGAGAAAGATTCCAAAGGTGACAAACCCTTGCCTAAAGTATGCTCTGGTGAAGGGACGGTGGCTGGACACGCTTTCAGTATCCCAGGTCTTGGTGAAATGTGTGCCAGCCCACCGCAAAGTAATGCCTGGGACAGGACTGGCCCCAGAGACCAGGGAAAGGTGGAACCACTGCGGCTGAGGATGGCACAACACCATAACGCAACATTTTACAGAAGCTGAGGGCAGAGGCAGGGGACGTGCCAACTCTGCAGCCAAAACGTCAGCGCAGTAACAAAAGGATTACTTCCAGCATATGGCTGGCACTTCCATTCCTCAACTGCTGGATTTACTCAGAAACTTTTAAAAAGCATGGACTCTAAAAGATGTCAGCGTGATTAACTGACCAGAAAAATGTAAATAAAAGAGCCCTAAATTGCATCATTTGGGTAAATATGTATTTATACATTTTGGAAAGAAAAGCCTTGTTATTCAACTGTAGGACAGCAGCAGTGACACAGGAGCTGTTCCGGTTTATAATGCAAATCATGTAATTTGGGACACGCATTATGTGTATTAAAAATGCAAAGTAAGATCCATGTGAAATGCTGTTAATTTGCAGTAGCCACTTTTCAAAGTATAATTTCTCAGGCATTTACATATTTTTTCAGTAAAAAAAAATAAATTAAACAGTATTTAGAACATTTGCCATATCTCATTTGTTGGATCAAGATACTTTTGAGCTACAGAAACATGAAAATGGCAATAGAAACTGGTAAATTACTAATTTCCTCCTTTTTTTAAAAAAAATTAAATATAAATTAAATATAGGATTCTCCTGTTTCTAATAGGCCAAACATTTTTAATTACAAACAATCTGATCTCAGTTGAATTACATGATCTTCTTTGCCAGCTCCCGGCCCCTGTATTTACGCTGCCAAAACAGAGGCACAGAGCACCCCGCAGTGAGAGACTCCAGTTGACAGCAGGGCTGTGCTCTGCGGGTCAGCCCCACACGAGCTGGGCCTCCAGCACGGGTCAGGAGGCACCAAGGAGCGGTTCTGACCTCCCCGATAGGAGGGTCCAGCTGGCCCTAGCCGGAGTCTTGCAGCTGCTCCAAACCTCTGCTGTAATTCTGCGTGTTTTGGCTTTGCTTCTCCCTCTCCACGTGCCCCACCGAAGGAGCTCCCAAGGACGATGGCTGGGAGGTGCAAGCATCCATGACACGCGGTGGTGGCTGCACACTTTTCCTACAGTTACCTCAAGAACCTCTAAGCCTTTCAACGCCAGGGACGCCCCCACTGCTGCGTCTCCTAGAGAGGGGACTGTCTTCTCCCTTCCTACTGAATCGGCAGATTTACTTCCTAGATTTGCAGATCCTTAAAAGTATCACAAAGATGGTTCTTGAGGATCCAGAGGATCGCTCTGCGCTTCTCCTTGCCACGTCAGCTTTGCTAGGTTGCTCTCCCTCGTCTCGGGAGGGAGCCTGAAGTCGGGTTGTGTTCCCCAAGCCGCTTACTGCCCCGAGTGTGGGACGGGCTGTCCCGAGAGGGTGAAGGACAAGAAAGTGAATATAGGATGTTTCCACTGCAGTGCCACCACTCCAGGTGACCTTAAATTTAGGAATGTAATTTTGCATTGCCACAAAATGCCAAAACAATTCACTTATATAAAATTAGAAACACAGATTTTCTTTTCAGGTATTTTTCTGCGCTTTAGTTTTGCTAGAACCGTGAGATCTAGAACGCTAGATGCGGTGAGCATCCTTCCTCTCTGACAAAGCCCCAGGGGCTGTGCCTGCCGGGCCCTCCCTGCAGGTGCAAGAAGCCGGAGCCCAGCAGTTCTCTTGCAGGGTGCTAATTCCCCCAGCCGAGCTCGAGCATGGACATCGGATCTTTGGGCCGGAGCCCTAATCCCAGCTCTGGTGCAGCACACTCAGTGCGCAACCCAAGGCAAGCCGTTTTTGGCGTGTGCCCCAACTGCTCGCTCTCTAATCCAAACCCCGTCGTACACACCGGGGAGCGAGTGAATCCACAGGCTTTAACAGCGTTGGGATCATGCCCAGTAATACTTGGTAGCACTCCTGGAGGTTATCGCACAGAAAGTATTATTTAAACCTAGCTACTTTATTATTTTCCCAGCAGTACGTCAAACAATAACCCTTGAAGTGGCGAAGCCAAGCCATAGTCTTTGTCAGATTAACCTTCCTGGAGGCCTTCTAAAATCAATTGCAAATGTTAGCTCTGAAGGACCAGGCAGATAAAAAGCAGTTTCTATCCCTCCCCCCACAACTTTCATTTCAAGTTGCGAAACCAATCCACAGTCCTATTACAAATCAGATCTGAAAAATGCTGCTTGATTATTTTTTAAAGAGCTCAAACTAGGTCACCAAAAATAGAGTCTCTAATGGGCTAAATGTGGAAAATGACTGCTCAAAATTAACAAGTTCCTGGGCTCCAGGACTACACAAAAGCTTTCCGAGTAGATTGCCTGCAACTACACAAACTGTCTCCTCTGCCACACATGGCAGAAACCCAGCCTGCCAGATGCTAAGCGATCATTTGTGCAAAGTGTGAAGTAGTTTTCAGAAAAACATAAAGGAATTTTTATTCTTAGAAAATAACTCTCCGGCTTCTTTTCCCTCCATCAGGAAGCGCTTTATAAGCATGGCTCCCAAGGCGGGCTGGCCGAGCCACCGCAAAGCAGAGGCTTTCAACGCCTGTTGCTGCTCTCTAGCAGGGAACAGCATCCGATCCCTGGACTAACAGACCCACCGGAAGGTTTCCGTAAGGATAAACCTTCGTAGGCAGCAATGGGCGATACGGGGGCATTTTGCTGGGGAGCTGGCAGCCTGCTGACCCACCACGCTGAAAGCTGGGTCAGAAATCAGAACACAGGGGATATTTGTGTTATTGTCAGAAATAGGATGCCCTCAGCAGAAGTGCCCTCCAGCCAGTGGCCGCTAAGAG
Source organism: Rhinoptilus africanus (assembly GCA_013400135.1). Taxonomy (NCBI): domain Eukaryota; kingdom Metazoa; phylum Chordata; class Aves; order Charadriiformes; family Glareolidae; genus Rhinoptilus; species Rhinoptilus africanus. The sequence continues at coordinate 757,019 of VXBO01014877.1, read as the reverse complement.
CCAAGGAGTGGACATCACGGTGCTGCAGACACAGCAGTGAGCGCTGGGGAACTGGAGCAGCGTGACCGTGTCCCAGCTACTGCGGCATCAGTACTCACAGCATTCCCGTGAGTCACAGCAAGGCCCATGCAAAACCTGGGATCTGGAGAACAGCAAACATGCTGCTATTTCTCAGAGCCACCGTTTGACCTTCCCACACCAAAACCAGTGGCTAAACCCTAGAGGAACAATCAGGTCCAAAGAGCGACAACCTTGGGCACAACACCCTGTCACACCCCCTCTCCCCAAACCAAGGCACAGCCAGCGCGGCACCCCGACTCCTTGCAGCGCTGCCTGTGGCACCATGCTTACACCCAGCACCATTCTCGAGGGAGAAAAAGCGATGGGAGACACCCTGCTCTGGGGACAACCCTCCATCTTTTGAACAAACATTTCCACGGATGAAAGCAAGTTCTCCCAGGTCCATGGAAACAGATAGAGAAAACATTCTAGGAAGCACATACAGGCCATGGTAGTGAACAGATGTGCTCGTGGTTTGGACATGTCACCCTCCACACAAAGCTCATGAAAAATCAGTCAAAAACACGGACAGTCCTCCATGCAGAAGAGACCGGTTCAGATGAACTTTTTGGAGACTCTTTAGTGAGCAAACGTCCGAAAGGCAGGCAGCTGAAGTGGTACGTCATAGCCCCATCTTCTCCAAAAGGTTAGTCAACACTTTTCATCTGTGCCTGTTTCCTCTCTGTAACATGAGGATTTTGCGTAACACCCAAGACCCTTGGATAAGGGGTGCTTCAGTGCATGCCAAGCAGGGTCCCCATCCTTCTGCAGCAGCCCGCTGTCACCCACAGCAGAGGTTTTCAAGGCTGGGTTGGTTTGCTCGAGAGCGCAAGCAGGGCTGATTTGGTTTGCATTTTATTTTTGCTGTACACGCCTAGTGCACTGCATCTCTCACAGAAATGTCACTTTCCTGCAGACAGACTGACCTTTGAAAAAAGCGAAGCATTTGAAAAGAATACAAAATCTATGATTAAAGCCCAGCCATATGTTGGGGAGAACTCCATCTCTTTAGATTTTCCACCTACACAGTGAACACCGCACTGCACTTGTCCTCTCACATTATGCTACATGACATGATGGAACAAGACATCGATAACAACATGATGTGAAGTGTAAAACAAAATGAGAAAGCTCTAAACATATCTTTCTTCGAAAAGGCTTGTTCTTGCAGAAAGAGCAGATCTCAGGGTACCAAGACAGAGAGCGGTTTCCCACTTCTGGGTAGGTGCCATGAAAACAGCCCGGGTACGCAGCGAGTGAAGCGCGGTGCTCTCCCACCGCAGCTCAGGGGGGTAACGAAGTGGCAGACGGCGGTGGCACCAGGGGCTGAGGCCAAACTAACCTGGTTATTAACAGCCTTGCAGCTCGTCTCGGGAGGATGGGCAAGGAAGAAGGCACGTATCATCTTCCTCTGCCTACTGCTGGTGTCTACGCGCAACGTCCCTGCTGACCGGTACAGCGGCTGCTGCTGGTACCGGCTTTTCCACCTGGCAGTGCAAAAGGGATGGGAACGTGGGCGGGTGAGACTTGCTTTGGTCTTTTTATAACAGCTGTGGCATTAGAAAGGCACTGAAAATAACATAGTTTTGCTATTGGTTTTAAGGCCCATCACCAAAATTCATGCCTGGTAGCTCACGTTGCAATTTTATTTTTAACGGGTCAATAGAAATACTGTGTTACTAAAATTACATGGGTATGATTTACACTGATATGTTCACACACTTTTTTAGTCCGATCCCGCCAACGCAGGCAGCTGTCTGGCACTGCAGGGCATGTCGGAGCCCGGAGGGACTCTCTGCGGGGTAAACACGAGCGTGGCTTTCCTGCGTGGGCAGCGCCGCAGAGACCTGGGCAAACGCCCAGAGGGTTAGGGTGACAGTCCCACCAGAAACGTCTGTGGGATCAACATAGTTTAAACTGCAGGCACCCGTGTCACGTCAGCATACTCGCATGTCTACGTGAATACTGTTTAGCTGGCATTCATTTTCTGCACGCGGTCGGAGGAGTTTGTACAGGGGGAGATCCATTTTCCAGGACCACAGCTTAACGTCTGTTCAGGCAAATCGCCCACTGATTTCAGAGAGAGCATTGCCGGCATTTTAAGATTTTTGCTAAAAGACCTCTCTGCCTTCATATGAAGCTGATACCTTTCAACATGAGCTGAGATATCCTTGTCATGTATAGGACTTTTTAAGCTTTAGAAGCAACAGGAGTTCATGGACATGATACAGCAAGTCCAAGAGAAGATGGATAGAGGGGATCGGGTGAGGATTCAAATCCTCGTTCATTAGAGCAGGGAGGGAGAGCACAGACACAGAACTGCCCCAGGCTCAACTCCCTCCCTCCTCTCCTTCCATCTTCCAAACAGCATATCCCTTCCCTTAAGCAAAAGGATCCCTAATATCTTCCATTTAATGGCTTTGCACAAAAGCTGCAGCTTAAAACCTCGATGCAGACTTATGGCAGAGACCAGCGGAACCACAGATCCTCACTCAAGCTTCAGGAAAACTCACGATTTATACTCTGATTTTACACTGCAAGTTACACAAAGCGTTACCGTGCTCAGGCAATCAGCCTGGTGTCACCAGCTAATGGGCACCGCTCTTGGAGAAGAAGATGGACTTGACTTTAGTCAGCTGGAGTACACGGGGGCTCTGGTCAAACTGGTCACAGCGAAAACTCACAGGGACCTAAACCCAGGATTTATGAATCAAATCGCTCCTAAATTGCACATCAGATGGGGACCCATAAATATGTAACACTATCAGAACTGCTTGTGAGATGCAGGGCACGGTAAATTATAGCAATTACTCTATTCTGTCAACTAGATGAAAAATGAGCAAATTTTCTTTTGCCCCCAAGTCGCGGATCAGAGATAGCAGAGCTCCCGCTGCAGAGAGCCGCAGCTGCAGCAGCTCGACGAGGGCAGGACTCGGGAAGGATGGACAGCCAGGACGGGGTCAGTAATCACCAAATGCCTTCCAGCCGTTTCGTCATTCAGTGCTTTGAAACAAGCTATTTCTAGCAGTAAAGCTTTGGAAAACGCAAGTTTTTACCATATGGCAACACTGACAAGTGCTCACGGAACAGTTGTGAGCCCTTCCTTTACAGCCCTGCTGTGAAGTTGCACTTTTAAGTCTCAAAAAAGAGACATGGGGAGAGCGACAGTGCTTTCATTAGCCGTTTTACTCGCAGGAATACTCATCAATAGCCTCACAGTCAGTTTTGAACTTGGGCAAAGCACATTCTCTCCATAAAAGAGTAAATAAATTAGCTTTTCCATCAATGCCTCTTGTTTTCTTGCTTGACAAAGAGTAGTTTTTCATTACTCAAATTGCTTTGTGCATTAGTCAATGAAGTCCCGAACATTAAATTCTGCTCATGAGTTAGAAAAATTCAGTCCAGATAACTTTTCTTTTGCAGCCCGTTTTTTGTCAGAACAGAAATGTTCTTTCGTGTGGTTCTATTCGTCGCAGGCATTACAGCACTCCCGCAGCTCCCGGCAAAGCCCACCCGCGCTCTGGAAGGCCTGTATCCATTTCTCCTGGCTGCTGTCATTAACCAGCGAGCAAATCATCCCATAATAAAATACCAGCATCCCAAACACCTGCATGTTTCTGCCACGCACCAGACACCCGCGTCCTTTTCTAGACAGCAGTACAACATCGCCCTTTCTAATGCAAACTCCCACCCACCCGCATACCACACATAATGACTCAAAAAGCAAAGGCAGCGGATTAATTACGCCTGTGATGTTCTCCAGTTTTTTTGTTCTCACCATTATCCAATTCTGAAAGATTGGCATCCCTAAATTGGCAGAGGCCTCTTTCAGCGGCTGGCTGGGTCTGCTGGATGGCAGGCGAAGGCAGAAGCAGCACGAACGCCAACGGAGCAGCGCTGAGTTGTGCCACCACCAGATCCGGCCCCCAGTTTCTGCATACTGGCTCTTCAGCCACATTTCTACGGAAAAAGTTCAACGAAACTGAATGTTCTCGATTTTCTTTCTTCCCCTTAGAAAGCTGAGTACCTCAAGTTTAAGACCAAAACCATTCTGAGTTTGTTTAAGTAGCAGTGCCGAATATAAAGACAGCATGGTTTTATTTAAGGGGATGATAAAATACTCGGGATTGTGTCCCTTTAAAGCATCCCTTTAAGTAGAATAACCTAAACTCTGTAAAACAGTGATTTTTCTTTTTTTTTTTTTAATTAAGGTGAAAATAATCTCAGAAATACGCAGATGTAAAAAAATAATAATCATAGTTACTACTGTCCTTTTCAATTTCATCCATGAACACCAAAAGCTTTCTTCTCTTTTGCAAAGAAGCTTCTGCTTTCATGTTTTTGCTGTGGGCTGTAATTTTTTAATAAAAATAACAGCTAATTCAATCCCAGTGCTGAACTGTTCGGGGCTTCATTTCTTTTTAGAGACTAATTTTGGAGTTTTGCCATAATTTGCTGTGTCTACAGTTTATCTGATTTTTATCGACTACTTTAATTAAAATGACTTGCAGTACAATACTAATTGATTTTGTGATAAAATAATTAATAGCAAGTAATTCTTTTTTGACATAATTAGCATATATAATTTTTCCTCCAGCTGTCATTCTCTGCCGCTCGGAAGCCATGCCCTTAGGGCAGGGGAGGTAAAACAGAAACGGTTCTTTACCCACATGTCCCCAGAGGATGCTGATCCCTTCCCCTCATCCCAGTCCTCTGCGGACGCTCTTTGGTATTCCGAGCACTCCTCCATCAGCCCCAAATCATACCTGTATCACTGCCCAGTGCTCATGAGGGAAGGTACCCAGCCCGTCTCTAAAAGACACAGCGAGGTGGTTCGTGGGGGTGCTGCCAGGGAAATGCTACGACACTGCATTTTAATTAACCTCTCTCCAATTATAATGTGAGAGCATCATAGCCACGCTCTAAAATGAAGGAATTTTTTCTGTGTTGCCAGCATCGTTCTCTCTCCTGGCCCTTCACAGCGTCAGTCTCAGACCGAGCACACATCCCTGAAGCACACAAGGATTTTTCCAAAGAGAGACCGCACGATGCAAACTCATGCCAAGTGCTTACTTTAGTGATTTTTCCTAAAATTACACAGTGCTTCGTGTCTTTTTTTCAGAGTGAACTCACATAACGTCACAACTCACATAATGTTTGCTTCCAAGTGAACTCAAGAGCCAAACTCCATCTGAAAACAGGAGCTGCGCATCCCGCGGAGCCGCGCGGGCAGGCGAGCCGGGGAGGAGCGGAGGTGCTGCGCGATGCCCAACGCAAATAACCTTCCAAAAGGGATTTTGTCGGTCTCGCAGTGCTGCGGGCTGGGAAGCAGTGACCCCGGGGCAAAGATAGCCTAGGAGCACTGGGTAAGAAAATTGCACAGGGCTCCTCGTAATACAGTGTCAAACACAGGGACCAGACCCCGGCGCAGCAGGCGCTGGAGGACTGTGAGTTTTCCATTTGAAAATCTTGTTTTGAGGCAGTGGCCAAGGGAGATTTTGCTGCTGGTAGGTGTGAAGTGGAGCAGAACAGACTTTATAGTCTTTGCTACCTGAAGCCATGCATCCTAAGAAATCCTGTAGACTTCTGAAAAACCCCAAGGAGCCACCACCTAGGAACCCCTCCACACCGCCCTAGAAAAACTTCTAAAACTCTCAACACACTGAAAGAAGAAAGAAGGTGACCTGAAGGTGCAAAGCAGCCCTCGATCTCTGCAGCTGCCTGTGGAAGGAATTAAATCCATCACCAGGCCGGCAGGAAGGGCCCTGCCACCACGGCGCAGAAGATGCTGCCGGGGGGGCCGCGAATGTGAGGGATGGAGAATAAATGCCCCGGGTTCCCCGGCAGCAAACGCTGCTCTGGAGAGACGGGTGGCAGCGCTGTGATCCCCTCACTGACAGCGTCCAGACCTGACCCCCGACACATCACGGACGTGGCAGCATATGGTGAAGCAAGATGAGCCAAAAGGAAAGCACATCAAACTCCAAAGACAGTTCCTGTGGTCGGGGTATCAGAGAGCTTTATGCACAAATATTTTCCTTTAAACTCTTCTACCTTACTAACCATTTTTACTACACATTTTCGTATATTCTAAAAATTTGCTTTCAAGCTGCTGTTTCGTTTTCAGTGCAGGCATATTTCTATCACCTAGATCTAGAGCCGTCTTTGCCTAATATTGTGAACTTTTGACACCCCAAAGGTGAATTATAATTGCTCTGGGAATTGCTTTTATACCAGCACAGGTCTTTCCACAGAACTTGTAAACTCCCTGTTCAACTGCTTTTCTCAAGACCTCCTGATGTTCCTGCCCAGTGTCCAGCAGCTGGGACCAGCTCCCCTGGACCGACAGATGTTTGTGAAAGGCTGTCTCCTCCACAACGCCACTTGCCGTGGCCAGAATGTGCGTTGGAGGACTTCAGCAGTGATCCCTGATTTATCACACAAGAATTCACAGGCCAAAGGCTTTGCTTGCTGGTTTGGATAGGTATAATCCAGAATTTTGGGCACGTTTGAATTAAGACACCATGAAAGCAGTCAGTTTCATAGAAAATCCATTGCCTTTTGTTGCACAAGTTTTGTATTTTTTCATGACTTCCACTGACTGTCTTTGGAGAGCGTACAAAAGCCGTGGAGCCTGGCACTGTGCAGTCTCCTGTCGTCTCGACGGGGAACAAACGATGATTTCACCTTCCATTTCCTACTTGTTTCTGCTCAGTTTTGATTCCCTCCAAAATATTCCTCTGAACAATAAAATCTATTCCCGCTTGGTTACGGATTAGGTAAATAGCATGAGAGCGTCAGAAACCTCATACCCTGAAATTGCAGCAACCACCCCACGGCGCTTCAGCCCAGAAGCGAGTCACAGCTCTCCTTGCGGAGGGAAGAGGCAAAAATGCTCCACTGACCAAGCCTAACTTCCTGGTAGTACCTCTTTCTCTTCCTTTTATCTTTTTATTTAACTGATATTTCTTTTCTTTTCTTTTTTTCTTTTGCAGTAAATTTGAAAATCCAGAAGGAAAAAAAAAAAAGAATGTTTTGGTTGACCTCAGACTGAAATATTTCTGATGAGCTGACTGGAATACCCTGGTTCAGTTCATCTTTAATTTGCCAAAGTGTTGTTTCATGGCACTTATGATTTATAGCTTTGCTGATTTTTAAGCTGAACTTGCAACTCAGGCACCACCGTGGTGCGGCTGGTACCATCACACCTCACAACACGATTCATTTTGTCATTGCCAATACGTTTCTGTGCGGGTATTTCATTCTGCTGAATTTCTGGACATTTTAACTTGTCATCCCAAATCAGGATTACCGTAAATGTTGAAAGAGCAGAATTTTCCCATAAGGCAGGAATACCAAGGCGGCATTTAGCCTTGCAGTTGATATTGCTGCTGTTAGTGGAGAAGTCCTCTGCTGCTCTTCAACAGCTCATTATCCAAAATCATTCGGCAATGCATACTTAAAATAGGAAACCCAGAATAATGCTGCCAAGATTGAATGGCCAAAGAATTGAAAGAAAAAAGCCACTTGGTCCTGCTGACCCTGCAGCTAGTGAAAATCGACACCAAGGTGGTGGCAGGAGGAATGAGTTGTGACAAGATGAGAAAGTACCTCTACCTTAGTTATAAAAGGAAATCTATGAAATGCTCAAGGAGATAAATAAAATCTGCTTCACGCAAGAATTATCAAGGCCTTATTATGTCAGGAGAAAGAATAATTCTCTTTTCCTTTCCTCCCTTTCTCCACCCTGACTGCTAAACACAGGGAAACACAAGGTACTGATGAACTGACCCGAAATGGAGAGCTGCTGGCCAGCTCAACAACCAGAAGTATTTTAACCGCAGTTAGACAGACCCAAAGTAAGTCTCTTTTTTTTTTTTTTCAGTTTTCCAAATTAGTTTTTAATGATATTATGGGAAATGAACAGATTTTAGACTCCTTCTACCAAGCAGAAATGGTGTTAAAAAAGGAACCATGACAATTACACAGATGTTCTGTCCTCCTCCCTTCGCACAGCTCCCCGACCAATGGATTCCTCACCGAAACCGTATAAATACCTAGTACAGACATAATTACCATTACTCAGCCTTAGCTCCCATCCTTCTCCAAGAAGGCTCTCGGCAAAGTCACCAGGGAGCCTGAGACAAGGATCATGTAGATATTCCCAAACCTGTACCACATGCTGGCAGAGGAACAGTGCATCTTGACAGAAGCGAGTACATGAGGAAGACAAAATTTTGCACAAGACTAGTCGAAATAGATTGAAATAATTAAAAAGGGCTGGAGGGAGAAAGAGATTGAAAGGAATATAATGAGCCAAGGCACTGGATGTCACTGTTGGTGGAACAAGACAAAGGCGGAACAGCTGTGCAAGATGACGGGATCGCTACCAGCAAGCTGGAAACAACATAAAATTAATGTGTCCATAATTTATTCACCCTTTGAATGTTAAGATTTAGGTTCAATATTACCAGGCAGCAACAAGTGAATGCCAGTCATCTATTTATGCCATTCTTCAATATGGAGCTGACAGACTGATTTACAGAAACAGTTTGGCAAACGTAGTTGGGATAAGTCTTTTAGGGGAAAAATAAGAAGGTTGTAGCCAACCCCCCTTGGGCTCTGCTTCCCTGCCCGTACAGGACCATTTAAAAGACAGGGTCTGTAATGCAGTAGATGATGTAAGGTATTTCAATCTACATTTACAGGCTCTAGTTAGTCACTGAAATTTTAAGGACTAAAGCAACTCGAAAAGCTACTGAATTTCACATTTGAGGGTCAAGATTAACCAACCGGCAGGAGCACGACTAGTGGTGACCATGCCCATGCCAGGCTAGTCACAGTTGTGCTTCAAAGTGCTCTGCACGAATAATTCAGTGTATTTATATAGAATCATGGATTTGCTGAGGTTGGGAGGGACCTCTCAGATCACTGAGTCCAACCATGGCCCCAGCTCTGACAAACCCATCACTAACCCATATCTCTGAGCACTGGGTCTGCCCGGCTTTTAAACACCCCCAGGGATGGTGCCTCAACCCCTTCCCTGGGCAGCCTCTTCCAAGGATTAACACCACTTTTGGTGTAGAAATCTTCCCTGTTGTCCAGTCTAAACCTCCCCTGGCACAACTTGAGGCCGTCTCCTCTCATCCCATGGCCCGTTCCTTGGGAGAAGATGTCGACCCCCCCTGGCTACCCGCTCCTTTCAGGTAGAAATGGCAAAGCACAAGAGAAGCTGATCACTTGGGATCACAGCTATCTGGAAATCAATTTGCAACTCCACTTTGATTTCTATTCCTAACAGTGGACACAGTTTAAATATATAATGAGAGGTTTGCATGTAATTTTGTTAATCATAACTGTGAGTTTGATTCACCTTCATTTATTGAGTCAAGTTTCAAGAGCATTTGAATAATGCCAAACAAATTATTTGTGTGCTTAACACTTAATAGAATTGTAGAACTTACAAACCTCTATTCAATGATTCATACAATAAACATTATTTCTCTTCAGCAATTCATGAAATTAATTTTTAAAAATAGTTCCAGTCACTCAGTGAGAGAACAAGAATTATTAAGGATGGCATACCTAGATGGTAGCAAAGATTGGTGTGATTGAACACACCTTACCAGCAAAAACCAGTGAAATATCCCTCAGCGTAATTCACTGCCAACTCATGGTACAGGAAGCATTTTTCCAAACTGCAGTAGACGGCAAATTCTTGTAAATACCAGTAGTGTGTGAAGAATATGAAATTGGCCATCAGCAATTTGCTAACCATATCAGGAGAAGAAACCTCAGACCATTAGAAAATGATCACTTTAAATACGCAAGTGCTTAAGTTCATCTTTATTTAGCATAGCGAAGCATGCACTCAAGTCCCACAAGCCAAAGACATTTACCCTCATGCTCTGAGTTAAACAGATGTCAAAAAGCTTTGCTGGATGGGCTGCCACTGAGTCCAGGCTGGAGACAACAGTTGATGCATCTACGAGACGGACTCCAGGTATGATCAGTGATGGGAAATAGTAACACAGTGACAAATACATGCAGAAAAGGTAATAACATGCAGAAATGGTGTTCAAGAGCCAAATGTGTTGGAAAAGTTCCTGGCGATCTACACAATGATCTACTACTGCAACTCTCCTTTCTAATCTATGTCTAATTCATGCAGAAGCCTTAGCTCCACGTAATATAACTCTTACGTGGACAGAAAACATTTGGGATTGAATTAATGAACGCTTCTAGGAGTAGAGAAGCTCACAACACAAGAGCTCTATGAGTCCTGTGCTTTACCTGTGGAGTTTGTCCCAGCAACCTGCGGGAGCTGACAGCCGCGCCGGCCGCCTCACCTGCTCTATCAGGAACGCTCTTTCCACCTCCAGGAGAACTGTGACCCAGGAAAATCCTGCCTCAGTTCTACATTTTCAACTTCTGGACATGTATGGTCAAGCCTACAGAACAACCTGGAGCCCCACAAAGTGTGACTTCCTGCGGTCTCCTGGTCCTGCGCAGGGATCTCCTGCAGCATTTCAGGAAGCCTCAAAGGTCAGTAATTTTCAGCAAGAAGGTTAAAGCATCAAGGTTTCTTGCTACAGAGAACATGTTACCTAGTAAAATAAGCATATGAGTAAGAAAGTACTATACCTTGTCAGAAGTAAAATGTTAATCTTGAATAGTATTAAAAATGCCTATTAAGGCTCTACACAGTATGCTCCCAAAATCTCACAGATAGGGCTCACCTTCAAGTAAGAATGCAATCCTACCAATTAAACCCAGTAGAGAGTAACACTTAAGTCCACAGCTCTTCATAAGTGCCTCAGACTGTCTGTCTCTCAACACTATCGTTTCCTTCAGGCACCACAAGGGTCACCAGCACAGACCGGGGAAATGTTCGCTGCCTCAAGTTCTTTGAAATATTTCAAGGAACATTTGCTCAATTAATTTCTTTTCTAGCTATTTTTTAATCTGTGGGAAAAAAAGCTGTCTTAAATGTTTTGGTATCAAGTATACAAAGACTGTTTATTCATGTCATTATAGCACAGCTTTAAAGCCTTTGCATTTTTCCTTTATTTTTAACTGGAGCAGAGGGAACCACCACCAACCAGATTTATGAGGCTGGCATGGTTTCAAAGCCAAAGTTGATCAGAAAAAAGCTTTAAATATAAGACACAATAACTACACCAGTCCTGTGAAACTTTTGATAGATGTGGTCTTCCCTCAAGCCATGAAATCCTACTGGAGAAACTACAGATTGTCATACCCTTTTAGAAAATATACAAAGGCTCCCTGAGCCCAAATATCTTTGCAATGATTTGAGAGCATCATCCGCGCTACGCGTTATCATCTTCTCCATGCCGCAAGCTCAAGCTACTTGAAGGTTATCTCAGTGCAGCAAGAGAGGTGCTCGGACACGAACACCAAAGTGGAAGGCAAAAGACTTCCCCCAGGATGTACCTTAGGAAACTTTGCAGCAGGTCACGTCAGGAGCAGCCAACTCCCCTGTCACAGTCTTAGGGAAAGAGCGTGCTCTCCTAAACAAAGGGAGTCACTTCGGTGCTAAATTCCTTCCAAATGCCAAAAATTAGCTCCAGCCAATGAAAAACCCAAGAGCAAGAGCTTTACCTGTGTTGGCTTCATTTGTATTGATTTATCGTCACATATAATGAATCCTGACCTAGACCTCCAGCAATCAGCCTAAGCGTTGCTGACACCACACCGTATCTCTTTTCCCTAGGTCTTGCCTTAAAGTCCAGAGGCACTTTGGAAAGAGCAGAACTTGATTTTGATCACAAATGTCTTTGCATGATTCACTGCCACTTCTCACAGCCTCCTGAATTCTTCATTAGTTTGCAAAACGAACATGGGTAATTGCGTTTTATTTTGTTCATAGCCTTGTTAACTTACTACAAGAGTATAAAAATGAACACTGACAGTCAGAGCTATATCCCGAGATCATTCAAAGTCATACGCTTTCTCGAGGTCTCAGGTTTTTTCACACGAGTGAAACAAGGGCAATAAGTCTCTCTTCCCATTTATCTCTGAAGGGCCTGACCTGAAAGCCCGCAGTTGTGTCCGAACCCCGACTGAAATACCACAATGACCAGACGTTTTCTTTTCCCTTTGGTGTATCACTTCCAACTGACAGAATACAGAGGGGTAAGGGTAAATACTCACACTTTTCCAGATCCCCCTGAGAAGTTTGGCTTCGCTTAAATGAGGAAGGCCTGGCCTTCCCTTGCCTGCCATTTGTCCCGCTTTGGTATGGTCTGGCACGGCCAGGAAACCCCCCGTGGCCTCTCGGAGACTTGCTCGCTATTTGCTCTGCTCAGAGCGCAAATCAAAAGGCAGCTCTTGTGCTTCCACAAGCAAACAGGTCCAACCGAGCCCCACGGAGCACATCAAACCTCAGCACAATCTGAGGAGTTTTAGCCCAAATACAAAGCCACCTGCCTGGGCAACAGCAAATAAAGCCAGTGACACAGAAGTCTTTCCTAAGACACCATATGACCAGCCAAGGGTACCGAAAAGTTGGTGGCACTGCTTACGCTGAGCCTGAAGTTGTCACTAGGCAGAGGCAGAGGTCAGTGAAGCTGGGACGTGGCACAGGACAGGCACAAGATGTACCTGCCTGAGCCCTGCAGGAACCTCCCCTGCCCACAAATACATCCTCCTGGGTTTGGACTGTGAAACCCGGCAAAAACAGGAGCGATGGGAAAGAGGAAACGAGGCAGCTTTTCGGAACGTAAAACGCCTGCGCCGCCCGCGCAGTCACACACCTTCACGCAGGGCACGAGAAGCAAGAATAAAAACCCCAGCAGGTTCCGCCAGGGTTTGCTACCCCCTTACAGCCGGCGGTACCGCGAGCTCTCTCTTAAGCTGGCTGCCCCAAAACGCGCGGCCAAGCCCGCGGTCAGTGGGGTTGAGCCCGCAGAGAGCGCGGGCTAACGCAGCCCCTGCCCTCTCCAGCAGCTCTGTGGTTTTAAGCCGAGGATGAGTCCTTGCAGCCATCTGAGGACTCATTTTGCCAAATCTGCGCAAAACTAGAAGCAGCAAAGTTGACTGCCCCGGTCTCTGAGGCACGGCTGCTGGCTCCGACAGCCCAAGCCCATAAAAGACCAGCTGCTCCCGCGGACTCCGGGGAGAAGATCTGTGTCTGAGCTGACATTTGGCTCAGCCCTCGTGAAAAGGGCTGCCTTGATTAGGTTTGCACTGACCAGAGCAGTCTTCTGGGACCAGGCAAGAAATAACATCTAAACCACTTGCCCAGGAAAGCACACTGTGCAGCTATTTGCTGGCAGCTTGGCAAGGAAGCTCTTATTTTTTATTTTTTTTCACAGGTTTGTAAGAGATCTTATGCACAAAGGTGTATATAAAAAAAGACTAAAAAAGGATTTAATCTATAGCTCACTTTTTCATAGGCTGATTTATCTCCCCTAGTGGAACGCAGCTTTCGCACTGTGAGCGTCCACTGAAATAGGATTTCTGAGTAAGTCCATATATTCTAAGGATGCAAATTGATTAGAGAGTGAATTAACGTAGCATTTGGCACAAAACCATCACAAAAATTAATATAAGTTAGAAGAGCCCCCCAGAAATGGGGCATTTTGAAGGGTATGCAAACTGCCTAACACAATCTAGTCGGAATCTTTCCCTGAAGGACCACAACCTCCCGGCCCAGGAACACGGCGCAGGTACCCGAGTTTGCTACCAGAGTACTCTCTGTCTTGGTAAGTGGCAAAAGACAACCTCACAGGACCCTCGTCAACACAGGCATCAACAGAGTCGACACAAACGTTGATGCAAGAATTAGAGAACTGCAAACAGACCCAGAACAAAAAATAAACCCACACATCAATTAAAGATTTCTTTTCCCATAGTTGAACAGCTGAGTATTTTTATTACTTTCCGTAAAAATTCTGCCTGCCTTATGGACTTTGGGTTAAGACACTTTGAAAAGAAATTCAAAATCACTGCACAATCTTTTTTCTCTCTTTTTTTTCCCTCTTGGCTTTAAAGCCTGTGGAGATCTGCGTAGTCATTTTTGTGCTTTTCACATTTTTTCAGGGTTTGGGTGTTTTGGTTTTCTTGAGGGGGGGAACTGGGGACTTCGACTTTGTAGATACCAACTGATTACCCTGAAATCCCTCCTCTGATCACTACAGTTGACACAAGCTCTAATCTTTCCTACTGTTTTATAATTGAGAGATCTCGTCACACCTACAGGGACAAAGACTTCAAAGAAGGACTCTTTGGAGACTTCTTCGGTGCCTCTATCTGCAGCAGACACATTTCTAACCTACTCCTAAACCCCGTAACAAAGAGTTTTCTATGGGCCTGATACAGAGATAACTACATTGTCAGCATCTATAAAGAAACTTTTCTGTATTGTGAAGACTTGCATATGAAAACACAGTGAAGAAGGCAAAAATAAAGTCACACTGTCTATAAAATTAAGTATTAAATCCTCACACAAATGCTTTTTTATATGTGGAAGGCATGCTTGAGTTCAGGCGGCGTGACTTTGGTAATGGCTGGGATCCCTGTCTCCTGCTAGCCTGCCATCTTTCAGCAAATTACAATTTCTAACGTTGTCACTTCAGAAGAAATCATGGAAAGTCCCACGCTCCGTTGTGCGAAAACATTGCCCTCTGTCTCTCTGCACCGCGGAGGTGCATAGCTGAGGACCATGGAAAACACCTTGTATCAAAGAAATAAAATCAGGACCGGAAAACGCTGCCTGCAGTATGAAACCTTGCAATATTTTCTTCCCAACTGCCCAGCATGAAAGTGCATCCTCTAAACAAAGAGACCTTGCCCTTGCTTAATGGGACCACCCTGAGCCTTTCATTGACCCATTTTTGTGATTATTCGCTGTCCTCCCACAGGATCTAAGAAACGATCAAATCTATTGCTTTTGATTAGTATTTCTTACCCACTCTGGCAAGGACAAAAGTTAAGTGCCTGAAAGAAAAAGGGGATCATCTCCCCGTTACATGACACCACTGCTCCGTTTTCTCACTGTTTTCCTTCCCACAGAGCCGTACTCCCTGCCTTTGGAAAGCGCCAGCTTTTAAATTACACCTGCTTGGCAATGACAGGCTTCTTGTTATATACTGTTTGGCGAGGCACAACCCTGACAAAGGAACACTTCATAAAGCAAGAGAAATCCCACTCGCCCGTGGGCACTGCGCTGGCCATTTGGCAAGTGGCTGCTCACAGCCTGCCTCGACCCGCACGCGGAATAGCTCGGATCTCGCTCCCAGCCTTCGCGGAATGAACAGGGATACAGCAGCGGTCAGGGAGGGGAAATACCAGAAGTTATCCAAGATGGAAGTGTTTCAGGTGAAGGGCAAGACGATTCACCATTTGTTTGCAATTACTGCCACACGACCCGGGTAGCTCGCACCTCGGCATTGCTTCTATCGACTGTTTTCCCAAAAAAACATTTGCTGGTGGGGCTTAAAAAATTGCAACAGGCTGGATGCAGGTGTCTGTTTAGCAGCCAGCCTGTCGCTGAAGCTAAATGGATTTACACTGGCTCAGTCACAGCCAGGGGCACGGAAAAGGAAAAGATATCTACAGGCACAATGGGAATTAATGGAGAAATTCCCCCAGATGGCTCCAGCGCTGCCCCATTTTCACTGGTGAAAGCAGCCTGGGCTACGGCCACGCACCACATCAGCCCTTATCATGACCATGAAATGGGATGGAGGAACAGCACATCACCTCGCTCCGCGCCCGCCTTTATTCCGGCACCTCTACATATTTATTGAAACTGATAGACCCGGCGCTGCGCTTCAGCTGCAGTACGGCCAACTTTATCGTGCTTTTCCACACAGGAGGATGCTAATAATGAGGATCCTTCCAGATTTTGAAAATAATTGCATCTCCAGCATACAGGACTAACGATAGCTTTAAAGCAACAGCTGTGAGCTACTGCTCTTCTACCAGGGATAAGTTCACCCTGCCGAAACCCGGTGATGGCTGATTCACGTGAATAACAGGTAAGCTGCAGAGAGGCTCAACGTTCAGAGAAACCCCTGTGGTTTAGACGCTTACCTGAATTACCCTGGCCTCTTGTGTCCCATGGCCTGCCGCAGCAGCTCTTCACAAGCAATCTTTGATATATTTCTGGTACTCCAGATACTTTTACTACACCGGGCGTTTTTGACAGGTGCAGATGAGAAAAACCAACCCTCGGCTCCAGCCTGTTGCTGTGGTTCTCCAGGATGGTGTTTATCACCTGCACTGCAGCAGTGGCTGGGAGCAACATCACTCCAGGAACAAGTCCCTCGTTTGGACAATCGATAGCCAAACTCAGGCACGAGAAAAACCAAGAGGTGCAGCACACTCTTGTGAGAAGCAGAGGGAAAGCTCCGGGATGAACCCAAAAAGCACGCTCAGGTGGGGAGGAAGTGCCCACGCTCCCCCACGCTGAGGGAATTTCTCTGCCAGTGGCCTGGAGGAGGCGAGCCTTAAAGGGAGATCGGAATTACGGACAGATTGCAGGTTTCTTTCATCAGGAGCCCCTCTCCCACCAAGCGGATGGGAGGCAGCATCTGAAGGATATCTGGATGGAAGGGCTGGCAGATTTACAGCATAATAAAGTGAAAAATAATGGGAGGGGTGAGGTTAATTTAACATTTCTGAGCCTTTAAAAAAGGCTGGGGTCCCCCCTTCAGCAGAGGCATTGCTTTGGGACAGAACGGACAGCATCTCTCCCGCTAACAAGCTGCTTCTCAGCCTTATTTAGTGTTCAAGCGAGTGAATTTTCCTAAAGCATTCAGCTATGCAGCAGCACAGGCACCTTCCCCCATGGCATATTGTTCTAACAGATCAAAACTCTGTTGTTTTTAAAATCTCATTAAATACATATTCGGCTGTCAGACACTGGCGCACATTACAAAAATGAAACTGATGGTTGAGACTGAAAATCCAGCCTGATGTGCTGTCCCTAATTTACCCCGGCTATTTCAGCAGACGCTTCGGAGTGTGTGATCCGTTACAGCGCGCTCCCTGTAATACTGAAACACAAAACGGATGAGTCAAAGACAGAACGTCAGGTCAAATTTTTCAGGCTTAACTCAGGATTTAATTGCATTTAGAGGTTTAAGTCAGACTATTGTAACTGCCTTTAAGGTGATCTCCTCACGTGGGAGGGAGTATATATGTCCCACAGCAGGTACCAGCTAACCCTCTCTGCTCGTAACCATTGCTCAGTACCGCTGCTGTAAGACCCCTCTCTCTCCTCATTTTTCACTGACTGCTGATGAATAGTCACTTTGGGCTGTAAGGTGGGAAGCACAGGCATTGCCTGTGTCAAAACAAGGGACTCCCCTCCAACTCGGCTGCAGAAGCGCACGGAAACCCCGCAACCGGGATTCCCACAGAGAGAGGCTCAGAAATGGCTGAAGTTGGGAGCAAGGCACCATGAGGCTCCGCAGCATTCTGCGTGTCTAGTTCGAAGTCGATGGCCAATGCGAACACGTTTGAGAGCTCAGCCCACACGAAACAAAAGGCACAGGGCTGGGATCCTGGCTGTGGGCTCGCCTCCACCCGAGGTATGTACCGCGAGCTGTAAAGCCAGCAGGCATCGCATGTAAACGTCTCCAAGGGGGGATGGCGCCGGGTGTTGACGCTAAAACCAACTCCGAGGTCAGCCCAGAGGTTGGAGGGGGATGTGCAATCAAATCCACCACCAAAAAGAAGAAAGTGGATGCAAAGGCGCCTGGAAAAGCAGCACCCCCATGACAGGGGACTTAGCTGCTGCTTTGCACGTAATCCAGAAACCAGAAACACCACCACTTCTGTTGGTTAAAATGTTGGCATTTTAGGCCAGGCACCCACCACCCTATCTCGGTGGAGATGTACCTGCCCACCCTAACCCTGACGACGGCTTTGTCCATCCCCCTACCCATCTGTAACCCATAGTGTACCCATAGTGCCACCGTCCTCACGCTGACCCTATCCCATGCAGCATCAGTCAGCCCTCTCCCGGCGTTTGCTGACCTTCCCTCCTACCACTCACATACACATGCTCACCTTTAATAAACAATGAAATAAAAGAATAAATAAATCAGACGTCTTTTTTCCCCAGTACTGCAAGTTCATGACTCCTAGACCATTTGGTGTGGCCAGCAGAGCACCAGCCGGGACTCTCTCGCTACTCCCCAACCCCCTGCCCCGTTTGCCCTGGAACACCGCGGAGCAGAACGCCCTCTTCCACAATAAAGTTTCCTGTAATGGTACTCAGGTGAGCCTCTTTGGACTCTATCATCATACAAATAGCGTGCAAGTATTTATAAACCCAACATATTACTTTGTGCTTTTTTTTCAAAATTAGGAATCCAAATTCTCCCATACAAAGGGAATTATCTCGCTTGTTATAATAAATAAAAATAAATTTTTAAAAATAAAAGACTCTGAGCGTTCTTTGGCTGTTTGGACCAACCAGTCCAGCAAAAAAAATGAAATTTCTTCCCTCGATCCTGAAATAGCCTTTGAATTAAATACTTGTTGCAGCAAGAGAAAGTTTGGTTTGTTGTTGTCATCAGATTTGAGGTCAAGAAGAGACAAGACGCTCTAGGATGAAAGGCAGAAATGCCAGATGAAAGACTGAAACCCAAAGATGATTTAAAATAACTACACAAAGGTGCTTGGAGAACATCATGGATAACTCCACGGTGCCAGGCTTGGTTCCAGCATCCATGTCTTGAGCTGGATGCAAATAAACACCAGAAAGATCCGGAGGGTGGTTATGCAGTGTTGGCTGGGATGGATCCCTGCACTCCAATGTCAGCATCGCCCCTGCCTAGCCCTAATCCCAGACTTACGGTTCTCACAGGGGATTTCTAGCTGCAGCCCTCCCTTGCAGGCTCATCCTGAGCAACGCTTTCATTGAAGGTTTCAGCTTTTTGCTGTTGTGGAAACTTAACCCTAACCCTGCCCCAGCCCCGAGGTGGGACTGAGACCCTGGGTTGTCCCAGCAGCCGGCCCCGCTTTGCTTTGGCAGCCCCTTCTCCTGTGCTGTGCCTTGGGGGGGCCCTCTGCTCCGCACCCGAGGGAATTCGGGCTCTGCCAGAGATACTGCTGCGCCACCACAGCCACTGCCGCCACCACGCTGGAAACCAGGAGCCACCTTCTCTCTGGCCCAGCCTGTTCTCCAGCATTATTTTTTGGGTTGGCTTTAACAAATTCAGCCTGGTTGCACAGAGGCTGCTGTGCCCGCAGTTACGCAGAGCCCGATTACAGCAGTGATAAAAACACAAGCCGTCTCATTTCCTAAACCCAAGTTTATAAGGGGAGTACGGCACAAATGTCTTTCAATCACCAAATATTCTTCTCATGGAGAACACTGTCAATATGGGTGGGGGGTGGGTTGTTTGAAAGTTCATTTTTCAATTTACAAGCCCCCTACCTACTTTTCATCAGGATCACATCAGGGGCACCCTTGGATAATCAGACAGAACTGGGTTCAGCATAGGAAAGGCTCCGACAACCTGTGGGAAGTAGGCTAAAATCCATAATAACCACAAAAACCAAACTCAAATCAAGGTAAATCAACAAAAACCATAATAGAAAAGGTGCAGATTAGAGATAATCAGACATTACAGCAGAGAAACAATTTCACGCCAAAGAAAGAAGGGAAAGCAAAAACTGACTCCCCACCTAAAAAGCCTCGATTCAGCTCCTGTGGGTTCAAGCACCTTCATTGCTGACACAGATCTAAAACCTTCCTCAGTCTGGAATAAAACACTCAGAATTGCTTGCCAAGGTCTCCAGCCCACCCGAGGCAGCTCCAGCAGCACACGGGTGCTCACAGAAAGCTGAAGTGGGTGCTCCAGATAAAACTCAGGGCCGGGGATTACTGGGTCTGAAACACCTTCCAAGTATTTTTTCCATCCTTTGATTCCTACTGTACCATAAACCTGTTGTTCTGAAATAACCATCAAAAAATTACCTTGTAAGACACCCAAACATTGATAATTTTTTGTGTGTCTGTGCCTTTTCCTGCGTTTCATTGGCAACGTTGGTAAATTCAGTGGAGGTGCCTAAGGTGCTTTAAAAAAAAATGCAGTTGTGGTGTCAAAAATATCAGCCCATACTCTATTTCTCGCAAACCCCACTAGCAGAGAGAACAACATGCCTGAGAACCTACTAATTTGAATTTAGCTAAAGAAGTTAAACAAACAAGCTTCACGGCACCCAAATACTCTAACTTATATGCAAACAAACATTATGGAATTAACAAAGAGGTGCCAATCTAATTAAAATCAATCCACAGATATCTCTAAACACCGAGGGAGCCTGATTAGTAGCTGTTTATAGTAGCTGCTTAAGCAAATTGTGGAGGTGTAATAATTCTGATCTTGTCACTTGCCAGAAAGATTTTTCTCACCTCCAAAGCATTCCTTCAGCTTCAATTTATTTAAAGTTCACATTTTAAAACAAACCAGCATCTTCTGTGCCGTAATTTCTTCTAAAGAGTGGGGTTTGGGAAACGCGCGTTATGGTGGCGACCGCTCCTCGTGCGCCATCGCACGCGTGAGCCGAGGCTGCAGGACGGTGGTCCCGGGGCAGGGACAGGAGCCAGCGCTGCTCGGAGCTGCCCCACCAGAACCGCCCGCCACTCCGGCACCCGTTCTCCCAAATACCCTGCCTGCCTCATTGCAGCAGAACTGATTACAAATAGGCCCCTCCGTTAAATTTTGGAGGGAGCGTATTTATCCAGACCTCCCACACCTTTTCCTTTCTCCCATCAGCTTGATTGGCATGTTAATGAATCCCTGTTGCAAAACAGATGGCAAGTTTTCAAAAGACTTCTGCAAATATTTGGGGCAGGAATGGGGGAGGTGGGAGAGATTTAAAATACAGGAAAATGTTTAATCTCCTCCTGCTGTTCACGGGTCCCCTCTGCAAAGTGCCCACGTTCCTCATTCAGGAGGTGGCCCCTCTCCTGCACCCTGAACTGCACCGGTCCAAGAGCCTTTCGGGGTGCTCTGCTCCTTCCTCCGTCTCGAGCGTTAGTCACTATCAGGGAAACAAGCACTGCCAGACACCTAACAACGGGCTATAGGGAACGAAAATCCCACAGGCCCTCCAGTTGACAACTAATTATTGAGAGGGATAGACTCAGACAAAGAGACATACAAAAAGTGAAAGGGAATAAATCTCCGAAGATGCTCCGAACTGTTCCTGTAGACCGGCTATGTATGTAAAAGGTGGCGCCTGTGGGTGAAGAACTACAGCACCCGAGCACATTTGCGTCATTGGAATACAGAACACACAGCACCCTAAATACAATGAGGGATTTTTTCCCCCAGGTTCTTTCCAGGGGTTTCAAAAACAGCAGTTGCCAAAGAGAGAGAAGACAAGTGTTCAAAAAACATAGAGATCTGAGAGAAAAATGAAATAGGGGCTGAGAGATAACACTTTCAGAAGGAAAAACAATTTTTCAACTGGACACTCAGCCCAGGCTGGGAGAAAACTGGTTGCTGGTCAGAGATGCTCTGTAAGTCAAGAGGAAAATTATGAGCCCCAGGCAAATTTCTAGACACCTTGAAGATCAGTAAATCCTGAAAACTCCCCAGAGAAGTGATGAAGCTGAGATTGAGCTGGGGGTGAAGGTGTTGCTTCCCCTGCATGACCTGTGTATTTCATGACTGGTCTGAAGACAGGTTATATTAACTACCTCCTTTGGCAAAAGCACTGAAAGGAGCAAAAACCGAAATGGGAGATAGAGGCTGTGCTATACCCTCTTCAGAACCAAGAAATCCTCAGAAAAGATGGGGATCAAAACGCGGCAGCCTCAGGATCATCTGCCCTGGACTGTCTGGAGATTTCACACGGACCTTCTGAGGCTGACGGACGCCGAAACGCAGGAGACCCCTCAGCGCTCAGGTCCCCTTCCCGCTCCGCAAGGCAGGACCTTACAGCCCAGGAGGTCCGAGGGAGAGGAGGCGGCAGAGCCCCTCCAGCACACGGACCCGCGCTCACCCCTGTAATTATCTGTTTGTGTCTGAACTGCGTTATTTCTTAATACCCGCAGTGTCCCCAGCGAGACGCCTCTGGAGGTGCCCGGCTCTGCTCTCCCCGGCCAAGGCCAAAGGCAGGGGCAGCAGATGGTGCCGACTCAGGCATCGGGGGCCATCTGCGGCCCCAAACAATACCCAGCCCAGCAAACCGCTCGCTGTTGCTCTTGCAGGCGCTGAGTGGGAAAGCGAAGTCTAGAGGCTCAATCTGTGGGTGCCGCCCCCCCGCAAATGGCACAGCTGCTGCAAAGCATTTGTTTTGAGAAAGAGGGGAGAAAGAGGGTTTTTTCAGTATCCAATTCACTGAGCTTTGCTTTTTCCTTTTTTTCCCCTTCCTAATGTGAAAAGTGCTTTGTGAATGGGCCAGCTAAAATTATTTATAATGAGCTAATTTCCATAAAATTGGGCTAATTAATTTCCATGCTGCCTGATGAAAATTGCTAACATCGGCTTTTTACTGACAATCGAGGTCCTGCAGGCACAGTCGCACACCCATCTGACTAGGAGGAGGTCCAGGCTGGATCCTCAGCTAGTGTAAATCAGCAGATACCTACTCCAACAAACAGCAGCGCGCCCATTTACACAGGAAAACATTAGTTCAGGACACTTGACAGTTCGTATGGGGGTAACTGCGTGATATCTTCAATTAAGTGCATATATAAATAGGGAGGCACAAGGGCAAGTTTCTTCTCCAAGCTCCTGGAAGCCAAGCAAAGACTCAGCTCAAGTAAAACACATTTACCCTCCGCTGGATTTAGGGAAAATATCAGTCTGGGTGCAGCAGTCAGCCAGAAAGCAACAGGAGGGGCAGCTCAAAGGGAAAACGGAAAATAACCTTACGGGAGTGCTTCAGTGCCTTGCGGTTTCACAAACAGCCAAGGGGTATGTGCGCTCCTATCTGATTTGCAAGTGAAAATTGCCACTAAAGGGATTAATATTACCCTTTTTAAAGCCATTTCACACAGTATTAGTGGACACAAGTCCAGCTATGGCTAGTCCTGCTGAGAACAGTCAACTTTGCAAAACAAAACGTTGATGTCCTATATCAATGGGATTTCACCGGTACAATCAAAGGCAGTTATCTGGCTGGTCTCAGAAGCCAGAAAGTGCTCCTTGTAGTGTCTTTGTGTTGCGGGCTACACTTTGGCAATATTTTCTAAATCATGTTAAGCTTTAAGTCCCTAAACCCACACACCACCGAAGGCCACTCCTGTTGGCATTTAGAAAGGTATTACTGAGTTGTAACATGGGTTTGAGATTATTCTTGGACTCCTAAGAAATATTCCATCAATATTGTCATATTATTCCCCTCTGAACTCTTCCCTGTAAACTTAGAGGTGTAAGTTTGTGATCGTCACAGCTCCTGTAATGTCAGCATCCACACCTCCGGCCTCCCTAACAACACAAGACCATCGTTCCCAGATAGGAGGAAACGCAACTCCATGATTCCAGCAAGTTTGTCATCCCAGACTTATCCCCATCTCTGACAACTGGTGGAAACTTTTTCAGAACTCATTCAAAGGCTTCATTTCTATAGTGCCTTAACGCTCACTGTTAGTCGAACACGTGTACTAGGCACAACTGCAGGAGGGGTAAAGAAATGAATGATGAATATTTTAAAGACAAACAAGTTGAATCCTCCAGAAAGAATCCACTCAAGTTTTGAGAGACGACTCCAGGTGGATTAAAAGCAACGCTGGTATCAGCTGAAGCAGCTGCAATGTGGCAGCCGGCTTCATCCCATTAAGATTTGGGGACCCCCAGAGCATCCTCAAGTTGAGATGAGTGGTGGCAGTTCGCGAGGGGCCCCATCCTGATCACAGACCTGGATTCCCCCTCTTGGAAACCTTGTACTGGGTTCGTGCAGAGCTATTTGCACAGCGTCAGCCACAATCCCGCAGACGATACCTCATGGCCACCCGTCATTACTGCACGGCCACAGACCAAGCTTTCCTGCTTCACCTACAGGAACTTTTCTAGAGTGCAATTAATATTACACACCGAAGCTTCAACCAACAGACTTGTTAAAATAACACATCATCTGTGCCTGACACAGAGATGCTCACGGAAATACAATTACATCCTTGCAAGACAAAGGAACACGCTTTTTATCAGGAAACGAACTTCCCAAACTTCTAATGTGAACAGGAAAGGACCAACCAAAAGAATACGTCATTCTGTTCAATAAACATATTTCTGCAGACTGCAACAAACATATTCTAGAAAATATTAGTTCTGGTGTATTAAAACCATTTTTTGGATACAATAGCTTTATTCCATTTTGCCTATAATTTGTTGCATATAGGATGTGTCATTTTAATTCTATTTTAAGGCTAATTTTTTCACAGATATTCAAAAGACGTAGGTGTCTGATTTTCATTCATTTTTCAGAGTAACTGAAACTCTGCTCAGCCACGCTGAAAGGCTCAGTTAGAAAGCACACTGTGCTGGCTTAGTGTATGTTCACTGAAACGCAGCACGCCGCTAAAATGTGAATTTAGTATACGCTATGTTATTAAACAACAATGAATCAAGGTCCTAAACAATGGCATTTCAGATGAGGATATCAGAGACTTTAATCACATTTATTTACTTGCCTCCCAAGGCCGAGCAAACCTAGCGCGCCCGCACAGCCACTGCAGGCTGCGAGAGCTCCACCTCCGCCCTCCTGCCCCACTAAAAACCCCAGCACTGTCTGCCAGGAGCATTTGGCTTGTTCTGGATCGAGGTGGGACAAGGTTCCTTTGAGTGCAGGACCTGAGGTGGCCTCCTCTTGCTGGCATCACAGCACGTAATCCCCCTTAGACATTTAACAACCTCCATCCTGAAACTCCACTCACCGCTATGACCCCAAGGCTGCTCCGAAGCCTCTTCCCTCTGACACTCAGACACCTTTTTTTAACATGAAGTCAGTCCGTTCATCCTTATCTAACTCTGTCCTTTTAGCCATTATACTGCTTTTTCCTCTTCTGAGTTTCTTCCCTGCCCACCAGCAAGTTTATTTCCTCTCAGCTCCCTCGTTACTGCACGTTATTAACTTAAACTCACCCAAAGAGGTTCCCGGCTCGCAGCCAGCACGTGCTGCCCGTCTCTGCAGCCAAGCTCCTCGCAGCCCCGCTCATCCAGATCTCTCTTGCCACAGTGACCCCACCTTTCTGTTTCCATACAGTATTTATTTCTACATCTTTCACAAGAAGCACAACACCCTCCGTTCTGCTGCCTGACATTATTTGCATTAGAACAGCATTTTAACATTTCCTTCATTTCTTATGGACCAAGCACCTGGTACTTCCTCTGGGTATAACACTGTAACATCACGTCCGTAAAGCCTGCAAAAGGCAGAACGATGCAACACTCAAATAAAACGTAGTAAGGCATAAAATTGAACCGCAAATCAGCACATCACTAAATGAACTGACCAAGCCAGTCCCACTGTTGTCCTGATTTCATCTGAAATTATCTGCCGATGATGACAATCAGTGTGAGGTGGTTTGATTTTCAGTAGAAAACTATCCTGAGGTGAAGGAGGGAAGTTAAACCCCCAAAAAAGAATTTTAAAAAATGCTATCAACAATATCATTAGCTCTCCAGAGAGGCGTGCAAATTGCAGTCTTGCAAAAGGCATCAGTGCTGAGGGTGTCCTGATGGTCCAAGGACAGGGACAAACCTGCCCTGTGCCATTAGCCGGTTCTCCACCTGCCATGGCGGAGGTTTAGACTTGACTGGGAGACACCTTGACAAAAACTACTGGTGCGTCACAATTTGCACATTGAGGTGGGAATAAAATCTTCCAAGGTTAGCAGAGACACCTGCGTAAGGATATGTGGTTAAGCTCAGCCACACGTTTGTGACATTGGTATAGCGACTGAAAGTGCTGCTTTGGGGTTTGGAGACTGGGAGAAACTCCTGCTCCCTCATTTTGTGGGGAGGGAAGAGACACAAAGCTGGGTATTTTAAAACAATGTTTATGTTGCCGTAACTTGCTGGAGCTACCCAAAACACAAGGGCTTCCTTATTAGTTTTGTACAAAGCTGAAACCAAAACTCAGTCTGTTTCACCAGCAAATGAAAAATCAAACCCAGATACATCAACCCCCCTCAAAGCACCCTTCCTTAATCCCGAGCAGCTCTTTCCTACAGCGTAAGTCAAATTGCACAGGCGGGTGAGATCGCACACCCCTCTCCCGGGCCCACCAGTACGAACGCGCGGATGAGTCCTTCCCCGCGTGGCAGCCGCTCCCAGCCCCAGCTCTGCCCACAGCCCCCCACCGGGGCTGCGCCGTGCCAGGCGGCACCTCAGCACCCTCCCCGCCGGAGACCAGACTGCTGGATTCCATCAAACTGAGCAGAACTGCCAGCCCAGGAGCTTCCTAGCGAGAGCCGGGCTAGTGCCGCCTTTCCCCGCGGCTTTGGGGGCAACAGGAGCGAGACGCAGGCACAGGAGCAGAATTGCCAGGCGCCGGCTCTGCGTCTCCGTTTGTGCCCCAGCAGGGATACCCCCAGCACCCCCCGGCACCCCAAACGCTGCTGCACGGGCAGCCAGGAGAAACCTGAGTGCACTTTGGGCAGTGTTTTCCCTCCAGGACTTCTCCTGTCACCCAGTTCTGCCCATGCTCCATAGCTGTCTTTGATGGGAGGTTAATTTGCGGCTGCTGCCCTTTAGTCCCAGATACTTTTCCACAAATGGATCGTCTCCGCAGCAATGAGGACCGGGGAGGGTCTTCAGGATAAACGGCTTGAATAACGATTGCCACACTGCCAGTCTATTTTGCTGCATGCGACCCAACAACTTTCCCCCACTCAATAAAATATGTACAAGGAAATAAGAAAATAGCAGTATCAATAGGGAGTATCGCCTTCTGCGGGGAATGCAGAAAGACAGCCCCAGCGCGGGGAAGGCATGTCCTTCAATATTTAACTTCTTCACTCTTTGTTCTCCGTCTCAAGTTGAACAATACGTTAATTACCTGATGAAGCGTTATAATTACTCTAACAGCTCTGCTCTTAGTTATAATTACTGCATCAACACTTTCTTTTTCATATGCTTCAATCTATACCTATTACATTGTCATGATGAAGACACATTAACATTATAATACCGTATAATTAGCTGATGAGCAATTAAATTATTCCACTGCTCTTGTTCCTCTCTGCCAAGAGGTTGCTTTCCAAGTGCTATTATCTTCTTTTTCTCTGGTTTGCTTCAGAGGTTGGGCTTTTTTCCTCCATTTTAAAAAAGGATCTCATATACTTTATTCAAACAATTTCATTTAAAATTCCAAGAGAGTACCATAGTTAAGGCCCTAGGAGAAGCTAATTTGTTTAAAATATTTTAAAGTTCTTTCCTCTCGAGTTCAAACCGGTTTTGTTTTCCAAAAGCTGCCTGGAATAGGAAAGTATCAGGAAAATGTTTGTGTAAAAAATAAATGAATCATTAATTGCTCCTTTAAAACACTTTGAGCCACACCATGGAATTATGCTAATAATGAGGAAACAGAAAAAACAGAAAAACATTTTTGTTTTTATCCCCATATTTACGCTACTTTATACCTGAAAGAAAAAATCACGTGTACTTTTTGCACTTTTTTTGTAACACCCTGAAGAAAAACATTGAGAATAAGCTCAGTGTAACTATTTGAGAACCTGACCTGATCTACAAGCAGCATCGGCAAATTCTCCTGGCACATAGGAAACCTTCTCACAAACGGCACTGCAAACGATACCGCTCTGTTAGACTCCTTCACCTCTAGCACTTACCTTGATTATTAGCCTGCCTTGTAGGTCGCATTTGCTCTGTCCTCTCACTTGATTTTTGTGGCTGAAAATGACTCATTTGGTTTTCAATCAGTGCAAGTGATTCACATGCTATTTTATAGCCTTTCCCCTCTCACCCTCCTGGCTAAAATCATTTTAATATGGTTAAAAAACACCTTCAGCACTGCATCTGTGGCAATCCCAGACGCACTGGTTTTACACGGCGCTGGGCTGCTCGGTTCCCGTTCTGGGATCCTTTCTTTCTTTCAGCCACGCTTTTCTGTCGTGGCCATCACTCTTCAATCAACACTTTGTGATCAAACAGTTCTTTCGATGCAATGGCACCGAAACAGGAGCAAAGCTCCTCGGTACGACGAGAGGGCAGGCTCTGGTGACGCAGTCCGACCCCCGGCGCCTGGGGAGAAGTCTATCACCAAACAGCACTGACTTTCCCCACACACCTGCCAAGCTTTCCATAGGGGGATTCTCCATCTCCCATACTACCAGAAACCTCCATTTCCATTTGAAGAAAACTGCTTAAAATCACGTCCGTCATTTGCTATGTTGATTAAGTTCCTCAGTTTCAGACCTACCCACTGCGCCTCCTGCCACCGACCACAGCAAACCTGCATTTCTCCTCTTCACGCTCAAGATGTTACTGGGCAAAATTCCTCATTTGCTGTAGGCACCAGCCCTTGAAGTGCTCAAGCCTGTGCTCTCTACCCAAGAAAACCCTGAAGGACCTGACTAAATTTGTCCCAGTGAGGATTACTAAAAACGTATGGCATCTGAATAAACATCCAGAGGACGGAACGCTGGCGTGAAGGATTTTCTTGGTTTTTTTTTTTTTACTCTTTCCTGAAGTCTCACTGTCTCTGCAACACCTGCATCCACCTCGTTACTAATAACGCCCTCAACGGCGCTCAGCATCCATCCCCCGAAGCCTGCCTTGGCTCCGCTCACACACATCCCTGCAGCTCCGGCTCTTCGCCCGCCAGCACAGGGACAGGCTTCCAGGCGAGCAGTCTGCTCACCTCCTCCCCGTGTTAGTCCTAGTGCTTCTGGGTGAGGTGCGAGACTTTGAAGGCTTTCTCAGATGGGAAAGCACCAGGAAAATCAGCATTTATCCCCTCTGATGCTACCGCTGCTTCCCACAGCGCTCAGGGCAGTTAGTCTGCGTTCATCTCCAACAGAGGGACTGAAAGCTCAGTTCTCGCGGCCATTCAAACAGGTGATCAGTTTGGGAATTTTCTTGTCATCTACTGGCAACTCTCCTGCATTTAAGTACTTTTTAAAACATACAGATGAAGGGTGCGTTATTTGTTTTATCACCGTATCTTTCCTTATATCTCCGTTTGCTGGAGCAGGGATAGAAGGTTCAACATCTTGGCAATGTTCTGTTGTTTTGGGCTTTTTTTGGCAGCGCTCTTTCCAAAAAAAGCCATTTGGCAGGTGTGGCACACAAACATAGCCAGTCAGCTCATCTGTGTAGCCTCGACCCTTACTCATCCTCCAAGGACTTGGCACAAGCCACATACAGCCCTCGGACAGCCTGGCTTTATTACTGCAATTTAATTTTTAGCAGAGCTTCCGGAGAGACGGCCCCGGCGCAGGGACATCCTGAACACCAACGGGCCAACAGACGCAAAGGTCTCCCCCCCGCCGGCTGCCTCCAGCGGAGAAGCGCGGCTGCTGGAAGCTCCACAGGGTCCCCCCGCAGCACACATCACCCCGCCAGGGCTGGGGTCCCGCTCTCCCGGACACTCAGGGATGCGGCTTTTCTTGTTGTATTGGCTAAATTCAGAAAAAGATTCAGGGGCTCATCCCGGTGCTGCTGGGGTCACCACCCGCGGCTGAAGAGCTGAAATTTATCCTTAATTTTTTGAAGCAGGGGCAGCATCAGTCTCTGCAGCTACGCTGGACTGACCTGACCTCCCTCTTTCCCCTCCCCAACAACATACTTTTTTTCAGCATTCACAGCTTTTCGGCTTTAAAAAACATCTCATCATTTTTGCCCATGTTTGCCATTATTTCCCAATGTTGTTTTAAGCTGTTTGCACATGGCCCCTGGTATCTCAGCGGGTGAGCACTTTACAAATAAAATGATGAGGAGGGTTAAAAGGATGCGAGACTTGATAATTCACGCTAGTAGCAGCCAGATGTCTTATTGCCTTGGAAAGAAACAAAAAGGAGAAAACAAATCATCCTCATGTGAGCTTAGCTGTAACACAGAACACTTTAAAAATGAAAGCAAAATAATATACCAGATGCAAAAACTGAAAAGCTTAACACAAGTGAGCTGAAAACCAAACGTACAGAGAAACGACGGAACATGTACTTCCTCCTGCTGCTCTCCATCACTGGTACCAGCACTCCGTAAGGGTTTGGGAGCCTAAACCTCTCTTCAAACAAACAGCTTTGTACACTGTTTTTGCTAAAACAAGGTTTTTCTAGTTGCCAGTGAGAAATAGGGTACGCACACCTCTGCAGCACGGGCTACAGGACAGAGACAGCATGGGAAGGGCAGATCCTGCCCTCGGGCACGTCACTGAGGCCCCACATTTCTGGAGAAAGCCGGGTTTATGGCTGGTCTCTGGGCCAGCGTGGGGGCTCCAGGCTCCGAGGAGGGGAACCAGAGGGTCACCCGCATTTTTACACGATCCTCTGACAGTGAACTGACCTGGAGCAGCAAAAATTCTCATCTTAAGATCGTGTAATTCAGAATCATTTGATAAAACACAAACCAAATGATTTCAGAGCATCACTCCCCATTTCCAACCCCCAGCCGAGCTGCCCTCTGGCTGTACCATACGATGCCTGATATTCCAAACGTCTTGGCCCCTGTTGGCAGCCTGGGAGCACTGAGGCCCCACTGGACCTTGGAGGACTGGATGAAAAAATCCACCTCTCCAAAGAGCCCACGGCAAAGTCAGAGCAGGCTGCAGAGCTGGCCATCACCCTCACCCCGCTCAGGCACGCACGCAGGCAAAGGCACCGGGAAAAACTACACGGCCGTCTCACGCTGGTGGGGGGAAATCCGGGAGGCAAAAATCCTCCCAAAGGCTTTGCAGAAAGAGATCTTTTCCTTTATAGGAACTGCGAAATGCCATAAAGCATGTCCAGGAGCACACATTTGAGAGAGACGGGTTTAGCTGTAAGGCACGGAGGGGAAACAGCCATGCACAAATCTTGAGACTGTAAATGCGATCACCTTCTAAAAACCATCTGGAGCCTCGTACTAAGCCTAAATCTAGTTCTGGCTCAGTAGAAATAAAAAAAAATAGTAAAAAACTCCATGTAGTGGGCGAGTTCAAACTTGCAGGGAAAATAAAAAAGTGACTTTAGTATCTAAAGATGCTCTTTTTCTTTCCTTTTTTTTCTTCCCCTCTTTTAATAAAGCAGACATCCACCGAGAAGCTGAGTTAATGCTCCTTAAAGCCAATTTTCCACTGAATTTCACAAAGCGGTAGATTTTGGTCCTGTTGAACCGGGTGGTAGTTTCAACAACGGTCTCTTCAAATGCACAGGCTGCAAGCTTAAGCGCGCCTCTGTATTTACTTAACCCTTTGACACGAGGCAGGAAAAACTTGGGCCAGGCTGTCAGTACTCACAGATGCACGGGGAGCGGGGCTCCTCCGGAGTCACACCGAAGGTTAGTTTGCAGGGTCTCAGCTCCAAGAAACCAGCTGCTCGGCAGAGAAAACCTCGCACGGCACCACTGGCAGCAGTCGAGCTCAGAGAATTTACACTAGCAGCAGATTCGGCCTTTAGCACCTAAAGGTATCTAATTAAATTCTAGAAATTACTTAGTTTGGACAGAGCTTGTACGTCCAGTATTCATATCAGGATAGGGGTTGTCATACATCCAAATAAAATCAAGGGATGCATTTTTGTGGTTCTAGAAGTTATTTAGATTGGACAGAGTTAATATGCCTAGGGTTGGCACCGGGGTTGTTAGACACCCAAATACAGGATACACTCAATTCTTGTGATTCGTACTAAGAGGATTTTAATAAAATAGTAAGTTTTTGGGGGTTTGTGCATCTCGCCCACCCCAGACGCAACACCTGCACCAGACCTGGCTGGGGATGCCATAGCCCGCAAGGCACTACTGACGCGTTAAGGCACGTACAGAGCAGGTCACTGCACGGTCTCAGGGGGCATCTCTTGCCCTAGGGCTCCAGAAATCCCATACACCCAGGAGATGGGTGTCGCCTGGAGCGCTGCCGGGGCCACCAGCCCACCCAGGAGAGGCACCCGCAGCCCCCTGCGTCCACCACACCTCTCCTGCTCTCCGGGGGCTTCCCGCGGCACCAACAGCAACCCATCCACACTCCAGCAACTCCGCTACCTGTAACGAAGGTCTCAAGGGGCATGAATGAGCCAAAGCAAGGACAAGAATGGGCTAATAGTCACCAGTAGAATTTGGTGACTCCATTTCGGGTCCGTAAGGCAGGAGAAAGCACTGCATGCGGAGGGGTTCAGTGAAGAGCAGGGCAAGCAGCGCTTCGGCTGCAGAGCTGGCACTTACAGAGGTGTAACAAACTGCAAAATGAAATCCATCCTTGCACCAGTCCTTCCTCCTTTTACATCCCAGCTACCACTCCTTCCTGAAGGAGCATAACCTGCTTACTGGGTTTCTTGGTCATGGCACCATTTCTTCGTCAAGGGCTGTGGTCAAGCAAGAGCCTTGCCACGCCACACTCATTCCAAGAGCAAATAAGCGAATATAGATTTCAAAGATGACGCTTACGTGTCATCAGATTCACACACTCTATCCTGGAAAAACAGAAGCAATGTTGAAATGGCTCCTACCTTTTACTGTAAAGCTCTAACTGGGGAGTAGAAGTGAGCAAAAGCATTGACAGGGGCCCTGTTTACTTCTTCATGCATAACTCCTTCCACTAACCAACATGGGAGAAAGGGAATTCCTCAGACCTGCCATGCAAAGGGAATTCTTTTTCCACCAACACTTCCCACAGTACTATTAATTTTAAGCAGAAATCTCATCCTTTATGTAGCACACAAAAAAGGCAGGCGAGATCTCAACCATCCTGACCCAGGCACCTATGCCGAGCATTTAGCATCATTTCCACCAGAAGATCAAGGCCTCACCAGTGTGCCAGACGTTTTATTTTCCAAGGCTGAGGAATTCAATGCCCATTCAAGTCTAGGAGGTTGTATGGAGAGCTGGAGAAAGAGGCAGCTGTCGCTGTCAGGCATTTCTTTCCATCTCCACCATTTAACGTATGGCAGCATGCCTCGGCCGACGCCGGACCTTCCAGCTCCCGCCGTGGGGGAGGCAGGAGGCCCGGAGACAATAAATGCTGAACCCAGTGGGGACAGACGCTGCCCCTCCTTTGGGATAAACGGGAAAAGCAACCGGGGGCGTATCTGGAGCATGGCAGATGCCGCTGAAAGAAAAGGCACGTCCATGTCTCGGCTGCGTGGGGGGAAGGTCTGCTGGCACGGCGAGGGACAGCATGTGTGTAGGAAACCAAAGACCCCAGAGAAACGGAGGAAGAAGCAGAAAAACAAGGCAAGAGCCCTCGTAATTGGAGAAAGCCCGGCCCCATGGAAGGACAGCACACGCTGGGCTGAGCAGCGACTGCTGGGTGAAGCTTGGAAGAGTAACTAAAGCAATTATCTCCTCTGATTTTTTGCAATTCCTTCTGCGTTCAGAGAGAGAGGGCTTTGGGCAGTGACAGATGGCCCCTCCTGAGTCTCGCTGCGTCCCTTGGAGGCTTTGGACGTGTCCAGCCGTCCCGTCTGTGCTACAGCCCTGCAGCAGCGGCCTCAGCAGAAGGCGACCAGGGCCCACGTGCGCACAGCCCAGACACATCCCAGGTGGAGAACGCGGGCTCTTGGCTTAAGCTGCCAACGGAGGTGGACTTTGCGCTCAAATGTTGGCCAACGAAGCAGAGTGGCTACAGCCTGAGGGGACTTTGCTGGTGGGTCAGGAAGCAGGAGGTGGACACGTCTTAAACCAGGGCACGGCAAAGTGCACCCTAACAGGGATGTCTAAATCCCCAGCACTTTCCATAGAAATAAATGTAACTGGAAATAAGCATTAAAAAGGCCAGTCCTGAAAATCCATCATTCTGCTTGGACAGAAGTTTGGGCAATGGCTTAGATTAGGAAGGGCAGCAACAGCAAGGATTCGCTCTAACGTGTGCATGGACACTGCCCTGGCGCAGAGGAAAAGAGAAGTCCAGAGAGGAAAAATAACTGTACGGCGAGAATCGCATCACAGCGCAGCAGGGCTTGCATCATCCCGCAGACGGCAAAGTGAAACTAAAACCCTGCGGCCACCTTTTTTGTGGCACGTCCAGACCTGAATTCCTACCTTTACCCGTATCTCCTGGAGCAAGGTGCACGTCTGCGTGCATGCACAGAGGTGCCCGCACACCACACCGCTTGCTTTAAACCCGGAAGCCTTTGGGCAACGTTATAAGCAAAACATTCCACTTAATAAAGGTAATAAGCAGGCGCTTAGCACCTATTTGAACCTGCCACGTCGCTCCCTAGCCAAACATCGTGCCCCTAATCAGCATTCTTTCTAACAGGTTTATACTGTAATTGATAATATTAGACTAAGTGCTATTGTGCCAAATGGCAGCATAATTTAAATTCCCTCTATTTAAACAACTGCTGGCTCTTACGCAGAAAGTACTGTACTTGAGGTAAGCACGATACTTTTAATCCCTACTTTCCTATTGTGTCAAGTATTTTCTTGCGGCTAAGCTGACTCCCAGGTCTATTCTGCTCTGTAGCCCTTCTTCCATTCATCATCATAAAGCCGAAATGAGGCCCTTCAATACCATGGTACTCAATACAGCATCTTCGTTTATGCCTGCTTATGCGTAACCCCCAGCAATCTAAAGAACAGCCCTCAAGTAGGATATACCAACACGCACCTCTAATTGCAAATGCAATAATAGAAAACAAAGAGAGAGAACTGACAGTGCCCGGTGTCACGAAGCGATAGGAAATAGCAGAAATAGTAAACTATCTCCATGAGAAGCACGGCAGAAATGTTGCCTCTGCCATCAGTGCTGGGCTCGTAACAAAGAGGACGCTTGTGCCTTCCTGGGGACAAAGAGGAGCTGTGTGAGTAGCACTTGGCTGGGGCCGTGGGCTCACCCACGCTGTGGGAGACCAACCAAGTTTGCACAGAAGCAGGGACTAACCAGTAAGAAATACAGGACATCGAGAAATGGCAGTCCAGAAAACATGTTGTCTTATGGAACAACGTAAAAAAATGTATAGCTGTACACTCTGAACACTCAAATTTCATACAAAGGGATACGTTAAAAACTCTCCCAGGTTTTAACTCTTCCCTCCTCATTAGCCACCCACTTTTGAGTCTCGCGTACAGTGAGCAATAGGTGTATTTCACATCGTGTACACCAATAGCAAGGTTAAAAAAAGCTACCCAGCATATCTCACTGAATTACCTTTTATAGCCTTTTCTTGCATTTTAGTATCATTTACCATGATGTTCGTGCTACCACGTTCATATCAGGTAGCATGAATAGACCTGGCTGGAAAACAGTGTTTCTACTCTTCAGCCACTCGGAGATCAAAAAACTCGGTTTGCAGTTTGTACTGACAAAACCCCCAGCCCACAGCGATAGGTTTCTGTGAAAGATGCTGATCAGGCAAAACCAGCATTTCCTAATAACAGAATTTTAAAAAACGCCTAATTCACTGCTTTGTGGGAGGAAACAGAAAAAGCCATCTGGAATGGCAACAGCCTCCTGAGGCAAGAGCTGCGGGCATGGGCCCCAGCAAAGGGACTCTGAGGACGTGGTCTGGATATAGGGAAAAAGGGGGGAAAGCAAGGGATGGCCCTGCGAGCAGGAATGGAGGAGCCCCTTCCTGGGAGGATCCACACTGAGCAGGGGCACTGAACACGCCTGGCGCAGCAGGATGGGAGGGATGAGACTCCCCGAGGGGCGGCTCAGCAGTTCTTAAGTTTCTGGTACGTGATGACTGAAGGAGAGGTTTGCTGAGATGGGTGATCCTACAGGGATGGGGGAGACGAGCCGCTTTCCAGCAGGATTCAGGGGCATATACTGCACGGAAAGCACATCAGTGTTCTCTCAGTGCTTCTTCATGCAAACAGTCGCTGTACGTACCCCACGTATCCGTGGCACCAAGCACAGGATGTGTTCTGAACCTTCCAGGAGCCCTACACCACGTTTAGCAGGAAAAACCGGCAATTCTCACAAAATGCTCATTTTCCGTTTACTCACTGAAAAGGCAATGTATTTTCTCAAAGGTATAGGTAAAAAAGAATTTAAAACTTAGCTCACAAAACTGCAATTAAACCACTGTTGGGCCTATGTCTTTTGCTACGCCTTAGCACCACCTTCGCATTCAATTAAAAACCCAGAACAAACAGATTTTTCCTTTTGGACTATACCGCAGATATGAAAACACCCATTTGGCTGAAATAGCTGATTTTCTGTGATTTATTGCTTCTTACGTATTCATATCTGGCTGATAATTTATCTTAATGCAATCTCTTTAAGACACTTGGCACTAATGCCAGAAATCATGCATTACCATACATCTTAAAAATATCTGTGAGTATAAAGATTTCAAGGTGGGAACGGCGGCCCGGTAAGTGTAATGCATCACCAGACTGCAAGTAGAGCCTTTGCCCATTATCTATCATGCAACAGAGATGATCTAAATTATCATCTTCCATGAACACCTTTCATGAACAGCAGCCGAGGATCTGCCCCTCCGACTTCACTTGGCAGCTCCCTTGTGTTCGCCACGTTTGAGCAAAGCTTCCACACCTCTGGAAAGCAAACCGGGGATTTTAATTCCGAGGCAAATCTGTGCCGGTGTTTGAGGGCTACGCTGCCAGGTCTCTGGGGGAGGAGCAGAGGAGAAACACAAAGGCAAAATACAAGGGGGGAGAAATGGATGAAACGCTAGATTTACAGTGAGAATAGCATAAGAGAGAAGAGAATTAGCAATCTTAGCACAAATTAAAGCCAGGAGGACAAAGGTGACCTGGCTTTGGCCACAGCAAAAGCCATCAAACCAGAATTTTGGAGCCAAGGAAACGCATGATTCTTCACTTGACTCCCTGACGGTTAACGGTTCCTTTTTTTAGGGCCTGTGTATGCTAAGCATGCACTACCTACACACACAGCCTTTCCATCCTACCTCTCTAATTGGTCTAATCACGCATTTCATTATTAAGGCAATTTCTAATGTCACACATTGCATTAACCAAGCCTTTCAATTTATTTTCTTCTCCACTTTTTTCAGCTAATAAAAGGAGAGCGAGGAGGAAGAAGAAAGAAACTGCCCATGGTCAACACTGTTAATATTTAAAGGAGCTCTGCACAGGCTTTTGAAGTTCAACACCTCCCAGAACTAGGGCGACTTGATTTCATTTTTACAGCGGCTACAGAATGGAAACACTTCTCTAAAGGTGGGTTTTCAAGGGTGTTGGGAGACGGTTTTCCAGCTGGATTGCTGTAAGCGGGTGACTCAGAATGCCCACAGCCTCGGCAGCTCCCAGCAGCCTGCCGAGCTGCACTCCCTCCCTTCCATGGGCCACCAGAGATGGAGGAGTAACCCGGCTGGCACTCATCAGCGAGGCAGGGCATCCCAAGTCACGGGGCTGACCATTTCCAGCTTGTAAATTCACCGCAAATACCTCCCTTCCCCTTCTCACGAACTCCACAGTTTACTTTTTCGATGGATGTACCGGTTCATTTGCTGTCAGCTGCTCCCAGTCTTGCACCAGGGCCTTACACGAGCAGAGGACACTGTCCCCTCGGCTCAGTTCAGTGAATGGGGGTTGGAAAGCACCAGCAACCGGCCTTCTAATCCGGACTAAAATAAATCTTTAGGGCAAAGGATCAAGGGGTGGGGGGGCTATAACCAGATCTGTCCCTCTCTGAAGCTGCTCAGGAAGCCCCTCTAACTCCTCGGCAAGCACCTCGGGTGGCAGAGGGGCAGGAGCAAGTGCAGGGCAGCAGCCACTGGCGCGCAGAAGAGGACGAGATAAGCCCTTGAGACGCCTCCAGCCCGAATTCCTGCGGCAGTGTGCTGCCACCTCCACAGACAAAAAGCTTTCAGTGTCGCTGTAGGTCTAGATAACCACGCTTTATCCTGGCTTCATTGTACGGTGGTGACATGCAAGCACAGAAGGCGGCTGAAAAACAGCAAAGTGCTCGTTGGCAATCTCGCTGTCTTGCTGAGGACACTTCACTCTAAGTGATAAGACCATCAGTGGTGAAGTTATTCATAACTGAAACCAAACATCCATTATCTGGCTTTCTGTGACTTCCTTGGCGTGGCTGCTATGTTTTCCTAGTACTTTTACAGAGCTCAGAGCAATCTAAACTTAAGATGCTACTTTAAGCAATTCCATGCTAAACATGTTTTTGCCATCAACAGGGGTCTGTCTGACACCTCATGGCAGCTGTTAAAGAGGTTTCTCCCTGTCTACCCTGACCGTAAGACATACTGAATAGCAACTTAGCTAATATGATGAAAAACACTCCTAAATCTTACACTGAAGATAGAACTTCACTTCCCGATCATTAATAGAGCAGGTCGCTTTCCCACTGACGGATGTCGGGAGGGATCATCGGAGCGGGACAGCCAAAGCCTCATTTCACCCAGACCTTTGTGAGCATCAGCAGCCTCCCCGCTCACAGCAAGCGTCTGTGCCCCACGGCCAGGCAACAGCCACAGCCCTGGAGCGCCGCATCCCTCTCCCTCCCAGCGCCTGGCAGCCCCAGGGCATCGCTCCGCAGGCCACACGCTGGGCTTCGCTCCTAGTTAGTGCCCTGCCACACACCAAGGTGCATGCTCTAAAAATAATTCACCGTATTTTTCTGCACCTCTGGAGAACAGGAGAGAGCCAGAGATGGGGAAAGGCAGAGACCAAGTGGCTGCGATCGCTAAGAGCACACTCAGTGCCGCGGCCAGCAGCAAGGGCCTGGGCAGCCAAGATGCCCCGCAAGCAGAGAGCCCCCAGGCAGTAAAAACTGACCGACAGCCCCAAGGCTGAGCTGGGATAAAGCTGTGGGTGTGCTGTGGAATGCAGCAAAGGGCAGCTGGAACTGCACCGCTGAATAAACTCCTTTAACGAGCAGCTTACTCGGAAGACGCGGGTCTCTCAAGACCATCACGCGTGATCCTGCAGTGTCACTCAGGTCACGTACCTCCTCTCAGACTCTCGGTGCAAAAACCTTCCAAAACACTTAAAGTTGCCTAAACAGGGATAAATCTAGGTGCTCGGATTGACTGCTCTTTGCTACAGAATGACTGACAGCTTACAGAAACTAGCGAGAGAATTAATGCATTTAAAAGTGCCACAATAATCACAATATATTTACATTTTTCTGACACATTAGTCAAACATTTATCATTTCTTAAAATGTAGCTATGATACTTTGTCTAAACTGTCATGAGTCACAATGTAATTACATGGTAATCATATGGCAATTAATTTATATGATATTCATTTGAAACAGAGGAGAATTAGGCTCGTGATAGCGTGCAAAATTAACAGGCACACCAGACAAGGAATGGAAATTAAGCCACTGGAAGGAAAAAAAAAAAAAAAAAGCAAGAAAATAAATGTTAAAATCAATGTTTAAACAAATTGCTCCAAGCTTTAGGGAAAAGCTATGAGAATAAACCATCCAATTTTCTGTTTCTGAATTTTTGAGACAACCTCTCAAAAGTTTTCTTTTGAAACTTCAGTTTAACCCTTTCCATCCGTCATAGAGGATCATTTTAATCTGCCTACAACATGCATTTTAAGGGTTTCCATACCAAACTACATAAGGAAAACAAATAAAGACGAGGCCAGAAGGCTAACGCAAAGGACCCCTGCACTTTTCTGTGCCCCATTTTACGATTTCAGGTCTCTAGATCGCTGCCAGGACTTCCAACAGCAGACCCCGCCGTACAGCGCGCAGCGGGGAGCCGCACACAGCCACGGCAGCGCTGCCGCGCTCCACTCCCCCAGCCCTGCAAGCGCCCTGTCTAATTTATTAGCTAACGGGGGGCCAAAGCTGGCCGCCTGGGCACTGAGCTGAACCCGCAGCCACCGGACACTCCCGCAGGGACAAGGCTGGAGGGGCAAAGAGGACTTGGGCACAACGGTGATATTGTCTCTATCCAAAACCTGGGAGGGAGAACGGACGACAGGGAAGCAAAAGAGACAAGGCAGAAAGCCGGGAGGGACCCTCCAAAAAAGAGGCTCTGAGCTTACAAGCGGTTTTTAATGGCAACAGAGAGTAAATAATAGAAAATGAAAACTGTTTCACAGTGAAGAGTAGTAAGATGCCGTACACTGTGAATTATTCCATTTACAGCTTCCTTTTAAAAAGTCATGCTAATTAATGACTTCAGCTAATCCCATCCTTATTCACAAGACAGCCTGTATTTATTTTGCAAAGAAAAATGTTTAACTGGAATAGTCTGTTGAGGTCTTCCTAACTCATCTTCGGCAGTCGTCTTGGGAAACAGCACTGTGGTCTGTATACATTCCCTGTGTGCAGCAACTTTGATGAAAAAGGGAATAAAACCATACAATTATTGCATTAATTATACACTATACATTTTTGTTCAGTGGCCCTTCGTGCTTTTCAGAATAGCTGGGTCACCTGGAAAAAAACCACCCCGCAAAGCTTTCTCACCACCGTCGTGGCAGGGGCGGCTCAGACGCTGCAAGCAGCCGGTGAGAAGGAAACCCAGCAGTTACCTGAAAGCAAACCCCGTACAGCAGGTGAGGTGTGACCCAGTCACACAGACGGCGGCAGCAGCACCTCCCCAGCAATCCCCTCAGCCTGAGCGGCTCAGTGTCCGGGAAAGGGCTCCAAAACCCAAACCTACCCCTCACCTCAGGATGCTCTTGAAGCACTGACGGCTTTTTTACAGCAGTTTAAGCCGACCTGCTGCGGTGCTGCTGTAACTTCCCCGTCCACTTCGCCATCACCCGCTCTCATCCGATACCGAGGTTTGGCCCAGGAGCTTCCCTGCACCCGGAAATGGGAAGAACCCCATTTTGGTGGCCCCATTCACGAGGAAGCTCCCTGTGCACCTGAGATGACCTCATCCTACAGGAACACATTTTCTCCCTGCCACTGCAGGTCAGGAAGCAGTAAATCACAAACTACGGAAACCCTGTGCTGACGTGGGGAGTGAACGCACGGAGGGGCAGCCGCCATGGCAAACGTGGTGTCAGGAGTAGCACCGGCCCCACTGCCCCTGCTCCCCAAGCCCGATGGCCGGCCAGGCCACCCGCCACTGCCTGTCCTTGGCAACAGCACCAAATTAGCTGGTCTGAACTAAAAAAGCCAAACTCCTTTTAGAGGCGAGAGCAGAGGAACGCTGGCTAGTATTGCCACGGGAAGCTCCAACCACAACCACCGCCAGATGATGGTGGAGGTGGCACGATGTGGAATGGGACACTAACAAAGACGCAGGGGACCCTGCACAACAGGATTAAGCTGGGGGGAGGGGGGGGTCTTCCATATATGTTGACTTATAACTTCTTGGTGCCTCGCTCACACACCTGTGAAACGGGGCAGGAATCGTCTCTGGTCGTCCACCAGCACGGAGCAAAGGCGATCGGGTTCAGGCCACGGATGACAAATGACACTCGACAGCATCCCGTCACTTCTTATATATCACAACTTCATTGCTGGCTGTCACACTACGGAGCCACTCCCGCGTTCCTCCTCTGCGCTACGGGGAGGAAAACGGGCGTTTCAAGCTCCTAATCCCATTTACTAGTGGCTTTTCTATTTGTGTGGGGTAAACACACCAAGGCTTAGGCAAATAATGAAAAAATAATAATTACCTAATGAATTCTCCGATTGATTTGATAAATGCTCCCCAAACAGAGAGGAAAATGGAATCATAAATAATGTACTCCTCCGCTGATGGAAACAGTTTTGAATAAACTGGCACACGTCGGGCAGTGTTTGCTGGGAGGGCTCCGGTACGTCCCCCGCGACGTGAGCCCGTAACGCTTTACACCCTCTGATGCAGCGCCTGGTGCTTCAGGAGCAAGAGGGAGGGCGCGTAAAGGACCTGAGGCAAAGGGCTCTCCTGGCCCCAGGCGGTGAGCCAGCCGCACCACTGACGGCACGCACGCCGTCAATGGCACCGAGCTCGTGTTCACAGAAGGGCAGAGAAGGATTTCAGGTGGGTTTGCCTTTTCTAAACCCTGCAGCCCCACCTGGTCCAAGCGCACCCGCAGCGGAGAGATGCTGTGTCCAGGCACGAGCTGCCAGCCCTGCGCAGCGCCATGCACGCACCTCTTACCCCAGCAGGTCTCCCCACGCCTGAAGCCTTCTCCAGGCCCTGCAGCAGATCCGCTCTCCTCTCCTGGGCACGGGCCGGAGGCAGCTGAGCTCACAGAAGAGGCTGCAGCTGAACTTTGTGCTTGTTTCTTGCTGCCCTCCCTGTCTGCAGAGCTAACCTCCAGGAAGCACGTGTCCAGCCTTCACATCCTACCTCTGTGAGGTGCATATAGAGCAGGCTGGGAAAAGTGTCAGCAAATAAATTATTTATCATATTATCGAGCGGGCTTGGCTCGGATGATCAATACGAAGAAATCCCCAAATGCTCTGAAATGCTTAAGAAGGCAAAATCCTCGGACCCACCAGATCAGTATGCCAGCCTTTGCAAGGACCGGATTCTTCTCCGGCATTGGAGGGATTTCAGGTTGGCAATGAATGATGATGAGCTCTCCCACCTCCCATGCTTTCTGCCACCCTTCCTGCGCGGGTGGCTCAACAGCCTCATTCAGCCTCGCACGAGCCAGACTCGCCGCACACCCCTCTGCCCCTCTGGGAAACCACAAAACCTTCTGGAAGCAAAACTGAATGATCGCATTTCCCAGGTTTTCTGGAGAAGGATCCTCAGTGCAAATAGATACGTACACGCATGTGTACACACCCGCTTAACATTGCTGACTTCTTTTGCACAGCTCCCCGGAGCTTTGCCAGGCCGCCCGGCTGTGGGCCACGAGAAAAGTCTTTTCAAGACCTACCAAAGCTACATTTATCTTGCTCCTGCTTTATATGCCCAGAACAGCTTTCACAGATGACACTTGATGGAAAAAGCTTTAACGGACTATAAATTCTGCCATGTCTTCTCTGCCTGCTCCAGGCTCCAGTTAAATATGGCAAAGAAGAACTATTTGTACGTAAATAAGTTATTCTTCTATGGATAAACCCAGTCAATGTGGGAGATTGGATCCAGTTCAATTAGTGCCTCCATGACAATAATGAGCCACATACTCTACCATGACCTATTGCAGATCTAAGAGAAAAGGCTCCAGCAGGGACTTAGCAATTCCTGGGCTAATTGTACATAATTAAACAACGTAACAACACCATTTACAATAATTTCCATGGAATTCAATGATACACACATTTACTAATTTTATTACAACATCTGTGATCTCCGTTTTGTTTCATTTATTATATTTCTTACAGAGGCAAGAGCTCTTTTCACTACAACAAAAACTGACCTGCATTTTTATGAATAACTTGTTCCCATCAAATTTTAACCCAGCAAAGAGAAGGCAGATTTGATAAAATGCCATGAAGAAAATCTATCCTTATTAGGTTGGAGAAAATTTTCAAAGAATAAACATATCAGCATGGGGGAAAAAAGGATCAATTTTTGGTTGGCAAAAGTAAATTGAATATTAATCTTGAATGTGGCAAATAGCTCCAGTTGGGGAGGAGAAGGAAAACCACACGTGAAAAAAATCAAGGTGCTCATTGTTGTGCAGTTTGCCTGAATGTATTATTGAAAACAAATTAAGAACTTCTTTGCTTTGAGCTGCGCAAAAAAAAAAAAAAATCAAAAATCAATTGTCACAGAGCAACATTTTCCAGAATGCTTGTTTTGATGAAAAAAAAAAAAGAAAAAAAAAAGAAAAAAACTTCTCATTTCGGTTGGCCCAGAAAGACTTTCCTAATTCTTTCTCAATTCAGACACCAAGTTGAAGCGTTAAATATTTGCATGGCTCTGGCTTTTACAGGAGTTTGCTTCTCCTGGTCGCAAATTCTCCTTTCCGACCCTCCTCCCCCAGGTGACTGCTGTCACTGTTGGGTCTCTCACTTATAAAACATCATCCATCAGCTTTTTTCCTCATTGCAAAACCTCTGCCACCTGTTATGCGCAGTCAGATACCAGGTTTGCTGGGATCCCTGGGATAAAAGTCTCTGCTCCACCATCATCTCATGCAACCCATGGGGCGATCTCATGGATGGGATGCTCTTTGGCAGAGGGCAAAGTGGTTTCACACCGACAGCCCCAATATAAGGGACTGCGGTTTGTCCCCCCTTGTATTTAGGGAAAGAGCACGTCTGTCCTACCTGTCCTACTGCTCCTTCTACCAGCCTTGTTCCAGCTTGCTCAGTTCATTGCCTCTCTTTGAAGGGGACAGACCTCTGGGGAAGTCTATTAAGAGCAAATCGCAATCAGTCTTCAGAAAAAATAACAATAAAGCAAAAAAGCAAGACTGCCCACAAGAGCTGGCAGCTTTTCCTCCTCTGGTCACCTCTATCAGCTGCACCAGCCGGATCTTCCACTCTCTTTCCTCATCTTGCACACCAAGCCAGAAAAATGAGGAGACTTCCAAGAGGAAAGAGAAACCGAAGCTCGGAAATAATAGGCAATGAATCTGAAATTTGAAGAACAGCCTTTTTTTTTTTTTTTCCCCCTGGTAGTATTGTTCCAAGCAGCATGGGCTTGTAAAAGTCTAATCACTTCCCATCCAGCTCATCAATCACATGAGGGAACCGGCCCCTCACACAGCAAAGAGAGCCTCAAATTGGCTTCCACCAATAATAAAAGGTAGTGGTGAAGGACAATCCCTTCGGAGGATTGTTTAATAAATCTTGTCTAGACAGGGAACACAAGAGAAAAGGAAAAGATTTCTTGGAAGACCGTGGCCATTCAGTCCCGTCCCACTTACATTATTGATACACGCTTGCTGCAACCGCTTCTTTAACCTGAATTTTCAT
Source organism: Rhinoptilus africanus (assembly GCA_013400135.1). Classification (NCBI taxonomy): domain Eukaryota; kingdom Metazoa; phylum Chordata; class Aves; order Charadriiformes; family Glareolidae; genus Rhinoptilus; species Rhinoptilus africanus. The sequence goes on along the minus strand of VXBO01014877.1, from coordinate 712,133 downwards.
ATTTTGATTCTTGTTATTCAGCATCATCCAAAATTAAACACTAAACTTTAAATATTTAAAACCAGGTGAAAGTAGTAATTGAAGCTGGTGGCAATTGCACGCTGGCATTATTCCTGCTGCGTGTGCCCGCCTGGCTGCAAAAATGCCACAGAGACACTGTTGCTGCTCCCCTGTTTTCAGCAGTTGCTGACATTTTACTGTAATTTATGCTCATTTTCTCCTCTCCTTCTTAAAAATAACACCACCACTACTATTCTAATAATAAACCAAGGGCTCTCACATCCGAAAGACCTTCCAGTAGAGGACTATTTCTGCCCGCAAAGGGTGCCTAAGCTCGGCGCACGCGGGCGGCTTGTGGAGCATCCACCGCATAAAGCCCAACCGGCTGCTCATCACATTACGCTCAGCACAACATTGCCCTTTGGTTTCTTAGTCGTAATTTTTTCCTTCGGTAGCCTGTCCTTTCCAATGCAGGGTCCAACTGTCAGCTACCAGCAAAAATCCCATTCCAGCCTGTATTTGGTGTATTTTTTTGATGGCTTCCTCCTCCCCCCTCCACTTTTATCTGTCAGAAGCGCTAAAGACTCCCACAAGCCATAAAGTGTTTCTGACATTCGTGGCTTTTAGATCCCGTGTTTCAAAGAACTGCTGAAGGTTATGTTGATTAAGCCCAAAGACGTATTTCTAGAAAGCTGTAGCTTAAATAAAAAAGGTGTTTTGCTGCCACAGCGATCAGCCAAAACTGTTACTGAACCAGAGCATATGGGAGCCCAAAGCCATCAGAGAAACGTGTGATGTTCCAGGCTGCTAAGATTTGCTCTCTCCAGCAGAGATCAGAGGCAGCGGGAAAGCAGAAGAGGCATTTAGCTCAATTAAAAAATAAACAAATAAAAACAAAGCCTTGCATTGAGCGAGAGGATGGCCGATTACCCGCCAGTTAAGCGAGGGGTAAGAAAAATCATTGCCTCTTAAAAGTGCGATCAGACAAGAGCCCTTTTTGTTTGGTGAGAGCTCCAGAGGGGCACTCTGAGATGCCTCTGGAGGATGGAGCTGAAGATGTTTATTTAAGGAAACAAGAGGAGCCTTTACCGGGAGCTCTCCTGAAGCCCCAGCTGAAGGGCGCCTTATTCTGCTGGCCAGGCACGGCAGGATTCATCCCGCGGGCAAATTAACAGCCAGTGGATGCTGTCTGCAGCAGATCTGGTCAATATTTGCATCCACTGCGAACCGATGGCACGATGCAGCATTAAAAACGACATATTCTTGTCAAACACAATGATTACAAGGCCAAAGCAAAATGGTATTTTAACGTTTTACCAAAATTTGCATCTTGAATACTTCCAGCCTGCTCTGTTTGGCCCCACGCTGCGCAGCCGCACGTCCGCCAACGCGCGGAACGGGTCCCACAGCAGGCAGCGGCTGGGCCGCGGGGAAAGGCGCAAATACAGGGATGGCGGTGCAGAGTTCACTGTGCTGGACCCACCCTGCCCCAGGGAAAGCTGGCTTGCCTGTTAGGAACACCCGTAGCGGTACCATTATTTCATGATTTTGGGACTTTGCCATTTTATCAGCACAGTTCAGGAGTGCATCAGCCGAGCACACGCCACATCGATTTGTGTGAGGGGTCTCCATCGCAAATGAAGCAAAATTTCTCAATTTCAGTGGCCATAAAGGAGAAATTTTGATCAAAAGGCCATAAGAATGTCAAGGAAAAGATGGTGTGAAAACACTTGCTTTGGAATGACTGATTTCCTTTCACACAATACACATTGGCTCCCCAACCGGCTCTAACGACATGGATTTGATTTTACATTTGATCAGTTTGAGTGATTTTGGTGTCACCCAACCAGGGACACTTATAGGCAGCGTGAGAAATAAATGCCCTTTTAACCGCATTTTATTCTTACATATGCACTGTTCTGCTAAAATAATGCATTGTATCCTAATGAAATGAGCACAACTTGCTCCAGGAATGAATGAATACTCACTCCCCGGTGATGGGTATTTATGTGCGGGGACGGAGGATCTGTAATGGAAGATCTATCGTTAGCGCCTGAACCCGTTTTATCTTCATTTCACACGATACGAGTGAATTGAGCGTTGTTTTGGGGGTATAATTGATCTATAGCTGAAACAAATCAGCTCTGCAGCTAAGTGAGAAGATGAAGTGGTGGATAATCTGTAGTTTAAAACCAGCTGTTCTGCCGAGATCAAATGATTACTTTGGCACTGAAATGATTAGCTGCCAAGGGAGCGTGTTTCAGCATCCGCCGTCATTACCGGGCACCGCTGCCGTAACCTCCGGCCACGCTGATGCCGGGCACCAGCGCTAATTGACAGCACGGCCGGGATCAGCTCGCTGTTTGCTAAACTGACAGACCTCACCTGGCCGCAATTACAAGTAGCAGCATTTTCAGGAAACAAACAGGCAGAGAGGAGGCAGGGAAGGAGGATGCTCGGCCACCGGTCAGATAACTGTGACTGCAACAAATGCCAGCAAAACATTTTAGGTTTAAGCTGCGTGGCTCTCCCTGCTCTCTACAGTAGTTTTACCACAGCATAAATATTTACAAATATTTTCTTCTTATTTCTCTCTGCCTGCACATCTCTTGACGATTACAGAGAAATTAAATCTACCCCGTCCCTTTCTGCAGCACCTTTCCACAGGGATTCCTGCACGGTCTGGTTTTAATAGGTTTCCCCATTTTAGGCCAGGTAAGGCACCACTTGCTCAGGAGAACGTCACGCCAACAGGACAGAAACACATGCAGGACACCGGTTTGTAGTTTCCTTCCCTTTTTTCCTAATCGTCTTCTCTGTGTCTAACTATGGGAGCCTTTTCCAAATAACCTGAATCAATCCCAAACCATCAGAAATCAGAATGAGTGGAACTGTCAAGGCTCTGGCCACCACTCAAGCTCTTGGCCATTTGGCTACATCCCTTCCATCCTATTGAATCTGAACAGCATTTACTTTGAGGGTCTCCGGTCTCCATCTCGGGCTCATTAAGGCTTATTTTCTCAAAGCATAAGCATTAACTCTCTTACACAATGTGTTTTGGTACAACCTCTCTCTCCAATGAGCAACATTAAGCTATCGCTGTTATTTTTCCTGCACATAACAGCACAGGTTTGTCAAAATCAGCATGATATTTCTACCTTGCCTTTTGACATTTTCAAGTTTATTATGTTCAGACAGTACCTCAAAGCGTTTCATTCTTCCTCTCTGGCAGGATAATCACCACCAAAGGGGGGAAAAGAAACACCACGTGCTATTCAATACAGCATGCAGATACTCCTACCCTTCTACTTAGCGTCAAACACAAGTACTAGAAGTCGATGAGACCAGTTGTGCTTAACCACCTGCAGAACTACTGCCTTGAACTAGGCCCTCATCACTTCAACCAAAACCTCTCCATTCTGCCCTTCCGCGATGATGTTTGACACTGGGGACGTCCCACCTGAGAAGCCAGCGTACTTGATTTCGTACCCCATGGGATTCAGCACTCGGAGCCTGCACGCAGTGAACAGAGATGTTCCTGCTGGCTCCTTGTTGGCTTGAGCAAACCCAACCTCAGTCCCAGAAAGACACATCCACTGTCACCCCCCGGCCAGCTCCAGCCTCCCCGGCTCCTCGGACCAGCCCCACACAACGGAGCGGCCTTTGCTAGGGCACATCCTTGTGAACGCTCCATTAACATGCTATTTTTGAGGTGGATGCTCAGGAATGCCAACTTCTCCCTCCACCCCAGCCTTCCTGGGTACCTACGCAACACACGTGCATCCGAAATTAGATGGCCCAGTGCGAGTATCAGGTTTGGGGTGGGAGTGTGGCTGTTGCTGAGCGCTGCAATCTGCACAACTGTGCTGACATTTCTGAACTATAAAAGCCCTCCGGCAGGCGTCAACAGAGGAAACCTTTAAAATTGATCCAGATTAGCACAAAAACTGTTGGCTAAGACTCCATCTGTCCCTCTGCTCTTCCACCCCTTGACACAGCTTACAGCAAAAGACTTTACTTTCCCTTTCATACATCTTTTAACAGCAATTCAAGCCCATTGATCCAGGACTCTGAGTCAGTGTATTACAATGCAAGATTACTCAGTTCTCTGCCAGTCAGTTTGTGTAATTTCATTTTATTCAATAGTAAAATAAGACTGGATGGAGGGAGAGCTAGAAGAAAAAATGGCAACGCATTACTTAAATGCTCAGGAAAACAGAAAAATGTCAAAGGAGAGTATAAAATACTTCCACTTGGTGCAGGCTGCTCTACCCCAATTCCATATGTATCTACACACCTATCTGTACCCTGCCTGTGTCTTCTGACTTCAATCTCTGTTCCACAGAAAGATTTGAGAGGGCGGGTGGACAAAGAGGAGAATAAATAAGCCTTAACGACACCTGAGCAAAGCTCGTCCGTGAACAGTGTGAAACGATGGACTTTATGCCATCTCCCAGCGAGGGTTAAGACTGAACTTGAAAACTCATTACACTCGCCATTTACACCAAATGACCTTTCTTTCTATGGCTGGAAGAAAACTACTCATTTGCTTTATAATCTAATAAATCTATTTATAATTTAAGAGCATTTGCAACTATTTTATTTTTTTCTGTTGGTTAGTTTAACTTTACTCCCTTGTTTGCTTTAGTCCAGCTTCAATTAGGCCAGCACTTCCAATGCATGGTAGGGGGGAGGTTTACATTTACTAGAGTGAGACCATTAACAGCATAAGGTGGTTGAAAGGGAGGGCATAACTGGTTTCACTCGCCCAGAGGGAAGATCAGCTCCTAAGAGAAACAACACCTAATTAAGAAGGTTTGCACTGTTTTATTTTTAATAATATCATCCCTCCACTACCAGTGTTTTCATAGTACCTATCACAGCAGCTCCTGAGTTCTGGCTCAGCCACACTTATTTTGCAAACACGGAGGAGCTGACAGCATCAGACCCCTTCAGGGACAGACAGAAGGAAGCGTCTGATGCGACACTAAACAACAGAAGAAAGAAATTAATCCTTTGTATTTCATTTAAAAAAACCATAACAAAACCAAAACCAAGCCGGAGCGAGCCATGGATCTCAAAAGTTGCTTTTGTTTAGGTGAAGAATTTGACTCCTGCTCTGTATCTTCATCAGGGGCTAAGCTTCTGGGTGCCAGGACCACGTGGAAAGCACAAGCAGTTCGTCAGACGCTTGGCTGGCTGTGCCCAGGCAAAGGCGGGTGACAGAGCAGACAAACAAGGTGAGAGCGCTGGGCCAGGCACCACCCTGCACTGACGCGGGGCAGGAGGTTTTCATGCGCCTCAGAGATCCCCAGCAGACGTTGCCCAAGGTGTAATGTGCTTCCACCAGCACACGTAGGTCACGAAGGGAACAGCTGGGGTCAGCATGCACCCCCAGATACAGCGCTGTATAGCAGGCTGTTAGGAAGGGAACAAGATCTGTCCTGGAGTGGAGGAGGAGGAGGAGGGAGGTCTTCCTGGCTATTACTGATGCTGCACAGCCAAAGCGCAGGAACGCATCCATTTTGCGGACTGCTCAACAGTTTAAGCAAAGAGCCCCCAGACCTGTTTGTGACGCTCCTGGGCGGATGGCAGACTTTGCCAACTCCTCCAAATGTTCTCCACTACCATTAGCATCCTCCACGCGCTGCCCAGGCTGAGCTGCTGCCAGCTCAGTCCATCCACCACGCTACCTCTGCCAAACCTGGAGAGCGCTCCACTCACAGCAGTGAGCCCTGGGTCTTGGCCCTATTTTTGGTACTGGGGCCTCTTGCACCCCATAATCTCCTAGCAATGGGACTGGGAAGGTGGCGGCAATACTGTTCAATGGCAAAAATGACTGGCAGCTGTGGCTGGCACCCCACTGCCACCGGAGCAGTCCCACACCATGCCTCCCACATCCACCTGGGCTTGCAGGCACCTCTGCAGCACCCAAAAGCTGCCAGAGAGGCTCATGAGGATCAGCAGGACCAGCAAGAAAGACCTTGTGAGGACCACTGGTGCAGCCCTGGGCATGGGGGAGCCACCCCCATCACCTCCCCCGTGTTCTGCTCTGCCTAACAAAGGGCAGCCTCAGTGCGTGGTATAGCAAGCGAAAAGGATGCTGCTGATCCGGAGCATGTGCATGGGTCTGGGTTACTCTGAATAATTTAAGTCAGGCTTCTTTCATCTCTCTCCAGCTCCAGAGGTGCTACGACTGCCACGCGCATGAATCAGACAGGCTTCCTGAGCGGCTGGAGCTGGGATGCCTCCAGTACAAGGGGAGCTGAGAGGGAAATGCTAAAAGACAACTTAAAGAGACTCCTTAATCACCCCGGACTTCAAATCTTCACCTCTCAAGTGTGATACAGAGGAAGGATGCTCCCCCAGCCCCAGGGGACGCAGGCAGGGGCTGCGGGGGGCTGTGAAGCTCTGGGCTGCTGCCAACGCAACAGAGGGGGAAACAAATCCCCGGGCTGGGCTCTGTCCCCATGTCCTCCCGGGGGCTGGCGGGAGAGCCCCTCCATCGCCCTGCGCTTGGGTGCACGTGTGCTGGTGAGGAGCCGGTGGACACCACCTGCTGACAGCTCCACACAGCCGACGGCACGTGTTTTATACAGCAAATCGATCCCAGGGAAGCGGACACAAGGGAATGCAGCTCCTCATGCCTCCAGCGGCTTTGGCAGCACTCCCAAGAGCCAGCCCCGCGGCAGGCGGGAGGTGAGGAGCAGCTCGGTGACGTCCCCGGCAGGCCCAGGCTCCCCTGGAAAAGGGCAGCATCCGCAGCCCTCCTCCATCATGATCCTCAAAAACACGCTTCCAGGGGGGCTGCCCAGCACCTGGCACACACAGAGGCAAAGGGGCACCTCATGGGCCATCCCCGCGCCAAAACNCAGCCCCGCGGCGCAGGGTGGCTGTTAGCCCCCGGGCATCGTCGGGGGCCAGAGCAGGCGAGCGTGGCCGGCTGCAAGGGGGGGATGCTGGCAGAAAGGTGGGGAGGGAGGCAGGTGGGGGGCTGGTGGCCACGCAGGCAGCTTTTTTTTTGGGGGGGAAGGGAAGGTGTGAGGTGCGAGCAGGGCTCCTATTCTGCTGCGCTGCACCTCGCAGAGGAGACACGGGAGCAGCAGTTAGAGGCTTACACCAGAGAGACCCTCGGCAGAGCCACGAGGTGAGCGGTACCGTGTCCTGTATCTACCGAAAACGGGCTGGAACCAGACAGGCTGCCGAAAAGGGATCTCTGAGCAGCCGAGGAAGGGAGGCAAGGCAGGACAAGGGGTAACGGGCACAAACTTGAGCACAGGAAGTTCCACCTAAACCTGAGGAGGAACTTCTTTCCCGTGAGGGTGGCAGAGCACTGGAACAA
>VXBO01014877.1:622147-697896 GCA_013400135.1 Rhinoptilus africanus | reverse complement strand
GCTGGGGGCTCCAGAGCTGGACGCAGTACTCCAGGCGGGGTCTCACCCGAGGAGAGTACAGGGGGAGAATCCCCTCCCTCGCCTGCTGGCCACGCTTCTTTTGAAGCGGTCCAGACACGGTTGCCTTTCTGGGCTGCCAGTGCACATTGCTGGTTCCTGTTGAGCTTCTCATCCACCAACACCCCCAAGTCCTTCTCCTCAGGGCTGCTCTCAGTCCATTCTCCACCCAGCCTAGATTTGTGCTTGGGACTGCCCCAACCTGGGTGCAGGACCTTGCACTTGCCCTTGCTGAACTTCACGAGGTCCAAACGGGCCCACCTCTCCAGCCTGTCACGGTCCGTCTGGATGGCATCCATCCCCTCCAGCCTGCCAACGGCACCAGGCAGCTTGGTGGTGTCAGCAAACTCGCTGAGGGCACACTCTGTGTCACTGTCCCTGTTGCCAAAGATACTCAACTGTGCTGGTCCCAGTAGCAACCCCTGAGGAACGTCCCTCAGACATCGCGGCATCGACTGCAACCCTGAGTGCGGCCATCCAGCCAATTCCTTATCCACCGAGTGGGCCATCGTCAAACCCATGTCTCTCCAATTTGGAGACCAGGATGTTCTGCTGGACAGTGTCAAAATTTATTAAGTCTGAGAGAGACAAATAGCCTTTTCTTTAGTTATCTCCCATCTGCCACTTTCATTTGGCCATTAAAACCATTTTTAAAATGATAAACCAAGCAATACTGCCTAACTAATGAATGTCAAATTATCGGTGTAAATATGCCAACATTTATTTATTTATTTGCCTCACCAAGAACACGTTCTCCTCTGTTTGGTTTTCTATTTTAATTACTACAATTAATCATATTAACTAGACTTCCAGTTTGCTCGGTTTTGTTTCAAGTTCTGCTTTTTACTGAGACATCTGCAAGAGAGCAGTCTCAGGTAAGAGAAGTAATAAAACTAATAAAGAAGCGATAGTAACTCTCACCAAAAAGCACGAGTGACCGAACCACCTTCATTTACTACACAGGGCCCTTCTTTCTTCCTCTCATGTGCTGATTTTACTGCCCACTTTCCACTAATATTTCACTCCGCTTATGGCAGCTCTCTGCAAGGAATGTTAATTCCCTGATTTCCAAATAACTTCCTTTCCCTACCTACCAGCAGGCAGCACAGGAAGGAAGGAAAGCTGAAGTGGGAGAACCGTCCATGGTGAATTCAAGCCTTGCACAAGGTCCCAGTCAGGAGTTTCAGGAGGCATTTGAAACTCCAGCGATGCCCGAATGGGTGCAGGATCCTGCCCGCGCAGGACGTGTCTATCTGCTGCCTGTCTAACGTGGTGGGAAACCAGTCAGTCCAGCTGCACCAAGGCTGTATCTATTTCACAGCACAAGCATATGTGTTTGCCCCACCTGTCACAACTGTGAAATGTACAGATAGCATGTACTTCCTAGGCATTCGTCGCTCAAATTAATGGGCAACCTGTTAGTCTGAGTGCAATTAGCACCCCAAACTTTACTCCAGACTCCGGCAGATGAAATGTGCTTGCAAATCTTTAAGCAGCCCGGTGTACGCTTTGAGTAAATACAGGCCAACACAGAGAGTGGAAACCCTGTGAAATCCTCAACACATTTAACACAAAGCAAAGCTAAACACGCTGTTGGAGAATCTGCTGTGCCTTCCTCAGAACCCATCATGGACTGTTCACATCTTCACAACCTGAAATTGAGCACTGGGCTCACCCGAGACCCCGCAAACCAAAGGACAGTGTAACACAACCCGCTGGGGCTGACTCCTGCCGCCGGATTTAAACCTGCCGCTCCCCTCATATGTTTTTCAGGAAAATGCCAGTCACATACAGACACGCATCTCGAAAAATGACACTAGCGTTTTGCAGAAGTATATGCAAGCGCTACCATACGATAGCAGAGGTGTAAACACTCATCTGTGTCACGGCGTGACTTGTACTGGAGAGCACAGCCTGCACCCGCGCTGCCACAGCCCCCGTCTCCACTGTGGCCCTCACACCTCCGCACCAGTTTCTTCCACGTTGCAGCCACGTTGTCTGCTGCATGCTCAGATGCCCGCCTGAGTGCACTGAATCACTCCTTTGCGGCTTATTTCTTCAAATATAAACAGTTTTGAAACTTCAAATAACTATAGGCTTAAATTCGTTTAATTCAGCATTTGCCTTTCCCTCCTTGAGGTCGCTAGCACATTAACAAGGAATACGCAAATCGGACTGAAATGTTCCTTCACAAACCCAAAGGCCAAAAGCTTGATATTTACTCAAAATTCGAAGCAAGGAGGGCTGAGGGAGTACACAACCCACGCTCCATGGTGGCACGACAGCCTCCGTCTATCACAGGCTTCCTCTGGATGCTGGAGATTCAATTAGCCTCACAACTCCACTCCCGTACACAAAGACGGTTTGATGTTCATTCAGCAATCACCTTTTTTTCTCTTTTTCTTAAATGCTCTACAACCGTTGCCCGGAGTTCTTCCCTTGCTTAAGTCTACCAATCCGTCCACGTACAGCATTTTATTAGGTTTAGTTTCTCCACGCCCCCAGTGCTTATCTGCAAGATTCTCTGACCGTCCTAAACCCTACCTTACCTGCCGGCACCGCACAGTGACGGAGTCCTGCAAGGTGTCACTTTTCTGTGTAGCGACATGGTTTTCCCCCCCAAATCGTGGATAAATCTAAACGACACATACTCAGAGCATCTGTCACAGCAACGACATTGCTCTTGTTCTCTGCACATCTGTGACATTTTATTATCCTCTTCTCATATTGCAGTGGAGCTGGGGGGAAAGAGACCTGCCCTTCTCCAGCCCAGTACCCGTAGCTACTCCCCAAAGCAGAGAAGATGGAAGGAAGGAAAAAGATTTCTTACCCGTAGGAAGGAGAGGTCTCGGTTGTGCTCAATGCTCGTGATTTCCAGGTTGCCCATAACTACCTCGCAGTTCTCATAGTACTTGCGCAGGGCCCGATACTGCTGCTCCAGGTCCGAGAGGGAGCTCAGCTTGTTCTCGGTGCCGGCACACACTGCAAGAAACCACAGGACAAACAATGAGGATGAGTGTGGAAGAGGGCCACAGGAGCAAAGAAGGTAATAAAGTTTGTATACGGGGATACAGGTAGTTGTAACTGAAGTCCTAAATTATTCACGGGGTTGGATAATGCAAAAAATACCCCACCACAAGTTGCTTGAACGTTAGCAGTAGAGATAGGAAGGAAGAAATATGGTCCGTGATCATCTCGGCAATTTAAACACACCTCACCAAATGGGATGAAGTCCTGGTATTTACCACCAAATGCAGAAAGGCTGGAAATGCAGAAGTGCAGGAAAATGCAAAAGGAGTTGACCTCAGAACCTCAAGGGCCAAAGCCAGGTGTCAGTGGAGTCACTCCCAGTTCTGCCAGTGACAGAATCCGACACTGAACAGGGATGCGACAATCACGGACCAAAGGATGTAAGGCTGGAGAGACCCGTGCATCCCAGCTGACCCGGGTAATCCAGCATTTTCCCTGTTCAGCTGATGCTCAGAACTGTCTGTTGGACAAGCCAAGAGCAACCTGACCAGAAGGCTTCTACCAACATTGTTTTCCCCATCACTTTCCTTAAGATCCCAGCTCTTCCCAGCTTTATGCAATTAAATAGGAGAAAGGCAATAGCAAAAACCACGATGTCCTTCCCAAGTCACCAGACTGAATGTGCAGAGGAGATGTCTCAGATGAGTTAGGAAACACCATCCTAATACAGTTAGGTTTTGGAAGACGCCCTTTAATATTATACTATTCTGTTCTAAATTTTGGAGTCCAGTTCAAAGCTAGTGCAGGGCCACAGCTTGGCTCGGTCTGTCAGCTTGCAATGACAAAAACAAATGCAGGAAGGAAACACAGAAGCAGCATTTTCCGACAGCAGCTTTTCACGCCGCGCTCAGCCTGCCAGGACAGCAACGCTAGTGAAACGGTCAAGTGTAGGGCTGGGCTTTTTTGGGTTTGGGCTTTTTTTGCACACACTTACTCGTCCTCTCTACCAACAGCTTGTGGGTTGCTCTTATCTATGAGCAAATTAATGTGAATCTATCCAAACTTTGAAATGAGCATTATATTATGCAAAACACAAGCCAGACCAGAGTAACATTTCTGGAGTCATTCCCACTCCTGGATTAAATCAATACAAACAAAACTCTCCATGACTGAATGCATAATCAGTAAAATTGGCTAAAATACGCTGGTTTGAATGATGCAGGTCCTTTTTATAAATATCAAAAGTCATTAGGTTTTTTGAGTACTACTATTATCGACTGTTTACTTACTACATTCCCTCCCCTCCTTTTTTTAATAGAAATGGGAACAATTCTCATCTCAGTTCTCCGTTGCAGAGCAAACTGCTCTTGTGCCAGGGCGATTCCAGCTTCGAGCAGCCTCTTGGCGAAGGCCTTCGGGAAGCGGCCAGAGACCCACACACTGCCCGAGGTGTTCTCCCAAGGAAACTCCCTCTGCCCTAAAAACGGCAGCAGGACTCTCTTCCCTCCCGAACCGTACCCCCCCAGCGGGGAGGGACAGCAGTGGCTGCTTTCGTGGGGAGCCATTCACAGGATGAAGGCTTTATCAGATCCTTGTTGGGTTTTATTTTTCCTGCATCTAGAGAGTGCGTGGACCAACGCTGAACAGGCACCACGTAGGGCTGATTTTCCAAATACACATCTAGTCGAGATAACAAAGGAAATATTATAAGGGACGTAATTTTTTTTATATTTCTTTCTATAACCCAGTAGAAGTAAAATTTTCAAGTCCTCACTAAGTTCTAAAACTTGAAATATTTGACATATATTCATTATACTGTCTCGCAGAAAAACAAAACTGGTTGGTTTGCTTAGGTTTTAAAATAAAAACTGCCACCTCAACTCAAAGTTTAATTTAAAGCACAAACATTCCCATTCTGATAGTGTTCTTGTAAAACCTTACCACTTAGAGTAAAACATATCTAAACAAAACTTTGTTTATAATATTTTAATAGGTATTTGGGGGGATTCCCAAGATGGAAAGACGTGGTCCCAGTGGACCTGACACAGCTCTGCTGGACTGGGAACACCTGGAAGGATTAACCACCACTGCTAGGGGATGGCACATCTTTCTTTTTGAAATACAAAGCCATGTCCTGGCTCATACTGAAAGTTTTGTTCAGAACAACCTCGAGATCTGCCGTACCAGCATCTCCACCCTGCAGGGAGACACATGCCTGTCCCTGCCAGTAGACTTCAAAAATGTTTGCTACCAATTACAAAATAAGTTTGTTTGCTTTTCCCTTAAAAGCAGCAGCAGCATCTATAACAAGATTGACTGTGTTTCCAGCCGAATAAGCATTATTCTGTCTTAAGGCTCCTAAGGACTAATAAATAATTTCTGTTCCATTTTGCAACCGGTGCTAAGGATCACCATAGCTCAGAAAACAATTCCAGCAGCTCAGCTAATAAAGCTGTACACTGCAACACTGGTATTTCGGGCTGCACACCCATTAAACATTTCCTGAAAGCTAATTTAGCCATTTGTTGCTGTAAGGAGGCAGAACACCTGGAGCCTGCTCTTGCAAGAGGATCCAACGGGGGTGAAGCCAGCCCAGACGTGAGCTGGGGCTGCAGATTTTATTCGAGCAAGATTAATTTTGTACAACCACTTTTCTACCACCAAACCATTGCAAATAACTGATCCCAGCTTTTGACAACGCTACAGAAATAAATTCTTTCAGGTGAATAAAATCTTAAAAGCAAATTATAGAAGAAATCACGTTGATCTTTTAAATTTATCCTAAAGCAATTCCAAGCATTTAATTTCTGTCTTAAAAACAGAAATCCCCTCTGGTCCTCTGTTAGACAGCACACCTCTGTGTTCCAGCTCACGCCCGGGGCTCTGCTGCCTGCAAGATACGTGGCAAAAGGTCCCTGCAAACCTGTTCCTCACGGCCTGCTCCCGCTGCAACATCTGGGAAGCCAGGGAAGCCAGCATCCATCCTTCCAACCATGGCTTGGCTTTCACAGCTCTGCACTGTACTGACAGGCCAGCGGGAGAGGAGAGAAACTGGTTACAGATTGCCCCAAATCAAGTAGTACACCGAAAGTGAGATTCATGCTCCATCAATCGGTGGGGGAGGCAGCAGCGCGGATTTTGTGCCACGGGCACCCGAGCCGCAGTGCCGCTGGAGCGGAGCCCGCCCCGCAGCGGGAGAGAGCCCCAGCCTGGGGAGTGAGCTGAAATCCCAAAGCCAGTGTGGGTATAACCATGGATCACTAATAATCCACCACTATAATAAGCCATTAATCTCCCTCTGCCTCAGCTTTACAGCACAAGTTTTGTACATATACTTTTGATGCATCTAGTAATTGCACCAGATTCAAAATACAAAAGAGAAGACGGTGCAAATATTCAAGAAAAGGAGATTAGATCAATTCTCACTCGCCGGGGATAGGGCTGGGACAGTACCCTCCACCCTTCAGGGACCTTAAAAACAGAGTGATGAGATATGCTGTTGGGTTTTCTTAAGGCAAAACACAATTAACAGAGTAAAAAGCCATTCCAGCTGTAAGGGAGACATGCTGCTGCCATACAATTCCAGCAGAGCTCCTGCTTGCCTGCACGTGACAGGGAGCCAAGCCTGGGAGCGACACGGGGCAGAAAGCCGGCTGGGAACTGGTAGTTAACAGTTAAGTTTCACCTCCCATTTTCAGCCACAGTAGGCAAGTTCCAGCTGCTCCAGGGCAGATACAATCATTTTGGGTCTGAATTACCAAAATAGTCAAGAAGCACTAAAGCACGCGAGGTGGGAGCTGAGCACGGGCCGCAGAGGATCCCCAGTCCATCTGCCCCTGAGCATGAACACATCCCTTCACCCTCCTGCTCATCTCCTGGAACAGCAACAGGCATCTGTGTATTGTAGCAGCTCTTTAAAATTAAGTGCCAAAATAATACCTGTTTTCAGGGATGCTCCAGCCATACAAAGGCATAAACTTGAGCACAACAAAATATATTTCCTTGTCATACCATGCAAAACCACCATAATCTATATTTCATAAAGTCTCTTCAAAGCCCTTTGTTGTATATTGTTAGACACATTATTTTATATAGCCTCAGAAACCGATGAGCAGCAAGAAAATAGGGACTGCGTATCAAAAGCAGTCCCTGCAGCAGAACCTCTCCTGGTTAATGAAAAATACTAATTCCCCTGCCTCTAACAGGGGTCAAAAGAGCACCAGTTTAAGATGCGCCTCCACAGCCTGCAGCATCTCTCCCTCCTGGGTGCCTTTGAGCACGCATCCTCCCAGCTGGCTCGGGAGGTCTTACGGAGGGGCTCCATGAGGGAAACCCTTCAGCACCATCTAAACGCACGCTCAGGAAAAGCTGATGCCCCAAGCTGCCGACTGACAGCCTGTACCGGGTTACTGCCACGCCACGAAGCTCCCCAGCACACCTCTCCGCCAACACAGGCTTGGCCATTCCCTCTCTTTCCATATTCTGGCAACAAACCTCACAGAGCATGCGTGTGTCCGTGCGCCCAGAGACACCCATCGCTAATGTTATCCCGAAGCTGAAGGATGTGCACCTTCCCATCTGGGAAAGCCCAAAGCGGTGGGGATGGTGACCAGCCAGGCTGCCAGCCTGGGGCCGCTTCTTATCTCCACCTCAAACCTGGGCGGTTTTGAGTGGGTACTGGGCAGAGCCCTGCTTGGCCATCACAAAAGTGGATTTCGGGCATCACTCACACATTCACACTCCACATTCAGTTGTTTACTTATTACCTAAAGTGACAGAGAAGAGCTTCAGCTCCTAATGGCTCCAATTACAGCAGTAATAATCATCTGTATTGAATTGAATTTACGTTTTTCATCAATATTCATGCACATGACTTGGAAATTAATTTCCCATTGACATTTTTTTTATAACAAAGCCAAATCATTCAGATGCTCACTCAAAGGTAGCAAATAATGGAGGCACTTAAAAACGTCCTTTAGCTTCTGCTTTTTAGGCCATTATTTTTGCTCTGCTCTGTTGATGATAAATCTATACGTTAAATTAAGAAATCACATTTGACTCAATCTATTTCTGTTTCTTGTAATACTAATGGATTTTATAATCCTCCCAGCGCAACAAGATGAACTAACTTTTAGAAGGAGGTCAGCTCACTCCATTTCTTATTCAACCCCTCTCTGGATCTGCCTACATTTGGAGTTACTCAGGGAGAGTGAATCCCATCACCTCTGGCACGGTCACCCCCCCTCAAAATACCGGTGTCTCGCTCCTCTCCCAAAGCACGTTCAGCATAGCAGCGATGAGGCATCCTTGTTGCCAACTCCAAGGGAGTTATCCTGAGCATCTGGATGTATTCTTTTGAATCATAAAACATTTATTGGCAAGGACGTGGGAGAGCAGCACGTTTGTCCCACGCCAGCCTCTGCCTGAATACAACACAACCTCCCTTTGTCCACTGGTTTAAGCGGGCCAAAAACCCAAGGAGGCTTAAACTCTCGGACGCGCTGGTTGAGGAGCATGCTTACCGAAAGAGAATCACACGTTCCTTCACGCCAGTCAGGACAAGCCTAACAACAGTCAGCACCTCTTTCGAACGTTATTTTCCTGTACTTGCCACTTATTTACTTAATTAGCTGTGTTTTTACAGACAGGCCCATCATCAGGGTTTCCTGAAAGGCAGCTAACATAACTGTTTATTAATAATTGCAAACACTCGTGGCAAATTGTTAAGGCCCCCAGATGGGGGGAAATACTCGAGCCCCTTAAGGAACCACTAATTACCAGCAATGCCACAGCAGTCCCCACTCATTTCATTGTGCTCCGCGCTCTCAGCTACAGCCTGGGCACCCTATCATGTACGCACACAGAAGAAGGGATAAACACACTTTTAATCCTTTCATTATTATTTTACAGCTCTCCTTGAACAAGCTGCAAAAGCCTGGAATTTTCTTGCAATTAAGCACGTCCTAATGAAAGGAGGGACCGCCTGCACTTAGAGTCCTGCAGATGTCTCCTAGGAGAAGGTAAAACGCTCTTTTTGGTCACCAGCCGTCTCCCTGTAAACCCAGCGGTTTTGGAGAATGTTTTAAAATTAGAGGCTTGCTTTCCCTAGGTGAGAGACTGTAATGAAGGAGAGCATAATTTTCTCTGTACTCCTAATTAAAAGCTCAGCTGGCACAAGCCTTTTCCTTCCGTGAGGTCTGCTGTATGCTAGAAAATTACCATCCCGTTTGAATCCAGTTGCATGTAATCAGCCCAACTGCCATGAACTCCTGGAGAGCCGCACGGCCAGGAGAGGAGAAGCTCAGCGTTGCCACCAGCCGCTGTTCCCTCCCTCAGGGTCGGAATGACGAGGGGACACGGGACGGGCTGGCCCACAGCGGTTGGGAGCTTTAATCCCTTCTACTCTGCACACAAACAAGCCTTGGGGTGCTATTATTCATTTTTATTCCAATATTAATCTTTCCACAACTGCTAAATAAAGCAAAAAAAACCCAAAACCCAATCCAAACTATAATTTTCATCCAGACTTTAATCTGCAATGCTAAAAGGACATTCTGAAACACTTCAATAGCCTTTCCTCTCTTTGCATGGAAAGAGGTCCCTGGGTTGATAGCAGCCAGGGCCATAAGTATTAATTCTGTGAAATCTGCTCGCTAAACCCCCAAATATCGTTTCATACGCCACTGTAAAAGCTTCCACCACTTCCAGAGAAGTTGTAGGAATACATTTTATCAGGGTGGTCCCACCTCCACTAAGGGCTCATCAGATGCCACCTACAAAGGGAAGAGCTTTCCCAATTTTATGAACAGGAACACAAATAGGCACCGTAAAGACTGACAGTGATTGTAACTTCATCAAGAAGGATTAGTTACGTGTGATAACACTTTCCGGAGCTGATGGCACCCTCTCCTTGCGCTGAGCTCTCCAAAATCTGTTTGGTGGATGCCACACAGCATATTTTACCGATGTAGCACTCCTGTCCGTGCCAATCAAAAAATGGCATCAAAAGACTAGATTTATACTGCAACATTTCAAGGATAATTGCCTGTGCCGACCATGTCAAGCCACTGTCATCTGCCTGCGTTATGCCCGTATTTACAGCATTGTTTCCCTTTGCGTTTCCTCACATGTATATTATGATACAGCAACTTGAAAGGACAAAATGGGAAAAATTTACTGCAGGAACTATACCACAGTCACCACTAAAAAAAAGATAAAAGCAGAAATTAATACAAGAGACTTTACCAATGGCTCTTCCCACCCAAGCCTATGTACCAAATTATTTTCTCGGGGTGCTTCTTCCATTTTTCTCCCTCCCCTTCACAGACACACACATCCACACTTTCTTTACTCATTTTGTTCTATTTTGAGGGTAAATAGTTGCTTCTTAA
Source organism: Rhinoptilus africanus (assembly GCA_013400135.1). Lineage (NCBI taxonomy): Eukaryota > Metazoa > Chordata > Aves > Charadriiformes > Glareolidae > Rhinoptilus > Rhinoptilus africanus. The sequence goes on along the minus strand of VXBO01014877.1, from coordinate 687,478 downwards.
CTATAATGTAGGTACCGGACTTGACAAGCAATTAAAGCAAACAATTTCCACTCATCTAACTTTGCCAAATTAGTCATCTGCCATCTGCTCTATCATCTGGCTCTCCTTGAGGTCTTGCTGTGAATCTGGAAGCGCTTGCTCTGATGAGGAGGCAGCAGATAAGCCTCCAAGTTGGCAGGGAACTCGAGGGACGGAGGTGACACGTGGCTCCACACCGCTCCCCACCACCCCTATCAGGCCAGCTCCGACAGGTGCTTGCTGGCTCCAGCGGTCAAACCGGCAAATTACCAGCAAGTGATAGAAAAGCATCTGAAATTAAGGAGTGTTTTTTCAGCCACTTATGTGGCATGGCTGCTTAGGAGCGTGGGATTTTCTTATTGGATGCAGGATGCAAAAAATAACTTACTTCATTGGAATGCCCTCAGCATTTACAGTTTAGTTCCCAATGAAGTACATAACCTAAACAAACAATTAATAGGCATTATCTCAGAAAGATTTGAGTAGTCTCTGCTTCCAGCACCTGGTTTAATTCAGGTAAGGCCTTGTTTTGAGCCAGTGAAAATGTTTTCAAACAGCTCTGAAATACAACACCAGTCTCCTCTGGCCTCCCACTTCTGAGCACTGGCAGGACCTTTCTCTGTTACCAGTTTTCCAGTTTGGGCTCCTTACTGGGTCTTCCCAGTACGATCAAGAATATCACCCTTTCCTAACTGACCTACATTTCCTCCCCGAGGAAATTAAATAGCACTCCAGAGTGCAAGTTAGTCCACGCAAATGTTGTTGTTGGCCAAACCATCACTCGAAGGAATCGCTCTCCCTGTCGTTGGTGAATTCCTGCCCTAGTCTCCAGTTCAGCCACTAGAGCACAGCACCCAAAATTAGGCTTGTGAATTGAACTCAATGTCAAGAGCCAAAATTCTTCTCTACAGTACCAAAGCATAGACCACCACCAGATCTGCAGAAAAACTATCGTGAGTAATCCAAGGCCATCTGTTCTTGGGCTACTAAACGCAGAGCAAAGGCCTAAGAGTCTGCAACTTTCCAACAGCTTTGCAGCTTTCCAGCTCTCGCCCTTCCCCAGTCCCGCTCCAGCACACCAGCAATGGCTCACGCAACCTGCTTCTCCACCACGGTGTGTCCCGGCTCCTTACCAGAGCAAAGCGCTGGAAATCTCTACAGGTCTCAGCAGTGGGAAGGATCTGGGTCACATCTTCAATGCCAGCGGAAGAAGTGGGGGGACGATGATGGAGCACAGGCCACAAGGCCAGGCAGGAACAAGGGGAGAAGAAGGGGGCCAGGCATTTAGATTGGTTTTTGTACATGTGCCTTCACCGCACATCAATTTAGCGAGGGATGCCAATAACATCTGCTGTGAGGTTGGCCCGAAATCACTCCCCAGCTCACAAACCAGGCTGCTTTGGAGGGGACATGAAGGCTCTTCCCCCCGGCAGTGCCCTCCTGGCGCCCAGGGGTGCTCCACTTGCACAGAGCTCAGCCGCGGTGCCGCGGCCGCCGTCCCCAGCAGCTCCCGCCGCTCCGCCGGGACTCCTGCGGCTCCGCGAGAGCCGGGGGCCTTTGCCTGCCTGCCTGCCTTTCTCCCTCCCCAGAGGGCCCCTGAATACCGCAAGCATTCACTCAACTTAAATGCATTTTAATTAACATTGTACAAACACACCGAGCTGGTGCGTGCACAAGGGAGCGCATTCATTCAGCTCCTGCCTGATTCTCAGCCCGAGAAATCCAGCGGGAGCGCTGGCAGCCGCTGCGATGGGAATGGGATTGCAGTCCTCCCTGCCTGTGCAATATTTAAAACACACTTGGCAAAACGCGCACAAGCCCTCAGATCCTACTTACTAGTATTTAAGCACCGTTTATGTAAAAGATACAGCTCAGACAGGGTAGGTGGGGCAGGTGCTTTTATATCTGCTAATGTAGCTGCGGGTAATTAGTCACCACTAAAGCACACAGCAACCGCTGCTTCGTTCCAGGGTAAGCATAAGCCACCTGTGACAAAAAAAAAGGTATTTCCCCAAGATCTCCCACAGATATTTCTCTTGCATTACATTAGTAATTATCACATAACCCAAATACCACCTAATAAAATGATTAAAATAACTACGAAATTTAAACACATAAAGAATGGGACTGCTTTGGAAAGAACAACCTCCTCAGATTCTGGCAAGACAAAACCGCAGAGGGGCTCACGCCAAAAATCCTGGGGAAAAACCTCAGAGAAATAAAGGAAACCGGCACTCACGAGGAGCACCTGAGACGCCACGGCAGGGCTGGGGCGTCCCCATCCAGCAGGCGAGAGCAAACCCAACATTTCAGAGCTGCTCTGCCTGCGTGTTTCAAGGTGACCGCGCACTGCAGGGGAAGGTGATGAAAGGAACTCCCCATTTTCGCCAATACGCGTAGCTCTATTGAGGTGAAACTGCACGCGGTTTATTTTTCACTGATGAAAATAACAGGCTCTCAAGCAACATGCCAACCTTGGCAAGTAGAGAGGAGAATTCAGCTCATGTAAGGCAGCGGAAACGGTAATGATTCAAACTCGGAAGTACCGCAGATGAGGGGACGGGCGCTGCAGCTGCAGAGGGAGGCAGGGGCCACGCGATCAACACACTTCTGGAGCCACAGCACGCTGGATCTGGGAATAAGGACCACGTCCTGGAGTCTCTGGCAGTTATATACATTAAGGTCATCTAGTCAAAAATTAATCTAAAGTGCTCTCTTACATAAGCCTTCCTTAAACCGATGGTTGTGTTTTCCTAATTGTCCGTGGCTAAATTGAGTGATAAAACCCGTGTTACTAAACCAAGTGCTTTCAGATATCAGTTTACCGGCAGGAAAAGCAATCTTTCAATAATTAAAGTCTACGCAATGACCTTTTTACTTCTATATGCTACGTATAAAACCACACATCCTAATCTTAAACCGGTGTCATCTGCCGCAGACAATCCCGCACCCCCCGCACCCCCCGGGTGAGCTCCTCCACAGAGGCTGCCGAGTGCGCAGGGCATCGCCGCGGGCGCGCTCAGCGGGGCAGGAGCACGCCAACACCCAACCCCCGCCTTCTCAAACCGGCATCTTCTGAACCGAGTCCCTGGATTGCACAATTTAAATTCAACATAATAAAAATTAAAAGCTAAATAAAAGCCTGAGCACCCAATATATTCTTCTAAGGCTGCTGAGGGCTTCAGCTCTGGTGAACACCAGCAGAGTGGCCATTTTTGGGTACGGTCATGCTGTATAAAACCAAACGTCTCCCACTAAGGACCTTTCCTATTAAGAAAGTAGAGAAACTATTTTTTAACCTCACCGAGGCTGTTGGCATAAGCTGCTATTAAATCTGCACAAAGGGGCCCGATGCAGGACTTGCATTTGGACCGATAACCTCATTGTACGTGAGCCGTGCATTCAGGGCAAACCCTGCACCGCTGAACCTTCTGCCTGTTTCCCCGGGTGGGGAGGACGGCGTGCCTGTGCTTGATGAGCGTCTTGGTTCCTCTCGTTGATGCTTTAAAAATGAGCGAGCCGGAGGCTGCAGTCAGAGAGTGCCTTGCCCCTCTTCATGCAATCCCTACGAAGCCTTTGTAAATGGATTCCCTTTCCAAGGCTGCAAGGGGGCACGGGGGAGCCAACGCTGCTGTGAAATTGCTCTTCAAATGCACTTCCCCTGCAGTCAAACCTGGGAAAGCAAATTCAAAATCTCTAATTGTTTTCCTTGCCCAACATATTGCTGCACTGGACTAACCTAAGATTTTTATTTGTTATTTTTTGCTTGTACTTTCAGACATCATCCCAAAGGGTAAGTTCTAGGTAACTTGACTTGTCAAAATTATGTATTATGAATTCTTTATAGATAAATTTACTCAAATACACTCCCTGTTAATCCTGGCTGGTTTTTTGTTGTTTTTTTTAAAATACACTTCATATATATTTTATAAACGCTTGCATTTGTTCCCAGCCCCTTGCCCCAGAGACTGCCCTTCAACTTCTGCCCATTGATTGTGACGGCATCAATTTGTAAAGGTCAGAAGAAAGCTTCTCTGACAGCTGAACTCAGAAAGCAATTTTTAAATGAGCTGTTTCTCTTCCTCCACGAAGCAAGATGCCAACAAAATCAAAACCCAAGGTCTTTTTTATTTCCCTTGGCTGACCGGTGGCTTTGATAGGCTTTGAATGTCTGGTGGCCGCTGAACACTCCTTGGAAATCTGAGCTCGTTTGATGGTCTTAAAAAAATAACAACATGTGAAAAAGCAGGTTTATGAAGAGAAACAGAAAGGTTTATGAAAAGAAGAACGTTAAATTTGCTGCTCTTCTGAAAACCTTTGCAGACCCCAAGTACCAGAGCTCCCAGGGATCCCCCCCAAATGTCACCGCTGTGTGGGTTTGGCCTCACGCATCCTTGTAGCAGATGTGAATAACTTACATTTATTACTGAAAACCAAAACACAACTGCCTGGCTAGTCACGAAACAAACTGTGCCAACTTATTTTGATGCCTGCTTCAAATTTGTACTGCGGATAGTGGTTATTTTATCTGGGGTTGTGATCAAAAGCCTCTTCAAAAGGCTTCCACCCTTTCCCCCCATCCAACAGTTTACCGAGTATCTCAAATTCATAACCATCGAAAGTAGGGCTGCAACAATTTATGGCACTGTTATACATGAAGAAAACCTGCCATAAATCAAACAAAACAGTTATATAAATGAGCATAAAAGTGCAGGGAAATGTCACAAGATAGCAATAAAGTATCTTCCAAATGGTAAATACCAGGAGCAAGAGCACTATTAGTTCTGAATCTTCGACTCGGCAACAGCAGGACTGGTTTATCGCTGGAGTAATCAGTACTGGAGCTCGCCTCCCTTAATAACCGCGGGCTCCGGCAAACCTGCCCACCCTGGCGGGGAAGGGAGACGGCAGGAGGAAGCGGAGACAGCGAACGCACGTCTGCGCTCACACCACCTCCAACAGCGCTGGGAAGTGACCACCTCATCCCATGGCTCTGCCCTGCTACTAACTCTGTGTGGAACATGGGAGCATGCCACATACGTTTATTCTCACATACATTATATATATATATAAACACAGTTGGTCTTTCTGGAGCCTGGGTAGCTATTTTCTTGGCCCTTTCTCACTGAAATACAGAAACCAGGGAGGACTGACTGTTGTTTTGCCTGCAAGAAGAGAGATTCCCACCCCAGGGCGGCCAGCCCGGTGTCCTCTGCACCCATGGCAAAGAAAGCTGCTTTGGCAAAAAGACAGTAACACAGAACAGGCACAAACCTTGCCTGGGGATCAAGGAGGCATGGTGAATACGGCAGTCCTGGGAGGGACTCACAAGAGACTGTGGGAGAGCAGGGCAAGGGGTTTAACCTGGCAAGTGGCCATAACACCTTCCCCCAACTTCCAAGGCCCCAGCTCAGGCTGCTATCCGTTATTTGGTCGTTTTTCTGCAAATGCTACCAGCAGAAGAATGGACACATAACAGCAAAATACCACGGAATTTGTTGGGATGAAAAAAAGGCAATGCCTCGTACAACGCTGGAGCTGCCCCAGGAGCAGTGGTGGCAGCACCGGGAGGATCCATGGACAGATTAAAACTTCAGCCAGGAGAAAATGGAGAGGATGGCCCGAGAAATCGCTCTGAGGCCGAGTGTGGTGCAGAAGACTCCCAACCCGACCACCTGTGAGGCTTCTCCGAGGGATCCCCTTTCCACGCTGCTTTGCTCCAACAAGGCTACGCATGAGTAATCCAGAGAGAACACCAGCCCATGCCCCTGGGCTTATTTCTTACATCTCTGCACAAGCCATTCCCTGATCCTTTTACACTCGGAAAATTCCCAAGACTATCCCTGACCTCTTCAGAGGACATTTACATGCACCTTTATCCTGCAAGTGGTAACCATTAGCTCACTGTTAAAAATAACATGTCCCAGTGATGGGCCAAAATGATGTTTTCTGGTTCTTAACCCAAAACAAGGGGGGAAAAAAGCAAAGACACAGCAGATGGCTGGCTGCTTTTCTCAAAGACGCGGATGACATATTCCCACAGATCAAAAGCAGCTTCAGATTCCTGCCTCTCACGAGAAGATGACAGCGCTTCTGCCTGAAGACCTCCCCACCTGATCTTATTTTCATAAACAAACACTGCGAAAGGCGGCAGAATGACAGGCGCCTTGCTCCGCCGCACCGGGGAGGAAGCAACAGGCACATTATTAACAGCCTCATTAAGAAGAAAAGGCTAAGCAGCAATTTTCTCAACGCAAGCCCTCTGTCGGGAGACTGCTCCCGGGGTCCCCCTTTCATTAATACTGGATGATCCGCTTCAGCGGAAGCTGGGAAATGAGCGGGCTGCGGGAGGGGAGCCCCGGCGGGGGGCACAGGGCGCCCAGCACGTGATCCCGGCCAAACCTTGTGCCGGGGGCTCTGGCCGCGGCTGCGTCCTTAAGTGATGCGGGAGCACGTGTGGCCGGAGCAGCTCAGTGCAAATTCACCCCTTGCAAAATGTCCTTGAAGCTGCCTGCCTGTGATGGGTAAATGGCATCGAAGGTCGGTGAAGCTAATTCGACAGTAACGAGCCTCTGCACCGCTCACCGCTACCGTGGCCGCGTCCTTAAAAACACCCACCCCAAAACCACCTCCCGGGGCACAGAGAAGTTCCCAGGAGCAGGGCTCCCTTGTTTTCCCTCCTTAATACTGTGCTTACAAAATGCACCCACTTTTTATTACAACCACGAAAAAGCCCAGCCAGGAGTGCCAGGAACAGCTTAATTAATAACAATTAGCCACAGCACAATTGTGATTCAGGTGGCGTTTTGGAGCATGAAGGAGAAACCTGACACTTTTGCTTGTGTGCACGGACATAAGAAATTCCAGGCAAAGTTAATGGAAACTGAGCGGCTGAGCGATGCCGAAATTCAAATGTACTGTAAAATTACTAAATGATTTCAATGTCACAGGAAGGCGTCGCGCTACTTCCAGGATTATTAGCCCATGCAGAGTTTTAATAATATTTGGTCAAACACCTCGGGAGCACATAACTGGGATATTATAAAATCACTGGGATAATACAAAGCATTTTCATATTTTAGGGATGGGGGAGGGAAAAATCCCTATTTACAGCAAAGGGGAGGCAGCGGCCTTGAGAAGGCCCCTGATGGGGTGAGATGCCAGCAGGGTGGGGGGCAGGTGGGGTACCAGTCCCGCAGTCCCCAAAGCCACCACCAGCCCCGCGCGCCCCAAAGCCACCCAGTCCCTGCCTGGCAGCGGGTTCCCCGGAGGGGGCCCGGCCGTCCCCTCCCCGCCAAGGCGATGGGGAAGGACACTTTATGGAATTGTGGTTGTCTAAAGCGGTCGAAACACCTGCCAGTCACAGCGGGTTTATTGGCCACGCTCCCCGCAAGGGGGGCTGCATCTGAGTGCCTCCGCCTCAATTAGTGTCACCGCAGTCAGATGCAATTTATGTTTAAATATACACGGGGAATATAAAGACAGTCCCAGTGACTACTTTCAAACAAGAGGAAAAAGGTGGAGGCTTCAAAGGCTTTTGATGGAGAACAAGGGAAATTCTTAGCAGGAGAACGAGTGGACACTGCTATTAACAGAGAGTATTTCCTGACTCCTGGAGGGACAACAATAGCCAGCTTCATCTTATTAGAAATAAACAAACAAACAAAAAAAAAGGATAAAGTGACCCTACAGGATCACATTTGGAAAGCATGAAAAAGCACAGAAACATGCATCCAGTTTGCCTGCTAACTGGGAGCACGCACAGGGCCTTTGTGCACGGTCAGCCAGGCAGCTCCGGGGACGGCTGCGGAGCTCGGCGCGGCAACTGCTCACGCGTGCTCAGATTGGTTCTCACAAGGCTTCTCGTAGCCTTGCATGAGGCCGTCACCCCGATCTCAGGGAGGTAAGTGTCCTGTACGGACCAGTAAAGTACACGTATTTTCTGGCAAGAGAGAACATGCCATAGCCACCTTGCAGGCGGAGGGAACTCCAGGCGGCAATGCCTGGCCAGGAGGGAACATGTTTGGAGGTTATTGTGATATAGGTGTGATGCTGCTAGAAAATCAAGTGTTTCGGGCTCCTTACCAGCAGTAAAATGGCACTTTCTAAAATAGGTAGACCAAGAACATGTGGGCTAAAACTGGAAATGAAAGAGGGTGGCTCCTGCCTCAAAGCCATGCAACAAATCCTACCCCTGCAGAGCACTACTTCCCGAGTTTTCCTTGTAATTCAAAAAATGTAAGTCATATTGTTGTAAAAATGTGTCTCAACGTATGAAAACTGTTCCAGGGCTTCTGCCACAGTTGCAGATAGATTGGCCAAAAATATGCCTTCCAGCAGCACGAATCCATCCTACTTGTCTCCACCATCCCAAGAGCACACAGCTGGCTCGACATCACCGGCGCGACCTAATGCTCAAGCAGCCACGGAAATAGAGAGGACATCATGAACTTACCAGCTTGTCTCCACACCTCTTCTTGTCACATGCAGCTAGAGCATGGCACTAGATTTTTATTTTCCGTTAGGTCTCTGCAAAATCCCTCATTTTGCCAGGACAAATTCCCATCAAACCTAAGTTTGACAAAATGCGTCATCAAGAAAAGTGGTTGGGCATCAGTGTCCTTCCCACTGGTAGTGCTGGATGAGAAAAACAGTGTTTGATAAACAGCTTTGGATCCTACTGTGTCACCTACATCAGGCTGGAAAGTCCATGGCTCTCCACACGCAAGGAAAGGAGACAGCAGAAGAAACACTTATCTTACAGATCATTTGGACTAAGAGAAAACTTGGGAAAACCTCTCAGGTGCTCCTCAAAGTCAAACCAAGGCCTTCTGTGAACATGCTACTTGCCTATACTTGTCTATAGCCATTAATGCAGGTAATATTCCTGCTTATGGAAAGCATCACTTTTTGTTTAGCTGCCTTGCTTGTCCTCAAACGTGTTCCTTCCCCAGGAAGGTAAGGCTGGGCTTGAACCTGAAACTAATTGCCCACGTAGATTTGGTTCTTAATGCAACAAACCTAAATTCAAAATCGGGTTTAATACTCGGACAGTTTTAGCCTGATATTCTTCTTCCCAACAGAAATTACAACTGATTGTCATTTAAGATACGGTGGCCCTACTCCTCCCGCAAGGCTGCGGAAATCCCCCACTACAGACCCCACCACGCTCTGCAGATTTGCCATTGGGGAACTACAAGCACTTGCTGAAATTAATGGTTCTCTATTACCTTTACCTCTAGATGAAAGATGGCAAATCTCTTTCCATGGGGCTTGGAGACAGTGGGAAGCACCACCCCGAAAAACACAGAGCCTGGCAAAGCCACTGGAGAGCGGCAAACTGTCCTGGGGGTGCAGAGGATGCCCCTGGCTCCTCTGGGATCAGGACACTCATCCCCTGCTTCCGCAGAAACACCTCCCTAAATGAGACTGGGACTGCGCTGAGTCCTGCCTCTCCCTCTCCCCTTTGCTCCCGCTGGCGCTGTATGATTAATATCACATCAAATTTGTCTTTGTACAATATCCCACCAATCTTTCTTTGCGTAATGTTCACTTTACATCAGGTGACAGTTTTAGTGATTCCTCCTTTATTTGCATGTCCCCTTGAAGAAGCTTCATTTCTCCTTCTAATCAAGTCATTAATTTTCACGAAAATCGTTCCCACCCCGAGATGGCTGGATTCTAATTTGTCTCTGTCACAAAAATGAGAAGTATCGCCTCATTGCCATGCTGTGATGTTCCTCCACATACCTGTATCGGAGTAGGAGAAGCACCAAGATTATTTTTCTACGGCCATAACTGCTTTTCTCCATAGCAGTTTGATGCTATCATGATCCCCCCTTCAGGTACTCTGTAGTAATATTATACAGCTGCTTGCTTTTTATTTCAAAGCAGATCTTGTTCATGATTTCTTTGTAATGGGAAAAGTGGAAGTGACGGTGCCACAATTACTTTTCCTTTTTATCTTCCCTGCATCCTGTTTACCAACAGTGCTGCCCACCTGGGATGGCAGCACATAACCCCCTGCTGTCAGATTGATGCATCTTCCGAAACCTCTTCCCCTTCTGTGGTGTTATCAGCACATGGATTTTCACATGCTTCAGTCACACGCAGAGCCCTGGAATAAAAGCTGGATGCATCACAGTAAGACAGAGTTTACGCAATCTGGAATCCCACCTGGGCAGCTCCTCCCTCTGCAGTCTTCTTCCAATTACATCCCTTGCTCCTCCTTTATCTTATTTTATTTTTATTTATTTAAAACTGTCCTCCCTAATTCTGGGCCACCAGTCAGGAGAATCATGAAACACTTCCCGGAAAGCTAACGTGCAGCGGGGCTGTAAAGGATGACGGAGGGCTGTACACTTGGCAACTCATTTCCTTTGGCACCTGCCTTTTGTTATCAAACCAGCAAAAGCACTAACTGCATCTCTGATTTACTATGGCGCTTGCACATCTCCATCTTCAACGTACCATGAAGATGCAGCAGAGAAAGCAAAGACAAAGCCAGAGTGGGCAGGCTCCAGCGCCTGCATCGTGGCCCCTGGACCATCCTGACTCTCCTCCTCCCCCAAAGCTCGCTTCTGGCAAACAGCACTCTGCCACTACCACGAACAAGGGCTTTTCCAGCGGAAACATCTTGCTCCAGGATTCGCAGCATATCTGTGATTTTCTTCTGCCATTTACTATAAAGCACTAACTTGACATTAACATCAAAACAAATGGCCTCTCATAGATGTTAAGATCACTGATTGAATTCTTTCTCATTTCACACGGTTTCTCCTTGTGGAGATGTACTTGAACCCCAGAACCACCCTCAAAATCATGTTTGGAAAAAGGCTGGGGCTGCAGCTCCTTCACTAGCTATTCCCAGCACACAGGACATTGAATATGAACAAATTCCAGTTCAACATCATTGAATAAATCAAATCTTTCTCTTAAAGACAGATGACTTTTGCTTCATTGAAGCACCAGGGTTGTATGCACACCCTTGAGGATGCCTTGCCATTTTGATTTCCTTTCTGTTGTGCTTACAGCCCGTACCACCTTGCGGAGACCACCACAAAAGCGATGGGAAAAGAGAAGCGGAATTATTCACAGAGGATCTGAACACCTTGCAAGGTGGTTTTGGGGTTTTTTTGTCAGTTCAGCAGATAATTTCCACTGATGGGCTGGGTTATACACTCACACAGGGCCCAGGGCTCACACAGTTGCTGCGTGGGAATACTGAGCACAGCGCTCCGGGAGGAGGGTTATTCACCAAAGCAGTTGCCTGGTCCTTGCCCTCACGGTTTTTCATGGCAATACTTCCCCTTCCTTCTCTTGCCTTCATAGAACTGTCAGGGTTGGAAGGGACCTTAAAGACCAGCTTGTTCCACCCCCCTGCCCTGGGCAGGGACACCTCCCTTTAGATCAGGTTGCTCAGAGCCCCATCCAGCCTGGCCTTAAAAACTTCCCGGGATGGGGCTCCCATCCCCTCTCTGGGCAACCTGTGACAGTGTCTCACCACCCTCGTGGGGAAGAACTTCTTCCTCACGTCCATTCTGAATCGACCCATCTCTAGTTTTAATCCATTCCCCCTAGTCCTACCATCACCCGACATCCTAAAAAGTCCCTCCCCAGCTCTCTTGTCGGCCCCCTTCAGATCCTGGTGGGCCACAATAAGGTCTCCTGGGAGCTTTTTCCCTCATCACCTCTTCTCTTCTGCCCCTCCTCTCCCAGTGATGCCCCAGTGCCGGGTTCATCTGCATCTTCTGCGAGGCCGCTGCCTGCTCACACGTCTCCTAAAAGCCCCCAGCTCCTCTCACACGGAGCCAAACCCACTCAGGTGAGGTAAGAGGGACCACCCCAGCTCCCCCGAACCCCGCCGCCCCATCAGCACTCCGTCAGCGCCCCGTGCCCTCGGCCGGGAATTCAGATACCGCGCTGGGGCCGATTTCAGCGCTGGCAGGAGCAAGCGCCAAGGCACCAATTCAGCAAATTACAGAAGCACATATTCGATTGCAAGTGTTCGAGACTCAGTTAATAGGGGCGAACTGTGACTGAAAGGATTGATTTTGTGCAATACCATCTCACTCCCTCTCCCGCTCTTACAGGCTGCTATTACGTTGTGTGCAAACATTGGTCACATTTTTCCAACCTTGTAATTGCACAAATCAATGAAATTCTCAACCATAAAAAGCCAAGTAGCAGAGGGTTTCCTAACGTGTTTCATTGCTGCTGAAGAAGTCAGAGAAGATCAAATGAATCACTGCATTTGAGTATCATGTCAAACCCCAACTTCAGGAAACAAATTAATTTACAAAAAAACCAACAAACAACCACAACTCAGAATCAAACCCACAACAAAGCTTGCGTTTTGCATTTCTACTGTGAAATCTTCCAGTGCATTTCGGCGTTTGATCTGAGATACAATACAATAAATGTAAGGCATGTACGCAAGGGGAAAGCACGTGTACTTTTTTAATCATCCTGAAACAAAACCTCTACAAGTGACAGCTCACGGAACGGCAGAAAAGAACTGATTTCTAGATCTGGAGGTAATGCCGTTATTTGTAAAGGTTCAGTTGGTCTTGAAAAAAAAAAAAATCAAACGTATGAACTTCGAAAATCTCTTTTTTCCCAGCTGGGAGAAGTTGTTACAATTCTTATGAAGTCTTGTAAGAAATAATGTGAAACAACACTGAGCAACGCTACCTGGCAAAAATTCAGATTCATTTTGTATGATGAATTTATCTTGTTGGTCCCCAGACTAAAAAGTTTTCATGCAGTTCTAATTTACTCAAGCCAGGCTCCTGATGTTACAGACACGCAGCAAACTCAACACAGATGAATCACCTTGCAAAACCCGGACCTGGGGTACAGGCAGCCGTTAAGCCTTTGCTCTGCTGTAAAAGCAGACAGGAGGAGCGATTTCCATGTTTTGCAGGCCATTGACTTTAATAAAAAAGAAGTTTAATTGAAAACTCAGACATTTTCTCTTTCTTCTCCACCGGATCATTGTTATTGCTAGATCACTTGATGCTAAAAGAGTCTATAGCTTAGGAGAAATCCCCCCTGGTAACACTTTTGCTCGTTTTGGGTGTATTCTGGGTTAACAATGCCTGCTGATTGTATTTTGCCTTCAGTCTTCAGGTATCTGGCTGCAGACGACTGCGACCTTATGCCGTGTGTGTCTGACCAGGGACCTACGTCAGAAGACGGCATATCTCACCCGGCACAAATCTTGTGCTGAATTCAAGCCCTCCTCCCGCACGGCTCCCACTTGTCCCCCAGCTGCTCACATCCACCTCAGCAAACCCCCAGTTTCAAGTGCCCTGAATTCAAGAGGTCTCCAAAAAAACTAGAGGAAAGAGACTGCAAAGGGAGGACTCACAGACCCAAAGTCATGCCCTGGAAAAGGGTTCAGAGGGACAGACGTGGGATTCTCAATACCAAATAACCAAAGGAGGTGGATCTGCCAAACCAAGGAGGAAAATAAAGCCAGTGGAGGAATACTCGATAAGAAAGCAAGACGGCAACACGGCTTTAAGCTCAGGAAGGAGGCAACCCACTCCCAGGTCTGAAATAAAAGCATTTCGGTTACTGGTTTTGAAGCCTTTTATCCAGTGGTCTGGCAATCAGTAAGAACATTTCTTATTTTAAACAGCATCAGCTTAATTAACCTCCCTGTAAGAATTCACAGCTAATTTTAAAACTTCCAAGCCTCTCCTTGGGTACTTAAGGAGCAGTCAGGCATTTATCACTGCCTGGATCTCAGGTAGCACAAAGAGCTCCATCCCATAGACTGAAACATGGTTTATCCGAAAATACATTTTGAGAGAAAGCAGGCCAAAATGGGGATTTTAGGTCTGATATTTAAAAGATCTGCCTCAGATTGTCAGATCTGTAAGAGTTACACAGGTACAAGCATTTTCTAAGCATGATGGAAAATCTCAGTGAAAGGAAGAACACCTCTGAGAGAATTTGGGGATCAACCCTTTCCTGAAATTAAAAAAAAAAACAAACCCAACCTAAACCTTAAAACATTAACTCTTCCTCCCTTTTTAGGGAAGAGAAAGAATTAGGTAAATACTTGAAAATGTTCCATTTGCTGAAACTAGTGAAAAAAAGAAAAGAAAAAGGTCCAAAATAGAGCACTCAAAAAACCCCCTCCCTGATTAAAATACATAGCATCTTGTGTTCAGCTCTGTAAGACGTTTCTTGGGGATTAATGTTAGATTTTATTCTGTGTTACGTGAATTCCCTGCTGTATATCATATGCATAGCTTTGTCACAACCATCAGATAAGTAGGATCCCCTCTGTCTTATTTTAACTTGAGTTTGTCTGGTGGGTGGATGGAATACACAGTTTTTCCTCCAGTGAGGATAACAGGAAGAATACAAAAATTTTCATCTTTGCTTGTGTCTGCATTAACGTTTTTTTAACTTGCTTCTGGGATCCCGTAGCAGTAACATTCCCCGAGATTTAAGTTGCGAGCCCTTTGTTGTTGGTCACGATTGATTTTTAACTCCACCACCTTCAAAATTCCCACGCCCTAGAGACGCTGCTTTTATGTTTTCTTCTCTTCCTCAGTAAAAGTTGTCTGGGGGAGAGACGGGGGACAGGGCCGGATTGAGATTGATCATCCTCCCGGTGGCATTTGAAGACTCAAGCTGAGCCTTATCGCCAGGCGCAGCCGGGAGGACGCAGCGGGGGCTACCTGTTCAGCTATCGAGTTTCCAAGGGGGTTAAATGGCTTCTGAGCGCTACTCCTTAGCAGAACGGGTATCCTCTACTGCAGTCCCTCTGGAGTCAAGTAAAACCAACACCTCAAAGAGAGGTGTAACAGCACCAGCCAACTTCCACCCGTTTAGGAGGGGATGGGATAAAGAGAAGAACAGACAACAACGACTGCTTCATTCCTCAGCCAGGGCTGTTGAAATGATCTGGGGACACTGACGATCCTAGTAGGTTTTCTTGGGTTTAGAGGAAGATCAGACACCAAATAAGGTGGCAGAAGATAGGCTTCCTCCCAGTATCTTTTCTGTATTTCCAAATGAGAAGGAAAAGAAATTTTCCATTTAGTACCTGTACAAGTTCCCTGAAGTCACCAGGAACGGAGCAATGTCTAAAGCCAACCACAAAGTGTTTTGTTGAATCGGCACAAGTCACTCAAAGATGAGCTTCCCTTACCAGATACTGCTGAGAGTCTACAGGGAGAAATACGAAGAAGAATATGAAGTGCATAAAAACTTTCTACTGTCGGTTTGCTTCAGGTTATTTCTCAGTTCATCACTGCTCCCACTGCTTGTCCCATACCTGCACTAAGCAAGAGGTTATGTCTAGCTGGAAGGGGTCCATCGAGAACTGCCAGAATCGGGGTTTCAACACTAGACTTGAATAAACTGTACTGTTTATAGTCCAGGATATGGTTTACAGTCAGCAACAATCATTCTATAGCCTCCAAGTCAGAGACGTGAGGAAATAATATCTCGCTCATCTCTGTATCAAGGACAGAAGTCAATTTGTTCTGGAACAGCACATATTTTCATTTTGTGAACGTAACAAAGGTGAGTACCCTTGAACTGCTGCGAGCAAAGCGTCTCCACTTCGAAATTTAGATTCAGACAAAAACTAAAATGCAAGATTGCTCTACCTTCTAAACCATCCTGAAGTCCAAGCATGGCTTTAGAACAGCGTGAACGTCTCGGTCTGCGGCTCCTTCAGCCAGTACCTCGGCGAAATGGAGGAGACGGAGACACTCAGCACTAAGGTTAAAGAGGCTGTTTGGGCAGGCACAGAAGTACACAGAGAGCAGCAAGACAAGCAAAACCAGGGAATTTGCAGCAAAATAACTCTCAGGAAACTTTTCATCGCAGAATCAGAAAAGCAGGTCTAGAAGACCCATAATACTCCCTAACATCATTTGAAATTCTCCTTGCCTATGAAGACCAAGACGACCGCAGGACAGGGTCCATGGTACGGCCACACGACTACCCGAGGACAGCGAGGGCACCGTCGCAATGACCACACACACCCAGGTGTCTCTGCTACAGACCCACACTACATCAAATCCTCGTCTGCTGTTCAGTGAGGGACTCCCATCCACGGTCACCACCGGGGTTTACCCAGGGGGAGTTCACAACACCTCACCTGATTCTTTCTTTTCCACCCATTTAAACCCAGAAAACTTAATCCCAGGTAAGTGACAGGTGTGTGAAAATAGGGCTCACTGAGATGTCTCAGCATAGCTGCATTTGCCTCCCAGTGCAACACTGTCACAGCTAATCCCTTAAATTCTTCTATGCCAGACCAGGACTTCTCCAGGCTGGAGCCTTTTTGGGGCGTAAGAGGCGTGGGGATTATTACAGCTGACCTTCGCTAGTATTTACCCACAAACCACCTCTATTTATCATTCACTGAAATAAAGAAAAACAACCCCAATCACTGCTATTTAGCAGCCACTGAGCTTGAGGAAAACAAACACACAACAAAACACATGTGACAGGCTACATCCAAGCAAATAGCTTGGAGAAGGATGCAAAGGCAGTGTTGGGAGACCCTCCAGAAACTCCCTGACGGCTGCTGGGGAAAGCCAGCCTCCCCCCTCCCACCGTAACCACAGAAGATGAAGCCTGTGCTGTGACCGATGAAAATCCGGAGTGGCGGTGCCTTCCCGCGTGCGTGGCAGCAGGCGGGAGAGTGGGAACAGCGCAGCCGAGAGAGCAGAAAGGTGTTTGAAGTCTCTCCCAGATAGCCAGGGAGATTAAAAGACGACAACTACAAAGCACACAGCCTGAACGGTGAAGGTTAAATATGGGCTCCCACTGCCATTATTTATCCCCTGAAACAGCTGGGAAACTTCCGAAGTAGTTAATATATCACAGGAGCGGAGGAAGCGAGACCGACTGTATAAACACACCTCGGGGCCGCTACTGTTCCCATTAACCGCCTGTCTCTGCAAAGGTCTGCATTAGACAGCCTCCTGCTGCAGCCGCTCCGATTGAACACTGCGGGCAGGGCAGGGAATTAGAGTGAAACAACGCCTCTAAAGATGACTCGCAAGAGGTTTTTCAGGGAAACAACACTCAGGTGGCAATTTTGGGAGGGGCTGAGGCCACTCGCACGCTCGAGCCCCCATTCTCCGCCTGCGCCCCTGCAAAGCTGCCTCCGTCACACCAGCCCTCGGCAGGGAGAGACGCGGGAGAGGGTGCAGTTGGGCATTAAATGGGGGAGGGGGGCAATGACAGCCTGTCCCAGTAAGGTTCAAGCTGCAAAAGGCAACGTGGATGAAACCCAATGGAAAGGACCTCATTCAAGTTCACGCGGGACACAGGTGAACTCTGAAAAATCACCACGGGCTGATCTCCCAGGGCCAGAATACGTCAGGGAGAAGCGTGCTGAGGCTAGAGGGGTACTAAAAGAAAGTTTTATGGGCGCAAGAATCTGAGGCAGATAAAATACCTTTTCTTGGTGTCACCATCGTACTGCCCACAATGAAAGGTGGGCAAAGCTGCAGAGCAGTTCCCAGTTCAGCTTCGCAAGAGACAAGGGGTAACCCTCCCGCGCGCTGGAGCTGTGACCTCAAACGCAGCTAAGATGAAATACTGAGTTTTACGTCCCTTGCGGAGGAGATCTAGTAAGATTATTGAAAACTGTCTATTTAACCTCATACCATAGCCTACAGGAGGCACCCAGTGTCAGCAAAAATGCCCGTCCCAATCTCACCTTTTCTTTTTTTTCCCCCCACCTCAAGTACCATGATCCTTCTGTCAAGTGGTTTGAGAACAAGTGAGTCCAGAGGCTCATTTGACCAAAGCTCTTTATAGAGACAAAACTGCAAAGTGGTAAAATATTTAAGAGAAGTGAAAGCAAATGGGAAGATGGTCTGGAGGTGCCAGAGCTGTACTTCTGCCCAGCCCCTCGCCCCGGGCAGCTCTCAGCAGCACCCAGCACCCAGCCTGAAGCCGGGGGAGCTGCACCCACGCCAGCTCTCCTGAGGGCCAGGCGGCTATTTGACTTGCCCAGAAGAAACATCTGAAACAATTCAAGGTAAAAGGAAAATATTATGGCAAGTTTCAAAGCACCTGAACCGAGCAGAAACCTTCCTGTAACCTTAACCATCACTGTTATTTTCGGAAACTAAATGTAATGCAAATGGTAATACAACACATCACGATTAGACTATGTCAGACAGATGCCTCTGAAATGAAAGAATGGTGGTAATTACGGTGTATAAGCAAAAAATTTGGTTTTACTGTTCAGAAATCTTCTTCCCCTTTATATGGGGGAATGCAGCATCTGCTACTAATATAATGCACCAATAATTGAGGCATATAGCGTATACTCATGGGAACCATAAGGCTGTTTTATTTATTCTTGGCCAACTGCGAAGATAAACAGATTTCACCGAAAGCGGTACATATGGAATCCTATCTTCATGAAGAGCCTATATATTTCTGCAGTGAGGTAAGGACTGAAACACAAGAGAGTCTCGGTTGTGAATGCTAATGGAACCAGCAGAAAATGAGGCAGTGCCACCAACTTTGACCTTGAACGCTCTGTGGAGGAGTGGCATCCAGGTTCGCCGAGTACCTGTGCAGGGAACGGTTTTAAGACTTCTTAGAAACCCAAGCTCACTGAAACAACCATGAAGCTGCAAAGTCCAAACCTGCTTGAAATATTAGCAGAGGGGTCTAGATTAAGTGTAAACAAGCAAAGGGTGAACACAACTCCCACTCCCTTCCATGACGTCTCGTGCACAAGCAGTATATTCACACGCTGCTTGACCCTTATTACAGATGACTCAAAAAACCCCTCCAACAACTATTAAAATAAATACACAAATAAACGCAAGTTCGTAAAGCCTGGCAGGCAGCCTGCGCCAGAGATGACTAGCTAGCACTCATATCCATGAATTTATCTTGCACACAGGTGTTTCATTTTGGATTTGACAGCCAGCCAGAAGTGGACATATTTTAGGGGGATCCCTCACAGTTGCTGTGCAGAGACACGAAGGGAAAGCTCTTTGTGCCAGCCTGCGCTCATTACAATAATCCCCCTTCCTAACGGCTTTAGCACTGCCGCCAGATCTCTCACTTCACTCTCTTGCAACGTGATCATAAAGAAATGGGTCTGCCAAGGTGCACAGGTCTTTGGGACAATAACCCTAATGCAGCACTCGCTCCTTCTTCTCTCCCTGCTAAGTTAAATGCTGCTGTCTCCATCCCTTAGGGAGAGCTGAAGACAGTGACAGGAACTCCAAGCCCAGCCTTTCGATTAACTCCAGCACCTAACATTTCACTTCTGGGGCGGTTTGTTAGCAGAGAGGGAAATGATGACTTTGCCAAGGAAGATGCTACATAAAGAAAGTCCTAAACTCAACATTTCCATTTACTCCATAAAAGAGCTGTTTGGCTTTGCGCAATCTCAAACTCCACGGAGTGCAGTGAATCAAAATCTGTGGTAGAAGCTTTCCAAGTACACACAGGAGATTTCTCTGCCTGGGGTTGTAAGCAAAAGATATACACCAGCTTAAAGAAGAAGAAACTGCATCTGCTTATGAGTGAGCACAGATGAAAAGCAAGGTTTTTTTTAAAAAAAGCTAACCTAGTAACTACATTTGAACAATCGCAAGATTTTATTATCCTGTGGTGACACTTAGGGAACTTTAAAATGGTTACCTGGTCTGTGGCTGAAGCGAGAGGCAGTCTTTTCTAACTCACACGTTGCTCAGGCTACGTAGAGCCAGACCTAATCTACCTTCACCCCTACGGGTTACCTGACACAGACGTCCCGCATCCCACAGACAAACAGCCCGCCCTATTTAAACCATTTCTGGTCCCGACATCTTCCAGCGATGAAGATCCCTCAATCTCTCCAGTTAAACTATTACAGTGCTTCGCCTTCCTCAGTGTTAGGAAGATTCTCCCTAACACCCAAGTTCTGTCCCTCTTGCTGGTATTTAAGACTGTCACTCATCCAATGTTCCTCTCTGCAGCATCCTTTTACACACCACACTGGTCACCTCCCTCACCCCAGGTCCCTTCTACACCAAAGTTTTCATCCCTCTTCCCACTTTTCCTTCACTCTGCCCAAAACTGGGTGCAATGCTACAGCGGAGGGGTGACCTCACGTCCCCTCCTGAGGTACTCTGTTATAACACCAATCATGCCAGCTTTATTCACAGGGGCTCAGACCCAGGTTTCGTCTCACAATCCCCCATAATCTCCACATTCGTAATGGCTGTTACAGGGAAATTCTTTGCTCTCATACCCATTCCAACACAATGTGCTAAACGATTTACAGCAAGGTCCTGCCACACACAGGATTAGGCTCCAATTCTGAAATTTGCTGTACGTAGTGGCTTTTAGATCTGCATACATTTGCAGGAGCAGCACCTGAATGAGCCACTTCATTTGTACAGTAAAGAACAGAAGATCACACAGTAAACTGTTTTTAATACCCCCGTGAGCGCGTCAAGAAAACGAGTTTGAGCGACTCGATCTAGAAGAGATGATGCACTGGTTTCCTCCAGCCTCACCTCAAAGTCAACACACCTCCCCTTGTCCAGCAGGGAGGCTCCCGGGGAGGGAAGGGAGAGCGGCCAGAGGCAGCGTGGCCGTGGGGCTCGGCGAGACGCCGCTGCCATCGCTCGCAGCCAGCGGCCGCTGCCTCCTCTGCTCTCGCCTCAGCTCCGTCCCTCCACCCCCACCAGCAGGTCTCATCTGATTTACTGATCTATTACCCATTTATATTAGGAGCTTCTTCAGGACAAAATTGAAGCCTGCGTCTCCACGAAAGGCCATAAAGAAACCCGCACACATTCAAGAATCATTACAGGGTGATATTTTACTCTGTTAGCCATTAAACAACAGATGAAATACCAGGCTACTGAAATCACAGCAGCGGTGTGGTTTCTAAGACACAGCCCTTAAGAGACCACACATCTTTTATTCTCAGGATTCTCTGAAACTGTATTTTTTTATTATTTTTTTATATTCTAGAAGCCATCATCTGCAGAAAAGATTTTATCTTCTCGCTTGGCAATGGCAAATCTATTTTCAGTAAAGAATGGGTGTTCAGAGGCTACCAGGATCCCTCACTACTGCTCGGAAATGTTAGCGTTACAACTGTAATTTCTTCTTAGTGGAAGAATGAATTATGTTTAGATTAAAAACTGAGACTCCAAAAAACTTTAAAATGTATTTACCAGACATTACTTCCAAACCGGGCTTGCGGCTTGGATTTGTTCTCCATTCCCTGGAGTTGTGCATCGAGGCCTGTCTATGCCGAGGAAGTGCTTCACGCTAAAGTAGAAATAATTTAATGCAGCCTAATTGTTTCATGGAAGCATCTTTAAATCACCCTGAGCAGGCTTGGAAATTGGAAATACTTCCCGTTGAGATCAGGACTGGTTACAGTCACAATCAGTCCAACCCAGAGAGACATCATGTTCTTCACCAAATTCCTGCCAGAGGTCCTGATGCTTTAGGGAAGCTTTTAAGCTGCCGGTTTTACATCCCAAACAAGGTTCCTCCCAGGAATCCTTAAACACCTCCAGCAAGAATTTATTTGAAGAAGTTTTTCTACAAGCGACCTTTCTGTGTTTCCTCTCTGCCTGCCTCCTGGAAACTTCTGCCTGCTCAGATACGTTACAGCAGTTATGTTTCGTGACTGACAATTATCTCATAATGAAAAACAAGTCACAATTAATAAAGCTCAAAACTAATACCTGCTAAACTCATTTAATGATTTAATGAAGTAGGAGAGAGTCTTATGAAAAGATTTTAAAAGCAAGGGACTCAATTTCCAATTAGACCCAACAGTCATTCGGGAGCCTGCAGGCTCCCAAGGTAAGAGACGGGGAAGACAGGAAGGGCAGGGAAAAAAACCCACGGAGATTTTCCCCTTATTTTTCTTTGTATAGTTCTAAAGAGGAAAACACTGTCCAGTTACTCTTGCTGAACTGGCCTCTCCAGGTGGGATAGCGTCATCCACGGATTTTAAGAGATGGACAGAAACATAGAGCACATTGCCAGGGTTCGTAGCACTCCCAGCTTGTCACGTATACACGTGGCATCCGAGATGGAAACGTCCAAACCAAGCTCTGGCAAGAAGCACGGCTCGGTAACGGCACGGCACGTTTCTGAACAAGCAGGAGCGCGCTAGGGGGAAATCTAAACAGAAGCCAAAAACCCACCGTGCCTGTGCCTCCAAAGGGAGCCGCACCGGCGTCGGCAGGAGGCGAGCCCTGCCGGCATGCCCTGCTCCGGCTCCAGGGAGGAGGCCACCACGAGGAGCTGCTTCGGACAGAGCCACGTTCAGACTGAGCCAGTGATGGGCTCCCAGTGCCGACACCGGCACGCGGGATGGCATCCCCGCTGCTGGGCGCACGGGGACAGGGCGCCGTCTGGGTCACGCACACCAGCGGGACCAAAAGGCCTCCCACCAGCAATTAACCCCCACGGCAGGAGTTGCAACGAGCAGATATTGGACTCCGTGGGGGCAGGAAACGCTGCGCTAGCGACTTGGAGCAAATTACTAGATGGCACGTAGCTCCAAAGACAATGCAAGTTTAATTTACAATCGTAAATTTGATCCTTGAATGACGATACATCTTTAAATGTTTTTTTTCACTCGACCAGCTCTGCTAATAAGCCTTAAACTAATTTAATGTTGTGCTATTCATTTATCACTGTTATGGGAGACAGAGACTGAATGCAGGGGGCACCCTACAGAGGTGTTTTCACACCGTGTTAGACTTTTACCAACAGATAGGCCACACCACCCCAACGACGACAGCATAAACATCCAAAAATCCATAAGCATTTCTGGAACAAACAAACAAAAAGAAAACAACCCACGAAACAGGACTAAAGGAAAACACCAAATAACAGACAACAAAAATCAAATTTAGGGAGAGCATTTCCTCCATCATCAAAATATCCAGATTTTACAGAAATTACATCAGACTCCACTTTGGTTTATAAGGCACTTACAGTTTTTGCGTGGAGAAAAAAAAAAAAAAATCCCAGCAACTTCAATGGGTTTTGCCAGAAGCTGAGAACTGCAGGCAACGATGTGGAGGGGAGACAGGGAGCTTGAAGGCAACGGATGTGGGTAAGTGGGATCCAGCTCAGCACCAAGATTTCACGCAGAATGGAGGCACTTCTCTTGTTCCAATCCATTATACCTACAAGCACACTCTACCTGTGTTGCCCCTTTTTTCCCCATCTGCAGTACTAACCTAGCATTTTCCTCATTATTGTCCCCTAAAAAAGAAAAAAAGAGGTGACTACATAGTTCTAATAGTTAGATTTTAGCATCTGATTTCTAGACCTGTCAGGTGGGACGTCTCTTTGATGTCTTCAGCTCTAGCGAGCGCGACAGTTCCCATCCGGGCTCCAGAAAGCCCAGCTAAGGCGGGACACCCGGGGGACCCCCCTGGCACTCCAGAGCAGCTGAATCCCTCTTGGTTATCCAGGAAACTCTCAACTGATGGCAGTTTTTAAGGCAAAACTTCCTACGGTTCATGGCCAGGAAATATAAATCTGAGTCCAGGAGGATCTACAGATGAATTGCAGGATTTTACGATGGGTAAAACAACGAACACACATAAATTTGCAGAGAGTCGGATCAAATCCCACCTTCCCTTCTGAACATGCTCACAAAGGTCTCTGAGGTCGCAGCTTGCTGTGGGGCTGACACTGCTGTGGGTCGTGACTCTCGAGCTCCGAAGGCAGGACCTGAGCTCCCCTGGGGGGTGGGAGGTAGGAGAGAGCTCCGGGAGGAGCAGCCTGCAGCGCTGTTAACGCTCATTTCTCCTCTCCTTATGGTCTTCAGCAGTGACCCCTATTTCACGGTATCTCCCCCACGCTACAGGGACAAACAGATGCTGACGGCAAGGGAAAGACTCCACAAGGCAGCTCTCAACTGGGATGATGCTCTTCACTTGCCTCATGTCCAGATGAGCTCTCCGCCCATTACGGTATTATATTTATTATCCATCTGCATTATATATCTCATAAAATGAAAAATCATTCGACACTCCTTCACTTTGAGGCTGATAAAGGTCACCCTGACTTGAGGGCTAAGGAAATCCTGGGAAGTGAAACAAACGGCACGTGCAGTACAAGGGGCTCCCTGTCCCCTCCAGACCACCCCCATCCACATCCCCCACAAAAAAAAGATTTGAAAAGTTCACAATTCCTCCTCACGACCAGTACTGTGACTCCAAGCCCAGAGAAAGAGCAGGGTAGCTGCCTGCATTCCTGCAGTTTTTACCAAGCCGACAGCGCTCCTTACAGATCTGAGGGTATCCACTGGTGATTGAACCGGGCTATAAATTGCTGAAACTCCATTACTTCAATGGCTCACGTCTGGCTCAGCGATGATTCACACCAGCTCCCACCTTGTCGAGTCACAAAGGATCTGTATTTTATTTCTTCTGGACCTACAGGAGTTTCACGTAATTAAAAATAAAAACACTGCCATGATTTCGGCCGGTGCCATGTATGTTCAGCTCCTGTACGTATGTGCAAGGCAAAGACAGCCCGCTGCCACCCGTATACAAACCAGCTGTGACGCTGGAATCCCTTTGCCCATGCTCTCCTCTGATATAATAAAAATAACACATTATTATTATTTTCATAGCAAGGGCTCTCACAAGGTTTTGCAATATGAGACAGAGCTACCCAAAAAGCAGGTTTAATCCTTTTCAGCTTGGGGGCTCCAGAAATTCCACGGTGAAAGCTTGCAACCACATATAGAAAATGTCTGTCTGTTAACAGCAAGCCTCTTTTCTTGCTCATGTTTTATGGACTCTCCTTAGAAAAGGCACACAGGTCCCTAAGATGTTAGATCACAACTTTAAAATCTTGCGATAAAGGGATCCTGAGCTGTTTCCAGGGACGCTGTCCCTACATACTGCACACCTTACACATCTAACCTTGATATCAAGTGCTTATTTCAGAATATAAAGCCCTAAACCCCATCTTTCTCTCTGAAGTCAGACGTTCTCCCGAAGAAATGAAAAACAAGCAAATTCAGAATCTGTTTCCCAAACCCCTCATGAATTTTCCCAGCTGATTCAGAAGCTCAGCTCCAGGTACTACACCGGATGGTGGCAACCTCAGATGTCCTGGACCTCTCAGAGGCTCCACGGGAGAAATAATCTCCCCCTGCTCAGCCTATGACAAGTAAGACTCCCCATAAGAGACTTCACATGGCTAAACCACATCCTTATTCTGCACACGGGAGAAAAGAGCCTCAAAACGGCACTGTGCCAGAGGTCTGGCAGAGTCAGGAGGAAGCTGCGTCGCAGCCCCCTGTTACAGCCAGGAGCATCTCGCCCTCCCCTGGCCCGCGCAGACGGGCAGGTCTGTCCGGGGAGCGGGACGTCAGAGGGGTTCTCATCACCGCTGTCACTGAGCACAGCAGGGACAGTACCACAAACCTCACGCGCGAGAGAGCAGCTTCGCAGATACCCTCCACCGTGCTCCAAGCTGCTTGGACAGGGGAACACCATGGTTTTAAATTTCATTGCTGTAAAATACAGGTGTAATTTATCTGCTGCTTAACTTCACTGCTTCACTGAGTTGCTGAACTAGGGTGGATTTAAGCCCTTTCCTTACATGATCTTGCTTAAACAAGGTCTATATTGGACTGGGATTATTACAGAAACATTTCTGCTGTGCCCAAACCCCCTCAAACGAAAAAGCACTGCCCAGATCTCCCTGTCTCCTCTTCCACAGCCTGCCTGAAGAGCAACAAAAAAATATTTTAAGAAGTTATTGTCCTTCCCTCTTTAATAAAATGTTCTCTCCCTCTACCACCAAATCAAATTTAAATACACAACAATAAAACACGCATTACTCTTCCCGTCAAAAATTGCAATCACATCCCAGGTAAAGAACACCGACTCAGCCCCAAGGCCGTAGTTAGCAAGGTTTCATTCGACTATTACGTTCTCCAGGAAAAACAGAAAGAAATCTATCTATCTGTGCTGACACAATCCAGATTGCAGCGGCCAAACCACCGCAGCTGTTCTTTGACTATTTCAGACAATACTCTGCCATCGCTGATGGGATTAGGAGTGCCTGTCTCTTCCAGCGCTCCGCTACAATAATCAGCACGCCAAGAGGAACCTCCGCCACCCTCCCAGCTGCGGAGGAGCTTCTAAAGATTTCATTTGGCTATTCTTTTCTCTCTGCGACACGGCATTTTTGCATCACAGGCACCAGAAACGGAGGCTGCTCAAACGAAATGAAGGATCTAGTTACCCCAACGTAACTATGGAGGAGGGCAGCTCTTGGACCCACTACACCGAGCTCTCAGGACAGCGAGGCGCTCCAGCAGCCCGCGACTCATTCCACCAGCTTCACCGTGACTTACCGTGTGCTTTAAACTGGGCACACACTTGGACACAGATCCCGAGATCCACTTCGTAGTACGTCCCATGAAAAACTGTTCCGCATCTCGGGTGCCAGGTTTGATCAGAGGGTGGATGCATAAAGGAACAGTCACATATCTGTGTTCTGATACCGTTATTAAAACTGTATCTATTAAAAATCAAGCCTTTCTTTTAAAATAAAACTGCAGGCATTTTTACTCACATTAAGAACTTTAATTAAATGCTTCCAGGTTAGAGGTTTCCCCCCCACACCTAGTTTATTGTGGAAAGTAAAGGTGTAGGACTGAAATACCTTCCTCCTTTCTTTCTGTTGGCCAATAACTGCAAAAGTATAAAAAAAGGTATAAGATACAGGGCTCGTTTTGTTGTTTCTTCTGCACAAACTGAGAAAAGGGGAAACATCTTGGAACAACAAAAGGAAAAAAAATTTAAGAAAAAATTTATTATATTGCCCTTCGCTAACACAGGAAAAGTTAGAAAGAGAAGAAACAATTTCACACTATAAAACAACTCTCTGAAAACTGATGCCATGAAAAATAGATCTTCAAGATGAGATGTTCTTACATCAAGCGTTTTCAAAGGCCCAAATCTTTGGGACATCACTGATATTTAAATAAGTCCTATCTCATCTGTGGTCTCTTTCCTAATAGCCTGCAGAACTTACCATCTGTGGAGCTTTCAGAGACTTGGAGAAGTCTGAATTTTTGTCTTGAAATACCATGCTATAGTATTTAGAAACGTGCTGACAGCACTGACTGAACACACGTGAGGAAAAAGAAAATTAAAAAAGAGGTTTAAAAAGAAACAGTTGTGTAAGATGTCGCCTTCAGATGTAAACCCTGGCAGCTTCCAGTGACTGAATGATACCGAACTGCAACACAAGACCATTTCCCTCAGCTATTCCCCGCCGCACAAGTGCCAGCGAGTTCACTGAATACAGAACAGCAGATTATGGTATTTAAGCATGCCTTGAGAAACCACAGAAACCCCATAATATCTTACTATAATTTATATAAAGTAAAGAGGTTAATTATGGATTAAACTGTCATGCCTGCTTGTGTATCTTCAGGCTAGCGATTCTTAAACTGCAATAATACAATCAGAGATCTTAATAACAGAAGAGCGGGATTCCTCCTATGCATTTCTAGCCATCCCAGTGCGCAACACGAGGAAGGTGCCACCGGGAGGGTTTGCCTCCAGCCTGGGAGAGAGCACGCTACCAAAAGGGGAGAGTTCAAACGATTGTTTTAGTTGGGATAAAAATCACCTTTAGAGGTATCCATTGGTGAGAGAGGGGGCCTGGTACACTATCGTAGTACTTAAGCAAAATTACATTTCAGCATCTTTTCAACCTAATTGAAGTCAACCTTCCTAGTTTCTGAGTATAGGATTATTTAGATTTCAGTTCTACCTTGAAAGGGATAGATTCAAACTGTGAAGGCTGGCTGTGCTACCACAGCATGGCCGTGCATCTTAGTCATTCTGTTTCCCTCATCAATTTGTGAATCCCCGCGTACGGAGGAGGCGGGCTGAGCCGGAGAGCGGCTGTCCTGGCAGGAAGGCAGCAGCCTGGAGCCGCGCTGCTCCGGCCCCCGGGCAGCCCTTCCCCGCACCCTCAGCTAGGCAGCACCCCAGCGGGCCTGCAAAGGGACACGAGCACCATGGAAGTCAGGATGCTGGGATGAATTTATCAGGGTTTTATAGTAATTTGCAGTTGATTTCATACTCGCTGCAAACCATTAATAGTCTTTCAAATAACTTTCCAAGTTGGACTTGCAGTTGAGTAAGAACAGTCTCCCCACAAGCTGATTTAACGCACTGGTTTGACGGTCATCACTGGACTGGGAGGAATCCTGCATTCAGAGGACTGGCCACTGCTTAAATAAACTCAGACATGTGCTCAGCCCACAGAAATTTACATTTTTAGTCCCAGGACACCGCAGTCTCTTTCCTGGTCAAGACAAAAATGGCTTCCATCACCCCGATGTTTTAATTTGGGGCTCTACTGGCAAGCTAAAATACCAGTTAAAATAAGTTGTGGATTCAGTACTGGCAAGCTGAGACAGAAATAGAACAAGTCAAACAGTCAAAAATTCCTCCCTGCCTGGAAGTGAGGTGACACTTGAGAGAAACTCCGGTTCCAGGGCGTTGTGGTCAAGAACACGCAGGAGCCCAGTGCCACCCAGGTGATTCAAACCGCTTTGGACACCTACAGCCGCCCACGGTCATTCTCACACGAGAAATCCACGCAGCAAACTCAGCGATGCTGTCCAACCACCAGCGCATGTTTTCCTGCAAGCTATCCCTGGGGGCTGGGAAGGAATGTAACAGGATAGGGAGTTAACAGCGGAGGACTAAGCGCTTGCCTTCATAAACTGCGCATTGATAAATACCAGAAAGAAAGTCTACAGACCTTAATCCCTGAAAAGCCCAGCGAATGACATAGCTGTGATCCTAAGAAGGCTCCTACTGCCCTGGCTATAAAAAGTGCATGCAACAAATGCTAACAGTGAAGCACATGTCTGGTATCCCAGACAGGTTCACAGGACGATTCCTGTGGTCCTTCTGCTGCTTTGCCACAAATAGTCACGCTTCAGAATAACATCAGATTTCTAAATTGTTCCTCATATCAAAGTAGTGTTGGGAATATGCCGGCTAACACAGTGCAGCCTACAGTAATTTTGGAGGCAGGTTTGCAAGGAGACAAGGGGGGATGTGTTTCATAGCAGGAGCTAAAAGTCTAACCTTGAATAAATAGAGATGAAACTCACAGAGATCATTTCAGAAACCCCAAAGCAAATCACCTGGGGAACATTTTACTGAGCCCCAAGCTAACTATCCCATGTATTTTAAACATTCAGAAGGTCAGCTGTCCTCTTCTCCGCACTTCCCTCGCCCTAGGGCAAGGCTACCAGTGTCACTTCAGTGGGGGTCTTCTCGTGACTTGTGCTGTGTTCACGGGTGGATTTCTTGAAATTGGGCTGCGACTCACCTGAGAAACTGTTCTGAACTGAGAGTGGGGGAAGGATGAAAAGAAAACATTAAGAGAAATACAACAACGCTACGCTGGGAGAGGCATCCACTGGCTGGCATTAGCTCCCTTCCCATTTCCCCGAAAGCAAGCGACCATCTCATTTACAGAGGACTCGTCACGGGTTGCCCAGAAGGGCTAAGAATGACGCAGGTACGGGCTGGCAGAGAGGCTCTATTTATATTCCCAGCTAGTTCACCTGTTTTCTGCAAATTTTGCAGTTACATTGCAGAAAGATCAATCCTGTGATTTGCTTTCAGCAGGGAGGTGGGAACCCCCTCTGGCACTTCCTATTTTTAAACAACTGAAGTTGTTTTGTATTTCCCAAACCATATTGATCCATGAGGCTAATGACAGTTTTTATTAAAGCTCTCTTTTGTATACTCTGTCACAGAGGAAGCCTTGGAAATTACAATTAGTGATACAGAAAACGTTTGAAATCTATTTTACTGCACAAGTCTGCTGCCAGCTCCTGCTATGTGCAGAACAGAACAATAACCACAAATTCTTCTGCTCCCATGTGGAAGCGTGGATGGATGACTACGCATGCAATGGAGAAGGCTTATATAGGGTGCAACAGCTACTATACACCTTAATTTACACCACATTGTCCATTACATAAATGAACAAGAAAAATAAATAAAACAACATGGGCACAATCCCACAGTTCAAATACACTGAAATATATGCAGAGCTCCTCCCTCAAAGTAGTTTGATTTTCAGTTTGCCAATGGAATGAGAAAGTGAGATTTATTTTAAAAATAATTCCCCATCCTCAGGATGTGAAAAAGTCAAGGTCAGTCAAAATACCTTGTTAACATAAAGGGCATTTGTCAAAATAGGTAACCTCCCCTCTGACAGACAGACCTCTGAAAATAAGAAAAATCCACCCAGCCTGTGCGTGACCTGGCCAAGCCTGATGGCAAACAGAAAAGAATGAGCAGGTTTGGGTCGCCAAGAGGCCTTGTGTCCTTCACTCCCACTGTGCAGGACTCCGTCACGTTCCCTGCCAAAAAGGGTGGTCCTGGGTGCCCGCTCCGTGGCACCTTGTGTGGTCACCTCTATCTGTCAAAAGTACTTGCAACACTACAACAGAACAGTCACATTTGGGAAGGTAAAAATAAAGAATTATCCCCTCCCCCTGTAAAACAAAACAAACCAAAAAACTCCATGTTTTCATCATCTGGATCTAAACTATGGTTTCTCCTCTAAAAAGAAACGTAGCACGTATTTCCATAAAATGGTACTGCTGGGAATTAACAAGCTAATAAAACGGACTTTAAGGATGCACTAAACTTGGGCTGGGGAACTCTCTTGCATTTGCAGCATAAATGCTAATAAAATTATAAATCTGTTATTAACTTTTTATATCCCTGCCAAGTGACGAAGACTTAAAAAAAAAAGACGACGTTAAAAAGGCTATAGATGTAAGTATTGAAATGAAAAACTGAGCAGTCCAGACAATGCAAGAGTTACTTACACCATACGAGTTCTTCATACCTCCCTAACAAACCCCCCACACTTGTCTCCCCAGGGCAATCTGGGATTGACTGCGAGGGTAAGAAAAAAAGAGAATTTCACTTTTGCTTTAAAAGCTGATTGAAGCAGGATCCCCTCAGCATGTGCCCAAGAGGTAGGGCTTCCCCAGGCATCGCTTACCCGACAATAAGCCGTTTATGTCAAGCCCTGGCTGACAGCACGCCGCGTTCGCCCATTAGGGCCCTACAACTTTCTCGCTGTCCTTAACGCACCAACCTATTCAGTGCGCTCATTGTTTCAGCCAGTAACGACCCCCGGCTAATTGCTACACGTGGAAGGGAAAGTAAAAGGATGGTCCTTTGAGACTGCTACGTCTGCTTCCAAATGAATATAATTAGCAGAGGAGGGAAAAAGATCGTAATTGCTTCAGACTTAGTGATATAGGAGGGATTTAGGGATTAATATTTCAGGGAACAACCAGTCTGCCAGCTCAGTGTTTGGGAATGCAGAGTGACAGGCAGAGGACTGAACACCCAAAACCCACGAACCTTCAGGTTGGAAAACCAAGGCAAGTTAGCCAGAAATAGGACCAGAAAGGCCCAGTGGGGTGATGACCCCCTGGAACTTGCTGGGATCTGACACCGATCACCAAACACATCAGAGGGAGGTCCCAGCCGCTTGCAGAAGCGGATCTTCAGGTGCCTTGTCCAATACTGGAAAAACATGGTATTACAAGAGATGAGGGAGACGGCACAACCTTCCCTGCACCGAAAGAGCTCACACACGCTCGGAAGCGGAGGCGGCACAGAGGCAGGCACATTGCAAAACTCAGGACAGAGGCAGATCCAGCAAGAGAAGACCTCCTCTCTGCTGCAGGAGGTAGCAATGGTTTCAACCACACTAAAAAGCTTTCTTTTACAGAGAAAGAGCTTGGCTAATGCCTGGGTTTGCGCTACTGGGCTCGTGGCTCCTCATCATTTTTTGCAGTCTCATAGCCCAGGGACCGGGGAGCTCCGCTTTCGACGGGACCCTGCTGAGCAGCCAGCTCTACCCCTCCTCCCACCCCAAGCCATCGCAAGGACACGCATTTACCTTCTCCCATACCATGCTACTGGGAAAAAACATTTCAGACCACATCCTCTGATGAGATAAATGCCTATTCAGGCACTAGAATACAGAGTAGAGTTTTTTTAAAAAATCCTTATTAGCAAAGAGCCATCTGAGATGTGGGAAGCGCTGAGAGCCACGCAATTTTGAAAATCCAGCTCTTGTTGAAGTGAATTAATGGGTGCTGAGTAGCTGTTCAGTCTGAGCTCAGTACTGTGCGTGCAGGTTTTCAGCTCCTGCCCAACAGTCATACTTGCAATGGAGTGACTGGTAGCAGCAGGAAATCGTAGACAACCAGCTGAAAAAGGAAGGCAACAACCCAAAAGATTTGTGTCCGTTTTCTCTATACGGACTCCCTTTAAACACTACCTCCTTCTACAATTGGTGGTTCATTCATAGCTCTCAATCATCACCATGCGCTTCAAAATCTGCATTAGAAATAGCACTTTCATTAATTTATTTAGACAATTAGTTAAATGGGATTATTTTACTTTGCATTTTCCCTCCTGGTGTCACCTGGGGTAAGACCCAACCATAGCATGCTTCAGTTACTCCCTCAGTACCCTTCTCCATACAAGCCATATGCCTGTCATGTAAATCTAGCTAAAAAACCAATTGTGCCTGAAGCGACCTTATTTTATATTAGCTTCACAAAATCTATTTTTTGCACAGCCCCTCACAGACACAACAGGTACCATTTCACCGCAGATCTCAGGCCACACAGGGTACGTTGCCACGGAAACAAAAAACCAAATCAAACAGGCAATAAATGCTCACGTGGTTACAACTCCCCTGGTCCACCGGCCCTTCCTTCACCTTCTCCTTTGGAAAAGAGGAGGAAAACGTGATGCTACTGAGATTCAGCCAAGCATGGATATCTAGAGCTCTTCCCTCCCTGCTCTTCAGAAAGTCACCAAACTTGCTTTGCGACGAGTCAGTGTCAAGGATGCAGATGCAGCACCAATGAAGGACTTCACAAAGCACGGTCTGGCCATCCCGGTGCACCTCCGGCCTTTCCCGAGGGCAGGACACACACCAAAGTCTGCAAAGCGCCTCACCGTACCCTCCTGTGCAGTCACCCCGCGCCTGGACGGCTCTGCGGCAGCTCCCTCCAGATAGTGTTTCTCCAAGGTTTTAGACTCACTAGGCAAAAGGGCGAGCAGTTTTTGTCCTTGAGTTTTCTTCAAACTACATGTGTATAGTATCACTCTTATAGGAACACACATGTGCTTGGAAACCTCTGGAAACAGAGCAGCACAAACAAGAGACATGGATCCTCTACAGCACTCCTGTGTTTGTTTTCCATCACAATAT
Organism: Rhinoptilus africanus; assembly: GCA_013400135.1. Lineage (NCBI taxonomy): Eukaryota > Metazoa > Chordata > Aves > Charadriiformes > Glareolidae > Rhinoptilus > Rhinoptilus africanus. The sequence continues at coordinate 654,136 of VXBO01014877.1, read as the reverse complement.
TTTAAAGGCTTGCCTTGGCCCCAGATGGCTACAGAATTAAAGGAGGACTACATTTCACTTAGGCGAGGTTTCCATACGTAAATCACATGAGAAATCAAGAAGCCACCAAGATCAATGGGACTCTCCCCAGCGGTTTCAACGGGCCTCAGTGTGAATTCCTATGATGAATATAATAAATATTAAGACTTTTCAAACTTCCTGGTTTTCTCCCCTTTGAGTTACACCACTGAAAAGCGCCAGTCAAACCGAATTTCCAAATTTAAGTTCTTCATATAAATGCACAGCTAAAGAACGCAACAAAAGCGACATAACTAAGCCTCTAAAGGATTGCTTCATCGGGTTTTACGTTCTGTGATTCTAGGTCATGTTAAATCACTGGTTTCTTTGTAAAAAAACAGAAAAAACCAAAATTACCTCCCTCCTCCTGCCTACTCTCTGCTAGCTGATTGCCCCATCTTGCTCTTTTTTTCAACAGGCTTTGAAGAAAGCAGGATCCAGCCCAAAAGTGTTTGAATTTCTAAAAATACCATTATTTTCCCCTCGAGAATGAGTAAATGGCAAACTGAACAGCGCTTCCTAAAGCTAGGTATTACACGCACAGTAATAGTACATTACCCTTTCAAAGGGCCTCAAAAACATGAGTTACATAAACCTTGTAGACCTGTAGTAAATAAGGAGTTTGGATGGATCTTCACTTCACAGCATCGAGCAGTTGAGTGTGAAACGCTACGTGGCTTTCCAGCCCCATCAACTGGCCCCAGGGGCAAGCGCAGAACCGAGGTAGAGCATCGCACCTCCTCCTCACGGCAACACGGTCCCTGCTCTCCGCAACGCCACCGTGGCTGAGGCACAGCTCAGTGCCTTCGTACGTCATCATCCGTACTTTAAGAGCTGGTGTATTTCTTTACAGTGTCTTTTCTTTTAACTCACAATATTCTGCCAGGAATGTTTCCTCTCTGAATTCCTGTGAACTCGGGCTAAAAGGTAATAGAGGTCACCAGCTCTCCATTTAAACGGGCGACTGCCCAACATGGTATTTCTGTACTGCTCGATGCTGGCCCCACAAATACAAACACAGAAATGGACAAACCCTACCTGCTTTCTGGGAATCAATTTACTGAAAAAAACAGAGGTCTGTGTTGGTAAATACTAATTGCTCATACAGGCTTAGTGTTAAGGGGAGTATTTTCCTGTAAAACGCACAAAATAAATTTTCAGGGTTGTATGGTTTTAATCCAATCTAATTTTATCTACAATGTTTGTTTTACCCTGAAATAAGCAACTACAGGAAATTGGAATTAAAACAAAGGAGGAAAAAAAAGGACAGAAAAGAGGACTTTCGACTTTCCTCCACAAGTTCTCTCTTCACTTGTCATAATGTTTAAGTACCTAATTTCTGTTGATTAATTCTCCTCTTTATCGTCAGCTAATCAACATGCAGCTCCTACTACGTCAAATTACCTTAAAATGATAAAAATCAATGGAGTGTGTTGGTTTTCCCCTTTACAGTATACGAAATCACACCTGAGAATGATACCAGAATATCTTTGCAAGACACAGGAGATGGCTGCTCCGCACAGAGCCCGGTATTATTCATTTGGATTCTAGTCATGGTTTGAAAAGCCCTTCAACCAAACTTCTCAAGAACAAAAAAGTAGTTTGGTACAAGTTTTGGGGGCTGGCTTCCTTCTCCCTTTTCCTAAGCTCTGAAGCAAGACGGGATCTGTTGTTACACATGCCATTCGTATTTAAGTAATTCCATAAAGTAAATGGGAAATAAGTATACTGCTGTCAGGAAACTTGCTGCAAAGCACACACCAACAAAATTCCCTGGTGTTCTTGCTGCAAAGCAGCTGCAGCATTGCAGAGCTCGTTTTGGTATCAGATAAACTGACCATAACTAATTTAGTCGTTATGCTGACTCTTCTATTTTAACTCGTTCACGGGAACAGAAAAGTTACCCAACTGAGTTGTCTGTTGGCAGTGCCTTGTATTAAAACAAACTAAAAAGGAGCGATATTCACATTAATGTGATTTTGAGAGATATATGTGCTTACATGGCTGGCAAAAATACAGAGAGGCACATTGAAAACGACATTAAGGTTATGACCACCACAACAAAAGATAGCGATACTCAAGACTCCTTCAGCTCCATTGTAGGACTCAGCAGCGCAGTGAACTCTGGGCGCACGGTTCTGATGAGATGAACGCACAGCTCTAGAAAAAACCTTCTACCGGTGATCTTCATGGCAAAAATGGAAGGCACTAAACTGTAAACATGCACTTTTCCTAAAATACCACAGCTTTTCTCTCAAGAGAGGGGAAATAGTGGCATTGCGTCAAACGCCGCCAGCACGCGACTGGCTCCCTTGTGCTCACCGCAGCATGAACGAGGCACACAGCCAGTGCCAGACGCATCCTAGGAGATAAACACCTGAATGTCCCTGTTTCTTCATTTCTTCTGTAGTCCAGGACTAGCAAATGCACTGGATCAATAAATGGCAGAGCATGTGATCCCTGTTTTCCTTTAGGGTTTGCAATTCAGTATCAGATGATCTGGCTGATCTGCAGAAACCTGCACAGATGCTTACTAAACATTTTTCCAAGACTGCTGAGAGTTAATCAGGACCAGAGGATAGTTATTGCCCTATACTACATGTTTCCGAGCACATCTGATGAAAAGAATATAGCCAAGGAAGTGTTTTTTAACATATCTCAACAGCATATATTGTATCCCATTGCCCCAGCAAAGCCACAGAGAAGTGTTGTGGACACCACACAGCACACACTGGCACAATCCTAAGGTCTTGGGGCCAGCTACCTACGTCTTTCTTTAATAAACACTGACTATCTTAAGAGAAAATTTTAAATGAACCTACGATGTTGTTTGCAGGCAGCCGTTACATTTTTATTTCCCCAGGCTTATGGATTTAATTGCCTGTCACCCACGGACCCCATTAGATAAGGCACACAAACCTCCATCATGCAGTTCCTACGTTGCGATGCCACTTTTGCAACCCAGACCTTAGGCAGTGTGTAAGGACTTGTCCAAGATGACTAAACCCAGGTCAGTTTTGCATCCAAGCCAGGGTAGAGTTACAGTAGATTTACTTTCAGGAGCAGTCTAAAAGGCTGGACAAAGGTTCTCCTCTGAGCTCTCCTGCTCCTAGACTTGCAGTTTGCTAAATCTGTCTGCCCAGCGTCTGGTCAGAGATTAATTTTCCCGGTCCATCTCGCCAAGTCCGCCTCAGTCTCCACAACCACTTAGCCAAAAATTCAGAAGAAAACCAGAGTAATAGAAACAAATAAGAGCACAGATGACATAGGAACTATAAATCATTTCCAAGATGCTTGCAATCACATAGTCCTCATCATTTCGTCATCCTGACTCCGAGCTAGTCCCTGTTTTCAGATATGCTGCGGGCCTTGCCTTTGGTGTCCTAGCCAGGTTATTTTGGCAGGACGGGGTCTGGCTCAATGCCAAGGCAACACTTGGCCTCGAGATCAAGGCTGAACGATATTTGCTTTTCTGCCATGTAGTACACAGCTCGAAAAAAGAAACCAAAAAACCAAAACAAAAATTCCAAAGACACCCCCAAAAAATACATGACATAATTTCTGCCTCTTTCTAATCACCCAAAAATGAGCAAAACTCCAACACTGATCCCACATGAGACTTTGCAGGTTATTAAAGATTTGGGCTTTTGTTTTACTTTTTTAAACTTATTTTTCTTTTCTATGAAAACAACATCACCTACATCAACAGACTTCGGCCAAAAGCAACCGACTGCAAAATCCTTGCCAGTTTTTTGTTTTTAAACAACATTCTTTAGATGCTACCTTGTTAAGTGTGACATTCAGACTTACTGCAGTTAAAGAGCTGCTAACTCAAGGACCGGGGTTAAATGTGAAGGTACGTTTCTTCCCCAAAACAACTAACTCTTCCCCTGCACCCCTCCAACGAAGGATGTTCTAACGTGTTACAATTTGAAGATGAAAAGATGCAAGTAAAATCAGATTACATCTGGCATCATCTGCCCAGTACAGAGGGAAGAAAAATTAGACGGGAAACGGTAACAGACATGGTGTGTTAAACACCAAAACGACTCCTGCAATGCTGGGCCTGATGGGCCAGCAAGGGAGAAAACACACTGCCAGCTCTTACCCTTCCAGTCTGCAAGCCTGGAAATTAATCAACAGTGAGCTGGGAAAGGTCATTAAAGAACTACAAATTCTTTAAAAGAACCTTAATAAACCTCCTGAAGCAGCAGCCAGAAACTGTAAGATGTGCAGCTGCTTCCCTGGGATACAGAAGTGGAGGGAGCGAGGGCAGAAGGTGAGGGATGGGGTCAGGGGGAGCAATGGCAGGTACCGCTGTTGGGGATTTTAAAGGTCCGTTTCTAACCATTCCACTGACAGAGCTTTTGTGTGCTTGCACTGAATACAGCAGATAGATTTCATCTGTGGGACCCGGGAAAGCACTGGGCAGTCTGGAGGTCAAGGCGTAGGAGCTGCTCGAGTGCTAGGGGATTCCCAAAGGTCCTGAGCCCGCTGCTTCCAAGCTGGGTCTCCTCACCAGGCTGTCCACTCACCATCCCTGCTTTCCTCCGTATCAGCAAACCACTGCACAAAAATGCTGGGAAAATAACTAGCCACTTCTAGACACTCTTGATCAGGGCTGGTCAGAGTTACTTGAACAAAGACCTTTACGCTCCATAGAGCAAACATTTCATTTGAAACATCACAGGTTGGACCACTGGGAATTCCTTCGGGAAAGAGCAAGCTGTGTAGCCCCAGGGAAGAAAAGCTCCATTAAAACCTGCCACATCAGGCAAGCCAGAAACAGGAACTCTGGTCCCTTCTATCCCAGACCATTATTCGGGTTATGAAAGCACATTTACTTCCAAAAATTTTTGTGGAAAGTCTGTTGTTTCCATGAAGTACTTAAGCTTAAACAAAATGACAGATAAAGAAGCGTCCAACTACACAAGTTTGAGGAGCTTTTGAAGGGCTTATGAGAGTTTGTAACAGAGAAAAAGAAGAAAGCTTTACGGCTCAGAGGGATGACATCTACAGTTTTTCTGGTCTCTCAAGTACGAGACAACGTGTCCTTTCAGAACTGACCAAACCAGCAGCTTAGTTTAACCTGTCAACCAGAACACAGCAGGTTTTTAATCTGACAAGTGGCAATGCTTCGTTGGACGGACAACCTTACTTTTTTTACCCACCTAATTTGGCAGAACACAGGTTAAATAAATCTTGGCTCTCTTTTGAGTTTGTTGCAGCTAATGACCTTGAACTTAAGTGTCTGTTAACACTAAATGGCTATCATCAGGTAAACAGGCTAAATTACCGCGGGAAGTAGAAGGTACCTTGAAGGAAGAAACTGCACCGATTCATGCCAAGAAAACTGGACGTCAATGAATGTTGTTGGACTGTTCTCTGCAACACCAGGTTTCTGGCCCAGACAAACATATTTCTCATCTACAGTATTTATCCTCTGCCAATGTAAATCCAGCCAAACTGGCTCCATCTAATTCTCACTCAATATGCCCTTGCAGAAACAAACCCAGAAAGAGAGAAGTCTTTATCAATAAAATTGTCCTGCATAATGCAGAGCAACTCTTTCTTGCTTGCTCAAAGTAATTATCTCACCATTTTAGATACTTCCCCTTTATTGTCAATTTTAGAAACAGTGCTTATACAGGAAGGACTGACGAATTAAGGACTGTAACCTAACAGATAAATAACAGATTCTCAAACACAGCCCCACATCACTTGACATTTGCTGGAAGCTCTGCGTCTTTGCAAGACAGCATGAAATGTAGCTTCATTCAAGGCAACAGGGGATGTTGCCTTTTGTGGTGGGTTGACCCTGGCTGGATGGCAGGTGCCCACCAAACCAGCTCTATCGCTCCCCTCATCAGATGGAAGCAAAAAAGTCATTGAGTGCCTCAGCCTTCTCCATCTCCCCAAGTAAACAGGTCTCTTGTTTCCTTCTGGAGAGGGCTCACGTTTTTCCTAATCTTCCTTTTATCACTGACACACATGTAGAAGCTTTTCTTGTTGCCTTTGACATGCCTGGCCAGATTTAATTCTGTTTGGGCTTTAGCTCTCCTAACCTAATCCCTGGGTGCTTGGACAACTCCTCTGTATTCCTCCCAGGCTACCTGTCCTTGCCTGCACACTCTGTAAGCTTCCCTTTTCCATTTGGGTTTGTCCACAAGCTCTTTGTTCATCCATGCAGGCCTCCTGGTGGTTTTGCCTGACTTCTTTTTTGTTGGGATGCATTGCTCCTAAGCTTGGAAGGAGGTGATCCTTGAATATTAACCATATTTCTTGGGCCTCTCTTCCCTCCAGGTCTTTATCCTGTGGTACTCTGCCAAGCAGATCCCTGAAGAAGTCCAGGGCAGTGAGCTTGCTGGGCACCCTCCTCGCTGCCCTAAGGACCTTGAACTCCACCATCTCATGGGCGCTGCAGCCAAGGCTGACCTTAAGCTCCACATTCCCCACCAGCCCTTCTTCATTGGCGAGAGCAGGGTCCACCATAGCACCCCTCCTCGCTAGCTCCTCTAGCACTTGGAGAAGGAATCTTGGCAACATTCCTTTGTCTTACTCCTTCAGTTACCCTACGCCTGAGATCATGCCAAGGATTTAGGGACCCAGTACCCTTGTTTTGAAACCACCATCCATGCTAATAATTTGAATTGACATGGCAGCAAGGATCCCTCCAAGCCTGTGTAAAGTTACTAAATATTTTGCTTTAAATTTCTTAGTAATTTCTTGCAGATAGGTGGGTGTTCGCCTCTTTCTATGGGGAGACGTTTAGTAGGCTCTTTGCTGTGTTCTCACTAGTGGGCCCCCAGAGGCTTCAACACCCCAGAGGTTTGGGAAAGACTGGATCCAATTCCGTCTTTCATTAGCCATCCCTGCCAACCACCAGCGGTCCAACACTTCACTGGACATCTCCCACCAGAAGACACAGAGAGATAGTACTTACATCACCTGTAGTGTCATCACATTTTAACCAACTGAAACAAGTCCTGCGATTTTACAGCACAGATCACTACTCACAGAGAAGTTTTCTGCTTGATAACTTTGCCACCGCTCTCCAGCTCTCCAGTGTTCTGACTGTGAGGTTAGCAGAGAAATTGTCAGTAAGTGGATGTAATGCATTCTGGGACACGTACCATCGCTGCTTCTCTTTGTGGAAAGGCAGACACAATTTTTCTGCTGGAGTAACGCTTGGAAGACTTTCTGAAAAACTTACAGCAATTAAGCTAATTTATCCCTGCCAAGCAGATGCCAGAAATTAAAACTTGCAAGAATGACAGACTTGCATGATAGCTGAAGACAGAAGAAAATTGTAAGATCCAAGATTATCATTCTCTTGACTGTATAGAAGTGATTGTAATTATTGTTTGGTTCTCAACTATTCTGGGGCAGGCACCAAGGAAAGACATCTATCAAGACATTTGGATTCATTTAGGCACCCTACTCAAAGGGGTAATAAACTCTGGGCTAAAAATACCACTGACATTTCAATATTAATAATGATGTGTGCTCAAGTATCACTGTAGTGATCCTTCTGCAATAGCTTTGCGATGTCTCTGTTTATTGCTGGCACGCGTTTACCTTCCAGCTTCCTGAAGGTGAGCTCCACATTGTTGCAGCCCGAGCCACTGGCTGTCCAAAAATCATCACTTCATCCAGTTCCTGAGTACATAAGCATTTTAACTTGCCTGTTCCCGAAGCCGGTACTTTGCATTAGTAATGCACAAGATTATAAGAAGTTCAAAACAGACTCAAGAAATGAAAGTGGCTGCTAACGGTCTCGAGATTACTTAGAGGTCAACTTTGTAAAACAACGTGACAAGTAAGAGAAAGCAAAGATCCCGGTCTTATTTGCTGCTTAAAATGACTTCCAAACGCATCTTTTTTTTTTCAGCTTTCCCTGAGCTTTTAGGAAGCACTGGAGGATGCTACAGAAACTAATTTGAATATACATTGCTTGAGCACTCTACGCGGCTGTAGCTCCTATTTAAGAAAAAAACCCACACAAACCTCTCCTAACAGTTTAATTTCACCGAGTCCTCTCACAGTATTGCCCAGCACTCAGCAAATAACAGATACCTGTCCTCAACAGACCTGTCTCCAAACCTCTGCAGTCTGCCTTACGTTCTGTGCACTAAAAAATGGCAAATAAGTTTTCACAACTTCTCGTCCTTGCCCGTTCTAGGAGGTCAGCACATCCACGAGAGAACACTCACCCACGAGGGAGCAGTGCATCTCAGCACGACCCATCTCCTCTCAAGGTTACGTTACATCACTGGAGGTTAAACCCTGATACTTCAAAGCACAAATCTCCCTCCTCCCCTCCCAGACCAGAGCACATTTGGTGTGTTAATCGTTAGGAAATAATCAACGTGGAGCTTGAAACCAGCTCTGTCAGAGCATGGCTTCTCCAGGTACAACGTCACCCTAATGAAGAAGCCCCTGGACTTAACGTAGATTGAAGGGTTTCTAGAGCAGGGCTGACAAAAGCGTATTTATTCACCGCTGCCTTATTTTAATCTCTGCATTTCACAAATTCTTCGTAATTACGTACGTGGGCTGATTTCAGTTCTATCACCCTCTCCCAGAGTTGTGAGCATATTAATAAAAATAAATAAGCCTGGCTTCCTAAGAGAGCTTTAAAGAGGTGGATGTCCAATTAAATTCCCAGACTCCTTTGAAAATCCTACCATTTTTCACTGTCAGGTGCCATTAGAATAAGAAAGGTCACAAGCAGAGAGGGATCTCGTGTAATTCTCCGTGAGGAACACAGCCCGCAAGCAGACTGCATTAGCAGACGCAGCGATGAACACCTCCCAGCAGAAATTCAGAGTTTGCTTTACAAAAAAATATACTCCACTGCTAAATTTATTTTGGTTACAGTTAGGTGAAGACAACAAGCAAATTTATTTTTTTTTTAACATGTTTTCAGAAACTTTTGCCTAAATATCGTTCAAAGACAGACCAGCGTAGGTTGCTATCGTAACTCCTGTATTAAGCAGCACAAAGACAGCACCAATGCAGCACCTCTCCACATGGCACGCGCTTGACAACCAGGAAAATAAATTTATATGGAAACAGAGACAGGAAGACAGATGTTTTGTATTTTAACAACTCCAAGAAATGCTTCATGCAACCCGATCAACAAAGCCCTGTGGGCTGGTTTTATAGCGTGGATCTATCTAGAAGGTTAAGTGAGAAAATTAGCTTTAGAAATATTACTTATTGGTGTACTGTCACAGCACAGTTACTGAGGAGGATTATCCTACACCAAACAAACAAAATAAGCACCAGGAGAGAATCCCATTAGCGACTGAAAACCCACAGCCTTGTTGTGGGTGCCATTTGCATATATTGCGATTGCACAACGTTTAAAAACTGCAAATTGGATTTCATTTTCCCCTGGCTACCTGCCCATTTTTCTTTAAATTGATTTATTAATGTCCACTGTTGCTTTGCAGTTTTATCCTTTTAGCAATAATAGATGTAATATATCACAAAAACAAATTTTTAAGAGTACATCATTAGAGTGATGTAGCACTGGTAATAAACCCCTTCACACTTGGATGAACTTAAATCAGTTTCTCTTTATTGATTTTTGGTCATAACATAATTTTAAAGTTCAACTCAGTTAATAAAAAAAAGATTTGCTCTGGTGTTGTGTGTAAAACACTTGTGCTGTAAGTTTTCACGTCATCTGTTCCAAAGGCTCCTACAGATTTATATGTTCCCTCAAACGGTGGCTCGTCATTATATAGCCTGTCTTATCTTCTCTGCTGACCCACATTTATCTGCCTATCTTTATTGCCACACGACTTAGTGCACAATAGATCTTTACGCCGTGACCATCTCTCCGAACACGCAATCATTTCATCTTTCCAGCAGCACTTTGAGTAATGGCCATTTGCATTTTCCCAAACTCTCTTACTTCACAGAGTGTTCTGCATTGACAACACCATTCGCACGACCGTGCTTTTTATTTTCTTCCAGCAAAAAAGCGCAATAATTCACCTTTTCCGCTTAGCCTTTTTGACAATGTATATTTAAAAATCGGTGGAATATTTGCATGCTTGTTTTGGGAGGTTTTTTAAATACACTTCTTAACCTTCCAGACACAGAGAGTCACACAGACAGAGTAAGTTAAGGACAGCTGAGCTTCGGGATTTATCGGTTGAAAGTGCTTGATGAGGAAGCATATGATTTAGACGGGTGTATAATCACTCACCACCACTTTTCTCGCCCCCCTGGAAAGGTATAGTGATTATGGTGGAGACTAAAGACGTGGCTTCGTTGTCACCAGAGTCTCCACAGGAGACTGCAGATGCTGCCGCTCCTTTAGCCTATTGGCGCATCTCCGTATCACGAAGAGCACGGAGAAGAGGAGCGGCCAAACCCACCAACCGAGGCCACATATCTTTGAGGAACATGAACTGCTTAAGCTCTTACATTTTTTACAGGACTTGTCAAATAATTTTAGAAATAAAAGACAGAAAAACCTACTAATGCAATAGTGCTTATGAGACAGTTGGCCACCTGAATCTACTTCACCCTACTTTTTAGGCCATCGTTTCCTAGGAAATCAGGAATTTAATTGCCTGGTTGAAATTTTTAGGAAGAGATTGTGCTTTCACCCAGCATTTGTGCAGGACCCAGCCCATCACAGTGTCGAACCATGACAAACTGCTATAACAATACAAATAATGAGGCAATGGCAGCCCTGAGCAAAACTCCTGGTTCGTTGTCCTTTTCTCCCGGAATTTAATTGCCTGGAGCTCCGAGCTCTCCCATGGGGGCCCAGAGCTCTCTGTAACACTGGCAGAGACACCTGCGAGCCTGGGTGTTACACAAAATACTACCCAAACATTTTATTTAATTGTTTTTCATTTTCTCTCATTTAACAGGTCACAGAGCATCTCCAGAATGGTCTCCTACAGCCATCAAAAGAGGATGACTGGCCCTGGAAAAGATCGTAAACTTGTTAAAGTCTGATAAGATACGTAGTGGTTGGAAAAAAAAAGATAGGTTTGACTCTGACCCCAGATGGGTTCAAACAGCTGCTGAGCTACAAACTTATCTGTCCAACAGCTTACCTAATCCAGCACTTAGCCTACGGATATCTGTATGTATCGGCTCACTCCAGAAACTTCAAAGTGAATAAAAATGAGATCACTTGGAACTAGTGGTCCATAAGGAGACTTTTTGACTAATGAAGAGAATGGCTTGCTTATATCCCAGCCTGCGAACTAGTCACATATACCTTCATTTGACATGAAACTTAGGGCTAGTGAGTTCTATACTTTAATTACAAAATTTGTGTTAATAAATTCAAAGAAACGAATAGGTGACTCACACCATAAATCTTACGTGCTTGTAACAATAAGGAAATTCTTCCTTCAATACATTATCACTACCTTTGACTGAAGAAGAATAATTCATTCCCTAGTAAGGACTTATTTCTGGCTTTCTTTTGCTTTAAGGGCTGTTTGTATACGGTTTTAATAAAAACATGCTCATACATCCCTACACACTGAAGAGCTGTAGGTAGGACTCAGATCTGTACTGTGTCTGCCTAGTGACATACAGGGAATCTTTGTGAAAGCAAAATAGGTTGTTATGACTAAGTTGCCTTGAGTGGTTAAACAAAGACAAGAAAAAAAGGAAGAGTTTTTACGTTTTACCATTCTAATTCCCAGGCTGCGCTACTTTCCTTTTTTTGAAACGGATTTAAGATTCACCTCTCTCCAGCTTTGTGCTGGAAGATTTGCAACAACAGCTGCTTACAAGAAAAAAAATTAATCCCCTACCTGACAGGTACACTGCAGGACAAGAATAAGCAGTTCACGATTTGGCCTTACAGAAGAAATAGACAAGGCACCAGCTCAGAGCGTGACTCACCTGCCCAAAGCAGAGCCTTTCCCAAACCCCGCGCTCAGCGGCGCCGGCGCAGCCCGGAGCCGCTTCGTCCGCCGGGCAACGGCCCCACTCCTCCCCCAGCTCTGTTACCAGAAAGCCGCTAACGAGGAAATCCATAACCTTTTCACAACAGATGCCGTGAAAGAGTCTTTCTTGATACGTAATGGTATATTGATTTTTAATTTCAAAATATGCAAACATGACATTTGCAATAGCGACTCCATACACACAAAAGCTATATTTTTGGGCTTCTCGATCTGTTTCACATTTTGTGAGCATTTGCCATCAATAAATAGGCAAAAGAAACCCAACCCTAGCCACAAGGGGTTGCTTGCCTGTATGAAATAGCACAGCTATGGATTTCTCCCCGAATAAAAATTCTCTGATGTAAACAGCTGCATGTAATGAACTTGTCAAACCTCAAGGTTAATTTAACACCACAGTGATAGAAGTATTATGGATGGGGTGGTACCTCTACCTTGACTCTACGGCTGCTCTACATTTCCTGTTGTAAGAGTGAATCCAACAGCATCGCTCAGGCTCCCACCTCGCTGCTGGACACCTGCCTCGTTTTTCTTCCTTTGAAAGGGTGATGGTGGAAATACCAGAGCAGATTTGCCATTTGCACAAATGAGATTTAGAAAAAAAGTGGTTTGTGTCTGTAAAAATAATTCTTATGACCAACTCATAGAAAAACTGAGAAAAATAAGTTAGCACCATATGGATCTTTCTGGCATAGGTCCTTTAATGTGGGGAGAAAGGGAGACTGGAGAGGTCAGTGCCGCATCAGCAATACACCTTCAATTTTAAAAAAAAATATAACTCTGGCCATACTGTACAGTCCAACCTATGCCCACTGTACAGATGTACCGCAATTTGAAAACTATTGGGAGGGTCAGTCCTTACCACATTTTTTGCTGGAGACAGGCTCCTTCCCCATGGGCCATGAGCCCACAGGCACGGCAGCACGGGGAGCACAGACTCCTCGCTCTTTCTCTCGCTGGGTAAAATTTCAATATTGCTGGGAAACCACTGAGGAAATACCCAGTAATTCAATTCATTAGATGATATCTTGATTTCTTATGAACAATCAGTTCAGAGACACAAGAGGAAAAAGGAAAAAGAAGCTATTCTTTAACGTAGCTCTTGTCTCTGTCTTATGTTGGAGACGCAAGTATTTAAATCGCTTTTTGAGTTCCCTTAAAATTTCAAATGACTGAGCTCCTCTTCTTTTTCTCAGATACGTACAAATTTTACCTACGGTGTCAAAATCAGCTTGGCCCTATGGACAAAATCAGCTATGGACAAATGGATAAAATAACCATGGGGCACATCTCCAGTTGGGATACACTGGCATGGCTTTACTGACTTCAGCAGTGACATTGATTTACACCCGTTGAGGCTCTGGCCTTACATTTACTTTTCAATTCATTCCTAATGTACTTAAAATATCTTCTCGGAATCAATGTCCTATAATAAAACATCATCCCAAGAGTGCACACACTGAATGTCAAGGAGAGGAAAAAAACCCCACATCTTGCATAGACTTATGCCACGTTCATAATCATTCTCTTAATTTTTAAGCAATTCAAAAGGGAAAAAAATGCTGAATATTTCTTGGGATGTACCCTATAATCTTACAACATATTTAGAATAGGAAATTAAAGCTGAGCTAAACTGCCAATTGTGTCAGCAAAAACAGCCTTTCATGGCAAAATGACAATTTTCTGTCTTTGAAAGCTGCCTTTTCCAATTCAAAAAAAAAAAAAAAGAAATCAGGGAGGAATGAAAAGTGGTTTGCCCTTTTATTGTGCAAACCAGCAAAAATACATTCCTCCCTGCAAGACTTTTTCCAAATTAAATATGTATTTTTTAACTGTAAGTCTCTTGGAGATCAGTCATTTGGTAGCAAAAGATTTAAAAAAACCCCAGCAGTTAACTTGACAATGGCAAATAATCAAGCCATTGCCATTTTGAACAGCTACAGGTTTATCCAAATGTTCAGTAGGTTTATTTTTACTTTCTTCTAAACGCTCTCACAGTGTGCAATTTTGACCCCATTGTGTAAAATGGCACGAGTCCATCCGACTTCAGCACAGCTCGCCTATTTGTAAGCCTCGATCCCTCACCATAAACCATGTTTAAGGACTCCTTTGAATGACACCAACTAAAAGGCATTAGCACGGCACAAGCAATTTAAAAGAAGCATCGCGTTACGTGACCCGGTAAATCCCTAATTCCAATCTCTGCCCCAAGCTCCTGTGGCACTATGGACATTTCAGCGCACACCTTTAGGCTTTCATAATTTAACAGGGGAATTTGGTTTTCTTTTTCATTCCCAAGATACCGTAGGTTACTCTATATGAATAGAACCCCCCACCTCTCCAGGCCAGGACCCTGAAGAGGAGCTGTAAGAGGACCTTTTGGTAGGACAAGTTCCCCAGAGCACCTCTTCGATTAGCCTTCTGTACAGATGGATACTTAAATGATTCTCACACCTTAAGGCTCATGACGCTTTCGTATTTATGTCCTAGCACACACACACTGCCTGAATCAGAGCCTGGGAAGCAGACGCCTACCTACGAGCAAGGTCTGGTACCGGCTTTGCACCGGACTGCACTCTTTAGGCACTGGTGCCTTTAAACAGAACCTGTATGCAAGAAGTAAATGGGACATCCAGTTATCCATGCTGTGCAGCTCATACACAATAAGCTCCCGTAAGACCTGACAACACTTCTACCCAAGCCATTAGTCTGTGATGACAGAGAGCAACTTGATAAAGCCAAGGCTGTAGGTATAAATACAAGTAAAATGACCTTAAATTGCTAGCTCAGCACAAGAGGGCATAAAAACTGGGGAGAAGAGAGACCCAAATGTTAGCCTCTGCCCAAGGAATAATAAAGAAGAGAAAAGGCAAAATCAGCACTGAAATCTTGCTGGCCTGCCAGGGCCCGGCAAATAGCTCTGCGGGGCCAATTAAAGCGTGGCGGTGGGTGATGGGAGAGGCAGCGACCGTGGCAAGCACGCTGCTGGCCGGAGAGGTGCAATCAAAGCGGCAGTGATGGATGGCCCACCCCTGCGTGCCTTTGAATAAGATGCAAATCCATTAACAAAGCAGCGGTGGTGGGGAGTTCCCCTACGCCCTACGCACAAGGTGGATAGAAAGCAAAGCACTGGGCTCTTCCCTTCCACTTCCAACACGGAGAATTTTAAGGTAGAAAGTGCCACACTTTGGGAAATCACGACCTCCTGCGCTCCATCGCAAGCTAGTGGGTTTGCTACCACGTCTGCCCCGCGTCAGCAATCCTTCCCTGCCCAGGGGGCAAAGCAGGAGGGGAATAAGCTCTGTACCTGGCTCTGCATGGGTCCCCTTCGGCTTAATTCAGGTTCGAGAAAGGGCAGGCCCTAACAAAAGGAGATATTGCTTTGAATGGCATTTACTCCTCCCCTCTATCATCACTTAATGAACCACAACTGAGACTGCGAAGCATTACATGGCTCCTGAGTGCACGCTATGTCCGAACTGCGGGAAACCATAAGGAACAGCGGTATCACTTCATCACTTGGGATGAGCCCTGCGCCCAGGGCTTCCCTCAGCTTCCCAACAGGATGGGCACATGAGCTTGTCTATTCTACCAGCTACACTTCAACATTCAAACATCAGAAGCGCCAGAGTGGCAGCCAACAGAGGAAAAGGAAATGCACTTTCAGGTTGTTGTGTCAATAAGTGAATCCTGAATTGATTTTAAGGACTTGCTGAAAACTATAACACTGGGAAGAAAGCAAGTCACATCAAGGAAAAAACTACCACCCCAAAGTTGCAAGTGATCTTTAGTATCGTTTGGCATTTATTAAAAAAAATCTCAGTTGAGCATAAATGAAAATAAGGCTGTCAGACTCAGATCAGGAAGGGGGTTCTACTGGGAAAAGGTCAGTGAAAACAGAAACTCCATTAAAAACACGGAGTGTCTATGATACATCATCAACACTAGAAAAAAAAAGAAGAAAGCCAAAACCAACACAAAAAACATGTTGATATTGAATTGGGAGAAGGAAAATTCAAAGTCTCTGTTCACACTGAAACCTCCTCATCCAGCCAAGGAGCCTCCCTGGGGCTCTACAAACCACGACCTCTCTCCAGCCTGTCCCTGCCAGCAGGAGAGGACAGCAGCTCTGGTGGCCCTGTGTGGCCAGTGCTGGCCACGCCACGGCAGAAGGAACCATGCTTCCCGTAACCTTTTTGTGCCACCCAAACAAGCACTCAATTTTCCAGTAGTGCTTGTAGAAAACCCTGAGGTTCAAGAGCAGCTCGTGGTGAGTATGCAGATAATCCAAGGACATGTTTGCAATTACAAGATAAGCCAAATCAAGGGCAAGAGAGCATTCTCCTTTCCAGAAGTCTCCGCTCGACTGCGGTCTGCTTTTTGTCCCCAGAGCCCTGTTACCCATCGCCCCTGCATTGGTGCCTTGCCCACACCCAGCAAATCCCCTACTCCTGAGTTTCCCCACCTCAGCCTCCAAGTTTACACAGGGTATTTAAATACTTCATTCCACATATCTACACTGTAGATATGAAAACACAAATTATACAGAAAAAGGCAACTTCTGCTGAATCAGATAGCACAACAAAATTTAAACTCGCTTCACTATGTTCGAGCCATCTCACTCAACAGCAAAGTTCCCGAGAGTCCCTGTTCTGCTGAATACCTTGCATTTAAAGAGGGAGATTTGCTGCTGATTGGATTATAACATAAGTGAAAATTCATGCGTATTAATGATAAAATCCATTATTAGGGGTAAAGATGAATGTATAGTCATGGGGCATATTAGTAACTAACTTTTAAATGGAGATTATTTCTCCAAATGAAAAGGCAGAAATAATCCTCTCTAAACCTGCTTCATTTTTAATACTTGCTGCCAACAGCTAGATCTGCTTGCTTCCATTCCTGATATACCGTAAAACCTTACGGCTTGTAATACATCTTCTGTGTGTGTGCCACATCACTTACCAAAAAAAGAAAAAAGAGACTAAATCCAAACCTGTAAAACTGAAAATGGGAAAATCAGCTGTGAAGACTCGGCGATTCAGGGGAGGTCCCTGACATCTGGGGAAGGGCTGATGCTGCCCCCGCCCTTAGGGAAGGGAGCGCTGGGTGAGTCCCCTGGCATCCATCCCCCTGGCATCCATCTCCAGGCAGTGAGGGATGAGGAGGAAGTTGGGTCAAGAGCGGAGCCATCACCAGCGACGCGTGCGCTGACGCCGAGCACACCCTCCACCAATCTGCAGGTGCCAGTACACCACGGGCGGCGACCACCTAAAAATGAGCTGGAACCAAACACCAGAGGGACCCCGGCAAACCCAGAGATGGGGCCCATCAGAAACCGAGTGGGGTCTGATGAGGAAGTCGGTCATTTTCTGCCTGGGGCTGCCAACTGACACCGTGCAGTGACCACTGGAGCAGCAGCCCCACAGAGAAGGGTTGCAGGGCTACTGGGGCCACCAAGCTGTCTACGGGGCTGCCTCTTCTGGTGGAGAGGAGTCAACCAGCCACCCACATCTGTCTTCCCAAGAGGAAGAAGGACCCCATCCCTGGGGGCAGCAATGCTCCTTGAACCACCATAAATAACTTGCTCCAGTGCTGAGGGGTCCCCTGGAGCAGAAGCGTGAGCTGGGTGACCTCCAGAGGGTCCCTCTGGGGGCATTTCCGTCATTCCACAATCCAAAAACTACAGGTAAAGGCTTTAACAGCATCTCTGCAAACTACTTATCTTGCTTACTCTAGGACTTACGCTCTCCATCACAGCCAGGCAACAGAACGAATAAATTTGCCTTCTGTCAGGCAGCATCGAAGATATGAATAAAGCATTACAAGGCAATTTCAGTAACGCAGATCTTTGAACTGGGCTCTGCTTTCCCATCGCTGTGTCCCTAACCACAGCAGCAGAAGGAAAAAATCCCTATTCATCACACTGGGACCTTCTTTTGATGTTGACTAGAGATGGAAGAGATCGTGCTCAGACCCTATGGATTATTGGTCAGTATATAAAAAACTCCTTACGAAAGATGACTTCTGCCTGAAGACTTGTGCACGGCGGTGCAGGATAAATAGCTGCGAGATTTACAGCGATAAGCCACCGTGTCCTTTGACATTGCACTGTCAAAGCAAAAACAAGTGAGATTCAGTGGCTCCCTGCCAGCCCGCTCCAGCTAAAGGCCATGCCATGCCAGCCGCGTTATTACACTGATGAAGAGCTTGTATAAAAACAGGGAAAACTGTCCATCACTTATTTCAATCTCTGTCTAAAACTATCTACTCCTGCTAGCCTTCGCATTCCTTCTTTCTTTCTTTTTCTTCTCCATCTCCTTTTTCTTTCAGCTGCCATTTCCCGAAACAGTTACTGATCTGCAGTCCTTAGGGTCAGACACATTAGAGAGGCTGAAGGTTTGGTTCTCTTATTGCTCAGGGGAGCTCCGAGGTGGGAGACCGCAGACGGGGTCATCCCAAATCAAATGCTGCTTTTGAGCACACCAGCCTGACTCTTTCCTCCCTCTTTTTAGAGCCTCACAATAATAACGTTCATATAAAGCTCCTACTGGATGTAACAGGATCACTCACAGAAGCAGCAGCCTCAGATACTTGTTTCTTATTTAGACCAAGTTTTCTTTAAGGTCTCGGTCCTGCAAACACACAAAGCACCTGAGTGGTGCCCTTGATTTCTGGGAGCTACTCACATGTTTAAAGATGCACAAATGCCTTGGAGCTGGTGGGGACCAGGCGTGCGTAGGCATAGAGCAAGTTTTTCAAACCATTCAGTTAATAAATTACTCGTTAACCGATCCTCCAGTTCCAAACAGAACAACCAAGTGACTGAACTCTGGAAACAACACAGAAGGAACTGTGTGTGTGCAGAGTCCAGCCCCGCAGGTACCCCGGCCCCTTCCCTTCCCAGTGACTCCCACAAAGGCTGCACCAGGCACCCAGCCCCCGGCACGAGTGAGCCTTTCATGCCAAAGAGCATCATCCGGTCGTTTTCTCTATTACCTCAGTAGCCAAAAGCACGCATCTAACGATCTGCCGTATTTCTGACAGTAAGTAATGCTCCTCTGCAGTAAATCCAGTTAGTTATCCTTTACAAAGGGATTGTTTTTAAGGACATCCCACTGCATCTCTACGCTTTATTTGTGAGTCTGTCCTGGAACTGTACTCAGTGAAATATCTGTAGACAGACAGACAGACAAGAGAATGTATTTTCTAACACGAAACCATCTTTTTCAGCGAATAGTTGCACTGCATTTTATAATGGGAGCTTGCTATAGTTTTAATTTGACCACACAGGCATCCAAAAATCATGGAGTGGACTTGCTCAGAATCATTTGTGTTAAACACACTTGCACATAGATATATAGATGTATATAAAAATAAAAGCTGGAGTTTACCTTGGCTTGTTTTCTACATTTAATGTTTACATTTTACCGTCTCTGATTTTCTTTTTATCAAAGCTGAAATTCTCATAAATCACACAGTTCCTGGAGTCTGGGCTCCAGGAATGCAAAACATCACAGCATTGATTTTAAGAGGAAAGAAAACTCCAGCTGGAGTTAGGGGAATCTGCAGACACTTGGCATCTGAATATTAGACCCGATGCTTTGGGATGACAAAGCAGTGGCTCACACAATGATTTTGCACGGTTTACGAGAGAGCTCACACGCGGTATCTTGGAAGTAAATTTAAAACAAAAGAGCAGTTATTCTGCTTCACGTTTGTTTGAAATTACAGAAACTTCTATCATCACAGCATCCTATCCTTTCCTCAAGCAGCAGGAGCTGCGACGGAAGGACCAGCAACCACCACCTTTCGTCGGAGCCAGATTCCCCGGCACGCAGCAAAGCAACCTGGCCATCCCTGGCAGTCAGTATTTCTCCCAATCCCCTTGGCTTTCAACCAGCATTCTCCCTAAAATCCCACATTTCCAGTGGCGACTTCACTCATCAATAACAGCTCAAGGGAAATAGTCAACCCCGCTTTTAAAGGCGGTTTTGACAAGCCAAAAGGTTTTCCTGAGGGAAGGGAGTGGTGGGAAAAACGGCCCCACCAGCACCCGTTATCTAAAAATAAAAGCATACACCAGCCTTTGGGGAAAGCGATAACAAAATGCTATTGAGACGAAAGCCATGAACTCTTTGAGACGCTGACTCCCTGCCAGAAACCCGTGAACGAGCACAGTGCGGCATTATCCAGCCCTTTCCTGATCTCCCAAGCACACAGGGCAGCAGGCGAGCGCCTGGCCTGGGCAGCACAGCCCTCCCCCTCGCAACACGGCAGCACCAGGCGCAGCAGAGAAATAAAGAAGTTTCCACGGGACAGGACCACATCTTTTCACTTTCCTTCATTAGAAAGGACAGGGGTTTCTGGACATATTTTTTTTGTCCACTTCCCTGGCAGGGTGGTAAGGCTGAAGTGACTCCCAAACTCTTTGACCCATCACCTGAAGGACCACAACCTTGCTCCTCTCATTCCTTCAATTAAATAAAATGCCACTGAAGGGTAATAAAATCTTACTGTAGGGCAGTCTGAGTGCCTGATTGCCAAGTCTAAGAACATAATATTCAGCCTTAAATAGCCGATCTCCGTTTGTAAAGGCACTGCTAACAATATCCAGAAAGTTTAGATTTTAAAGCAAGTATTCTTGGCAATTATTTGTGGTAATTGTGTCTCAAGCTGGTACAATTTCATAAACAAGGAGATCTCATGCAGAGCTAGGAATAATTCTTTTTTTTTTTTTAATACCTCTCATGCAAACAGAGTGAAGAATTACAACCAACCTCCAAGGGCTAAACTAAGCAAAGATAATACAAAGATGTTGGAATGGTAAAATATCTGCAATTAAAGTGAATACCTTCCTTTGAGAGCTATACAAAAGGCTCCACTAACAAACCCGAAGAGCGTGAGAGTTTTGTTTGCTGGGGTTCAGGGCTTCTGTAAGACCTATGCAGTGACACGACTGGATAAACTTCAAAATACGCAAAATAAACTTGCAGCCATACCGTCTGTGCAGAAGGCATCATCTGTCAGAGGTGCACGTTGTCTACCCATACATCTGAAGGGTAAAAACACAGCAAGAGCCGAAGGACCGTACAGCACCAGCGTGCAAGTCTCCCCCGCTTTGCTTGCGGCCCCACTCCCTCTCTGCGATCCTGCGTTTTAGCTTATCTGCTAAAGACAAGGGAGAGCATCCAGCAGGTTTCCTATGCCACCTCCTGATGAGCGGACGAGCTGGGGCGTCTTGCCCTGCCGTGCCAGAGGCACTGCGGCAAGGCGGGATGCAGCAGCCAGAGGCTTGGGCTGAGCTCACTCAGGAGCAGAGCTCGCACCCCGGGGACTCGAGCATCCACCTCGTCACCGTGGTCTCAGAACCCGGTGTGGCCAAGTATCTTCCAAAACCGCTGATGTGGGGAGAAGATTACAGACTGCCCCTCGACTCCACCACAAATACAACCCGCTTTGGACAGACCGGTGCCGTACAACCCAAGAGCTTTCCTGCTCTGCTTCACACTTATTTTCCATTTAGCTACTCCATAAAAATAAAGGAGGTGGCATTGCACACAAAGTCATTTAGCTGCTTACCAGGTCCCCAAAGGAGCAGGTATTTTTCCATGCATCTTTAAAGTAATGCTAATTACATTATACACAGTGGCAAATATACACAGGGGACCAACAACATATCTTTTAATTAAGTATTACTGTTGCTTCCATTGTCTCTCATCCTCATTCTCACCAGAGGATGAGGGAGCAAGGTACTCCCACAGCTTGTCACGCCTGCCCCCCGTTGTGCTGCGACAGATGAGCTTCTGGGGGGGCTGAGCCGTCCAGTAACCTGCCCCGACCTCACCGTGGGCACTGACTCGCTATTGTAAAGTGGTTATTCTCCAATACTGAAAACGAAAAAAGAAAAACCACGCCATCTATAAAGTTTCCTGGGAATGGCTGGCTGTAAGACCACAGTGCTTAAGAGGGACAATTTTTCACCCCGTGCCCCTCACCTCATGGATGCATCCACCCTAACACAATACACACCGCCTTCACAGCCCGCATCCCCTCTCCCTCCGCTCAGCTCCCCAGCTCTCATTCAGCTGATGGTGCCTTTAAACCATAAGCATATTTACTTATCCAACATTAAGTTGTAAGCACAACTTAAAGGTTGTTCAACACAGTTAATAACAAGATACTGTAAGTCTCGCAGCAAATGTATGGAGTCATATATAAATTATACATTAACATGAAAATGTATTTATAGGTACGTGTATGCAAATAATTTTTTCCAGGGATTACTCTTGTAATTCCCTTGTAAAACTGGAGAGTATCTCTTCTCCATCATCGCTTCTTTAAGATTATTACATAAAATGCTTGTGACAGATCGTAAGGATGGGTTATAAAACCCAATTGAAGCAAGTTTTACTTTTTTTTTTTTTTTAAATCAGAATACTTTCCCAGTTGCAGTGTAATTTCTGAGCTCTCACAGGCTGAGCCCAGTCCTGCGCCGGGGGAGGAAAGGCAGATGGAAGAGTCCTAGCACGTAGCGGCACTCACAAGGAGGGCAGGGCAGGGCTGGATACCGATGCCAGACACCAGCCGTTTGGTAGGTATGTGCCTCCATGCAGAAAGATCCCTCTGTCCTGTGGCATTTACAGCTGACGTCCAGGAAAACAAAGCCAAGGGGAAAGCACTCTGCAAGCACTCCTCCAGAGAGACCTCGGGCAGGGAGCCCAGGGGGGCTCCTCCATCCACCCAGGGCACGCGGGCACAGCAGGCGGCTCCGTGACACAGCGACAACCGGCTTGGGAAGTTCAGGTGATACCCAGCTGCACAGACACCAGCACGCGGGGACATTTTACATGCTCTCAGGCTCCCCCTCTAACTGAAGGTCTCCTAGGGGTCCAGTGTCACATTTACTAGCACTCAGCGTTTGGGCCACCTTAAGGTGTCTAGGAGGGAGCAGAAGCTTGTTTCAACCTTTTGAGTTTCTCCACATGCAAAAATAAGATTTGTCCATGGATGCTACAAATCTCTGCAACCATCAGCTGTGGGGAGCAGGGCGAGGGCTCGTTTGAACAGTGCATTTCTCGTACGGGGGCAAGCTACTCCTTACCTGTATTTCAACTTCTCCCCCCCACATGCTGCAGTAACCACACAGCACATTCCTCAATGATTTAGCTCTTCCACACTGAGAAGTTCGAGAAATTGTTCTCCGTCCTATTTCTTTGAAACAGTTTAAGTCTGGACTACAGACAAAGCAGAGCGGCGAGTTCAAGTTAACCATCCTATTTTTTAAAAAGTCTGTAAGAACGAAGGACCAAACCTAACTATCCCAACCATGCTTGAGCTGAGCAGAACAAGTGCTCTTCTTCCAAGAAAAACGCTGTTTACCCTCCTTATGCAACACGCGTTTATGCACCAATTCTGTACGGGTCTATCACCAAGAGCTTCACAGACCAAGACCAGGCACCAGTGGGTGTGTTAAGCTCAACAAATCCAACTCCGTACCTCACTCAGGTCCCAAGGGATTTTTTTTTTAAAAACCCACCACTAAATTCTCCTAAGCTAGCCTACCCTCACAACAGGACAGCCTGTGCATGGGTGGAGTGCATGTGCGTTGGATAATTTAACTTAGGGTAATGGCATGCTCAAATTGAGCAGGTTTCTGCTTAGCAGAGAGATCGTTTGGGCAGATTTTGTCACAGCAGACTGTTCTTCAACTAGTGGGAATGTACGGAAAACATGCAGAGTGCATTATTGTTCATTTTTCAGTGGAAATACTAAAATAAATTAATACCAGCAGAAGTCAATTTACATTTTTGTATTTCAAAAGAAAACACTGGCTAATTTATCTTCCTACTAACATAAAGGGAATCAAGCTTGCATGTAACTTGGTTAGTGTCTCTCTAGCTCTGCGTGACAGGCCCTAAGGTAGTACATACAGCGAGCTCTGTCGGGTCTAATTGACGGCAATACGAGGGGCAGCGTGCGAGGTGCTATAACGCGAGCTGGTGCTCCAGCTCTTCTCCTCGCCTGCAGTATGCATGCATAGTTTGGGGGCAGTAGAGCCTGTTACTGCAAGACAAATTCAGAGCTAAAAGGATATGGCAGCCCTCCACACTGTAGTCTGATTGCATTAGACTGAGCACAGCACAAGAAATAAATATTTAGACAGGGTAGATGGCACCCTGAACACATCGAAGTGTCAGTTCTGATCTCCGACAAGCGAAAAGCACCCTCCTCTTCCCGCGCTCACGTGAAGCTCGCCATCTCTCGCTGTCTCATCCAGATGGTGTGCGGGCAGCGCTCTCCTGCTTCCTTCCTAGACAGCTAAAAGCCACAGCCAACCTGCCATGTTATTTCTGCCTCATCTATCACTGCCAGTGCATCTACTGCAGTGCACGCTCCTTCTCTGCCGCTGATTACGATTAAAAGGGAAAGAAAAAAAAAAATCTCTAAGTCCTAAATTACAATTGAGCTTCAGCTGCACAGTAGGTAATTAAGAAATTTGGGAGCTTGCAACTTCCCAGGAGGTAGTGGACTTAATTAAAATTAAAGCATTTCATTTGAAGAGGGTGGCGTGACCCTCTTTCTGCCAGACTTCAGGCCCATGGAAACCCCTCACTGGTAGCTATGTAAGCTCCCAGTATTAGGATAAATGTTTTCATATGCAAATTGAGCAAGCATTCCTCAGTGCCCTGCCTACAGAGCCCCTTTATTGCTTCTCCCATACAGTCGTGCCCAGCAAACAACAAAAGGCAACCTGTGTTTATAGGGCACTGGCCTGACATTCAAGAAATCTGTGCTCAAAATACTCAGCTGTGCCAAATGTCAGCAATGCGATGTGGGCAGGTCAAACACTGCTCTGTCTCATAGTTCCCCCATCAGGAAAAATGGAAACAATTTGTACTTCTCTCCCACTTAACCCACATAAAAACATGAACTTTTCAGAACAGGGATGGACTCTAATTACATAGAAACACAGTAGAAAAGGAGGCAGACGCCCCTTCCTCCTTGTCAGTGCCATCTCACACGACAGAAACAACAAACGAAAAATGGACCAGGTGGTCCATCCTCTCCCTCCTGCTTCTCGGGTTGTCATCAAACCATCTCACACTGGGTACGTCTGGGTAGTGCCACACGCAGTCGCAGCCACCAGCTCTGCACGGCATGCTGGAGGGCAGCGCGGGGGCTTTGCCGAGAGGGATGCGGGAACGGCGGTCCCGTCTGCGCTCCAGCATTTGACCCAGTTACAGCTGCCAACAGCAGAACGAGGGAAGAAAAGTTACGCTGCAGATTGTGACAGTAGAGCTTCAAACTAATTACCCACCATTAGCTGTAACTGCTGCGCATTCTCCAACGCAGGCAAAGCCTGTATTTGTTTTAAAAGAAGCAGCAACCACAGCTACAAGGGGTGAAGCAGCCACAAGCACATTCCCTATAACAACATTACTCAGGGCAAGCGCAGTGTCCTCAAGGACGCTCCATGAGTGCCAGCCATGCTTCCTCCTCCGCTCACCCCATGGAGGGCTTCATGACCCATAGCCGAAGATCAAGCAAAAAGTTCTACCTCCTAAAAATATCAACTGCGATAGAGAATGAAACAGATAAAGAGCTAAAAATTGCTCATGGATGCAGACGAAGCCCAAAACACTTTAAGGCAGTGGATTGCCCGAGAAAGCATTGGAGAAAGGCGGCCAAGTGACCCGTTGATATCTTGTGCTACAGGAGATATTAAGAGGACGCGATGAAAAAAAAAAAGTCACAATCTGTGAGGGAGGCTAACGAAGCACGTGGGCAAGGATTTTCAGGAGGCATCCTGCCTGCTTGAACATGACACAGCCCAAAATGGAAGTTGACAGCACGAAGGGAGGAAAAATGATCACAGTGACACAACCTGAGGTTGTGGCTGCCCAGCTCCTGTTCTGACATCTGAAAAACCACTGGCCCACAACAGCGAACCAAGGCAACTTAATTGCTGTTTCAAGATAATTACTGTTGGTTGGCTGTTCTTCCTTCAGTACACATTAGCCCATCTGAGCTGTTTAAAGTTCCCATTTGCAGTCTCCCGGGCTCTCTAGCACTGCCCCGTTAAAGCTTAGCTAGAACAGAGTCGTCTCAAAAACCATGGGAAAATAACAGGATCAGCCAGTGCTGAAAACAGTGGAATGAAATACCCAGCATCCTTAATAATTTCTTCTATGCAGCTTTTGACCGTCACCCAACTTTCCTGGCAACTGTTCGAGTGTTCTCACAGCTCAGCTATTGCTACGCAAGAGGCTGAGGCTCCGTGGCGGAAAGCAGAAAAGACCACAAACACTGGAAAAGAGGATAGTCAAGTTAAACTTCAGTGCTCTCAAGTATCAAGAAATATAAAAAACCCAAGACCAACATGTTTTGGGAGTGTGAAGGAAAACTGTAACAGAAGCAGAGTCTTCTCCTAAATTAAGGGCATTGGCTTCTTGCATCTCGTAGAGTTGAGTGCAGAGACCCATCAGCGTGACACTGTTTGCCTTTCAGGAAAATACCACTGGTTTGGGTAACCCAATACATTGTCCTTCAGGACACAGGGTGTTTCCTTGCCTGATCCACACACACTCTTCTAGGCATTCTGGGGATGGGCAGAAAGGCTAGGTGGATTCTTTGGTCTGACCCAGTGGAGCAGTTCTTACGCCATGTAACTGAAGCACAGCAAACCGGCACCACACGTCCGAGTGCGGAGGAGTCTCCAGTCACCGCTTCCGAGGGGCACAGGTTCTACCTACCACCACAGAAATCAGTCAGCTCAGTTCTCGCCAGGAAAATAGGGAAGTTGCCTTCTCTTTGCCCACAAATTACAACTAATCGCTCGAGTTGTCGGGAACAGACACAGATTCTATATATCCATTTTAAAGATCTTAATTAAATACACAAGAATGTACAGGAGGTTGAGCATAAACCCATAACACAACAGTGGAAGAAACTCAAAGAAAAAGAACTAACTTATACTAATCAAATCATTCAAACTAAGCAGGCAGCTGCCAATTGCTCTGTTTAAAATGCTCCTATTAATTGTGACAATTTCTCATTTGGAGTGTTTTGAATGTGACTACATACACTGGGATCTGAATTTCTGCAAAGATGAATCCATTGATTTTGCCAGTGTTTGCGTGTGAGAAAAAAAGAGGAAAAAAACTCTAGGGTTGTTTTTATTTCAGTCCTCTCCTACTTAACTAAACACACTTCACAACTGTTTCAGAGCACTGAAGTCCTCTTCAGTCTTAATTAGGCCATTGATTCAGTGAAGGTCCCCAGATTTTGGTGAGAACACTCTTCCTGCATTGCGTTCTGCTTTTGAACGCTGGCACAACAGACACCCCTGAGAAAAGTCTTCCAGTGGCCCCGCGAGCCACAGCGCGTGACGCGGTGCTGCGTCATAGCAGGGATGTCTCAATCCCACATTTTCGTGTGCTTTAAGTCAAGTAGGCTGTTTTTCATGCTATGTTTTTCCCGTACCGACTGAGGCTGGAACAAGCCCAAGTCACAAAGTAAGTCGTCTGACAAGGCCACGTCTTCCATTTCAGTCTCAAAGCAGTTCGCATGAAGCAAATTTGATAAAATTACAATGGGAAATCTGAAACTCATCCCCCCAGGTATACCACGAATACAGGAAACATTCAAGGACGAATTTCGGACAGAACAGTGCAGTTCTGCCCAGTGTTCAGCTGTAGATTTCAATAGTTTCCAGCAGAACTGCTGTGGGGCTGCTGGAGCAGGAGATTTCAAAGCTACTAAGCCAGAGAGAAGCCTGGATGAGCACCTGAACGGAGGGCAGGATTAATTTCTTGCCTAAGGCTCACTTGAGCCTTCCAGCTGCCTTGTTCATACAGCCCTTTGCCTCCTCTGAGGCACCAGCATCAGCGTGTGTCCCTGTGGGGCTACAAGCACATTAAAGAGTAAGAGATAAATTACTAACTAGCATTAATCCTCCTTACCTGCTTACAATTCGGACAGTTTGCTGTAGAGAGATGAAAAGCGTTGCTCTAAGCGCAGCCATGACTGAGATCTGGTGCCTCAGACCTGGTCTTGATGATCGAAATCCCTAAAGCGTAAGGACAGACTAGCGAGACAGAAATGCAAAGCCTGGTCAGGGGCTCATTTACAAGGACGCTTACTTCAAATCACCAGTGGCCCCAATTAGCCCACAGGCTGAGGAAGTGTCTTCAGAGAGCAGATTTTTTTATTGCCACCTCCAAAGGAGCGCGATTAAACGACTTCAGGGTATCTTTGTCACTGGGAGCATCAAGTCAAATGTGAAATAAGCAGGGAAAGCAAGCGGACCACTTATTTCCCCCCAGAGAAAATGATGCATGCTGACAGGCTGATAAAACCGCTAAAACCTGATCCTACTAGCCACATGGCAGTGCCAAACAAATCCCATGCAAATCTCTTCAGCGTTTCGCACAGCTGTACAACAGGCAAAGCAACGTCAGATAAGGATTAAATGAAGAAATTAACTCTCCAACACCGCAGGAGCTGAACGCTGTAACATTTCGGCAGTCTTTGAAACTTATTTCCCCACCCAGATCTTGAAAGTCGGAAATCTCTCCCCACGAAGTAAGCTCTAAAATACCACACAGGAATTCACAGGCTGGAGAAAATCACCAAGCAGGAGGAGGTCACCGTAAAACATTATTAAATAAAGATGCAGCTCTGCAGAGGGAGAAGTTTCATTGACCGGACGGAGCTTTCCCATGGTATCACCTTTGTGGAGATGAACACGGGAGCGTGTTAGCAGAGGGCTTTACTGCCCGCTGGAATGGAGATGGAGCCTGTCCCTCCTTGGTAACTTCGCATCTGCAGAAACAACATTTCTGCCTTGGTTCAGATTTTGACATTGATAGAGTGGCTTAGAGGCAGGTTGCCTGCCTCTTCCAACCGCATTCAGTTCTTGTTTGCCCTCTTTCTGCCTTTGTTTGCACTTAGGTTGGTCTCTCTTCCCACCCTTTACCACCGGATGAGACACAAGTACCAGCTACGCACTGCTCCCCGGGCCCCCTCCGGACTGTGCTGCGGGTTTGACCCCCCTCAGCCCACGGACACGTGCCCGAGGGGAAGGCGACTGGAAGCCCTGGCAGCAGCCCACCCCGCTGTGCTGGGAAAGGACATCGCTGCAGGGCCTTCCCCACCCTCCCAGGAGATGCCAACACAGACGGCGCACGTCACAGCTCGGGTTTGCCGCTCGGCAAGCGGAGGCGATGATTTTTTGCATTCCTCTTCATCTAAACCTCTCCATACACAGCCTGTTCCCATGCTGTTGCTCTCCCAACTTACCTGCTTTACAGTCAACACATTAACTGCTTTCATAAAATCTACAGCCCCGTTTCACCTATGCCAGCGCTGGATAGTCACCAGAAAAAGCGTGTTCCTTGCTCTTTATGCAAGGCTCGGGAGCCACGAGATCTTTCCATTTTGGGTCTCTGCTAAGCACAGAGAGAGGGAACACAAGTTTGGCATGTCTCAGGGACACCAAACCCCCGAGCCATGCACACGGGGTGGGCAGGGTAGGGCAGGACAGTCCATGGGATGCTGGAAACCTGTACATGGGGTGGGCAGGGTAGGGCAGTCCATGGGATGCTGGAAACCTGCACACGGGGTGGGCAGGGCAGGGCAGGACAGTCCATGGGATGCTGGAAACCTGCACACGGGGTGGGCAGGGCAGGGTAGGGCAGTCCATGGGATGCTGGAAACCTCCACGGAAACAGCCCTGCCCCCTCAGCGTGGCTACGAGGCACCAACCACCATGTCAGCCTCTGTGATGGAGGCAAAGCAGACAAGATGTTGCTGAGGTAGAAAAGACCTTGGGCAATCAAAGACGAGCAGTGTTTTGTATCAGCCTGTAGATAGCAAAATGGCACAAGGAACCTCACTAGGGAAAACTGGGGCATTCTGTTAAACTGAAAGGTTGCTGGCTGTTACTAAAAGAAAGAGTATGTGTCCTTCAGGTGAACTAAGCTCATTATAACGTGAAAACCACACCTCCAAATCTTAAGCTACNGCGCTGGATAGTCACCAGAAAAAGCGTGTTCCTTGCTCTTTATGCAAGGCTCGGGAGCCACGAGATCTTTCCATTTTGGGTCTCTGCTAAGCACAGAGAGAGGGAACACAAGTTTGGCATGTCTCAGGGACACCAAACCCCCGAGCCATGCACACGGGGTGGGCAGGGTAGGGCAGGACAGTCCATGGGATGCTGGAAACCTCCACGGAAACAGCCCTGACCCCTTAGCACAGCTACAAGGCACCAACCACCATGTCAGCCTCTGTGATGGAGGCAAAGCAGACAAGATGTTGCTGAGGTAGAAAAGACCTTGGGCAATCAAAGACGAGCAGTGTTTTGTATCAGCCTGTAGATAGCAAAATGGCACAAGGAACCTCACTAGGGAAAACTGGGGCATTCTGTTAAACTGAAAGGTTGCTGGCTGTTACTAAGTGTTTAAAAGAAAGAGTATGTGTCCTTCAGGTGAACTAAGCTCATTATAACGTGAAAACCACACCTCCAAATCTTAAGCTACTGGTCTCCTAGATGAGCCCCCTACTCACTGAGCACGTACAGTAATTTACTAGTGCACTGTATCTATAATTCAAGAATACAAGCAGACAATGGGAGCTCACTGTGAAATCATGAGCCGCCAATTAAAAGTATAGTATGGCAAGTAGTCAATTTTTGTGAAATATCAACGCCTACTACATATAAGCCAACATGTGGTAGCTTTGTGGAGTTTCTGTCTAGCACTCATCTCTGCACAGACATGGAATAAACATCTCTGCTCCGCGTGTGGATCAGCTCTTTGCACACCAGGTAAAGATCCCAGATCCCAGACAACATTTGCAGGGTGTCCCGAATCCAAAAACTCCATCTGTGAAGACACCCAAGTACCGAGGGAGCAAATTCTGCCTGTGATGTTGGGTGAATTGCCTGGACTCTGTGCCTCTGGATTTTGGTTCACCTTCCAACTACTCCGCAATTCATTTGGGATGAAGACCACCTCCTCCTGCGCAAGGAGCTCACATCTCAGTGAGGGTGCTTGCGTGTTATTTCTAAAACAGGTAACAAATCATATTTAAAATTCTTTGCATTTATCTTGCCAGATTGCCAAAAGCCACCCTTGACTCGCTAAGCCGGCAGGGATGCGAACACCACACACAGGCAGCGCGGTCGCTCCCGACCATCATCTGCCCTTTGCTGGGCTTGGATCTGCGATGAAAAAGAAAGGCAGCCACAGGCTTTCGGATTCCTGCTCCACAAAGAGCAGCGAGTATTTATTTATTTTCCAGCACAGACCCCTGCAGCAAGTACACCTCTGCCAGAAAGGAACCTTTGCAATGGAAGTCGCGCGCTTGCTCTGCTGAAACCTGCACCGTGAATGTGACACACACTCGGTTTTCGAGGAACCAAACTGGCTGTGAAGGCTGAAAGCCAGGGCCTGCAGCTCAGCTGGAAGGGCTGGAGCTGAAGCACTCGGATGAGGAAGCCCATATGCACCCCAGGTTCCCTCAGACCACTCTGATTTTTCACAGCCAGCCTGCTGGGCAAACTGGACACCGCCACCTTCCGCGCCAGTGCCAGGGGAGGCTGCGTACCCCGACAGCTCCTCACCACAAGCCAAACGGCACCGCCTGGTCAAGAACCAAAGAAACACAATTTAAAACGGATTTTTTTCCTTCGCTGCCCTGAGCGCCCTAGTGTCCGTGCCTGTCCCATCCCCACATCCACTGACACAATACGCTCCTGCCTCTCCCTCTCAGCTGGCCTTACTAAAGGCTATAAACAAGAGCATCCTCCTTTTGGGAAGACGCAAAGCTACAGGACCAAGCAGCAAAAAACCTCCCCTGAGCTCTTTATAGCAGCTCCCAGAGTGTCCCTCCGACTTCAACTCGCCTCCCTAAAAATCCAGCCAACCTTTTAATCCACACAACCAGTGCTGTGTGGCAACATACACACCACCAA
>VXBO01014877.1:540699-622112 GCA_013400135.1 Rhinoptilus africanus | reverse complement strand
AAAAAAAAAAAGAACCAACCACAAAACGTTTCAATTAACTTTTTACGACTTCTTGAAAACCATCTGTGCAATTTTGCAGCATTTCCTTTTAATCCCACTGACAGAATTATGTTCATCTGCCCGAAACACTGCATTTGTTGTGACTATCACAAGACCTCATTTGGTGGACGTCACGGCCCATTACCTGTTTTTAATAGCAGGCCAAGGTCTCTCCAGTTTGCGTGCGCTGCAGCAGGCTCTGCTCTCCGGCAACGGTCAGGAGTGGCCCCAGCCCCACAGCCCCCGCTTGCCAGCACCGAGCAGCCAAGAATAAGGAGGTTTTTGCTTGTACGGCTGGGTACAGGCGTTTCTGAGCTGTGTACCTGCCTCCCCCATCGCTTTGTTCCTTTGAGCAGCTGTTTACGCCCGCGTAAAGGGGGTTTGCAGCATTTTGCACCCACTTTTGACAAATGCCAAGAAGCACACTGGGACCACGGTGGCTTGGCACGTATCTGAATACATTTGGAGCCTGCTGAGCCTCGCCAGCATCCCTGGGACAGGGCAGGACTCCAGGGGAGGGCTGCAAGCAGGGAGCTCGCAAGCTCATGGCCACCAGCAGGGCAGCCCACTTGGCCCCTTCCCACATGTGCCAGCACAGGGTCTCATTGTCCACGATCCCCCCCTTCCCCCTCTGCCTGCTTCGCCAAAAGGGAATTTTTGTTTACGGAGCGCACAAGCGCTCCGAGGCTGTATTTGCACAGCCCTCAGCACTGTGTGTCCCTGTAGCTCAAGTAATCTCGTCATAAAAGTTAGAAAACCTCCACTCCCTTCAGATCTCCTACTGAAAAAAGTCTTCCCAACTATCTTTTAATTTTACTGTCTTCTGGTGGGATTTTAGTCTTTACAAGAGACTAAGAGCAAGATGCTAGTTTTGAAACCAAATTAATAGGGCAACCGTACAGAATCAGTCACTTGTTATTCCAGGAGGCACTACGAGCATCGTTAATTAACAGGGATGACAAAAGCACCGCTGCCTAAAATCCAGGCCTCACCCGACAAGCAGAGTTAGGAGAGTGAGGTGGGCTCCAGCGGGTTATGCCTGTCCCTGGGCTCCCATACAGCTCCTCGGGGAGCCTGACACCCTCGGACCAGCCTCACAGCATCTCTCTCGATCTGCCTGTCAGAATAAATATCGGGATGATTTGTTCAAGTGTCTGTCTCCTCCGCCTGCATAATCACGCAGGGGCTCACCCACCAACGATTAGGTAGTAGTTGTTGCAGTGTGTAAACCTTTGAAATGGAGATTTCTTGGGACAGTGAGGGTTTGGTGTTTTTTTTTTCTTTCTGCAAATCCAAATGCTGTCAGAATGACATGTCACAAAAATCAGTGATAAAAAATTCATAACAACCCCTCCAGGCTAGAAAAGTGGCTGCTTATTGTATTTACTAAGCCACTGTCTGGGAGCCTGAAGCTTGATTTCACACCAACCCACTCATTAAACATCTAGATCAACGTTGCACAGATCAGGGTGAAATCCAAACAGCAGCACTAGATCTGCCTGTGGAGATCACCGCGCAAAGGAAACAAAAGCCCGGTGTGTTTATTCTTAATGTTTGTTTCTTAAAAGTCTCCCACCCAGCAGTGGCAGTAAGCATCCCGCTCCTCCTCGCTGTGTTCTCCCGCGCCTGCTCTGCTCTGCCAGGTTTTGCTGGCTCAGTCCCCTCTGCTGAAGGATCAACAGCCCAAACCAAAGCCTGCAGGTGACAGCATCGGAGGAGCCGAGGACACCGCTGCGTGGCACGTGACACTGATTTTTCACGAATCCACAACCTCGTTTATTCCGTGGCGCGCTCACAGGAGAAACCACACCACACTATTGAGGGCTGTTTACGCCGCTTCTCTTGCTGAAGAGGAAGAATTCCTCACTGCAAGATGAGGACTGCGTGGTTTCCCCTGAGTATGTTTTTCTCCATCTTAATGAGTTTACACAGGAAAGGTTAAAGCTAATATCAGAGACACCAATTGCTCAAAATCATGATCTGATAGGGAGAGATTATCATCCTGAAATGGCTCGTTTAAAAGGAGGCAGCTAATAGCTATGCTCAAGCCCTGGAAATTTTTTCAGAATCTATAGCATCCCTACCCTGACAATGTGCTGATTTGTTGTTTTGTATTAAAAAAAAAAAACAAACCAAACAAACAACAAAAAACACAAAACCTAAAAAACCAGCCTCAGCTTGAACTACTCGGAGGCACAAAGGCTGTCAGTGCTTCGATGTTTACGTTCACAGTTCTGTGCTTTTAAGGTGTAATTATTTTTTTCTTCCTCCATGTTGCTGCCTGAAAGACCGCAAAAAGCGTCAGGAAAACTAACTTGGCCAAATTGCTTACGCAGAGAAGAGCAAAGCTTCTTACATCCAAGGATCTCCAGGAATCTGCTGTCCTGCTTTGCATGGAGAGGAGACTCTCTGCAAACCACAGCCAGCACAATGGCAGAAATGGAGCCCGAGTGCTGGATACTGAGAAGGGTTGATCAAATAAAATATCAGGAGCCTCTTTTCTCATCAAAAGGCCCATTTTGTTCGGTAAGCTACTGTGTGCAGCGTGATGAAACATCCACAAGTGCATCTCTGAACTGCCCACATCTCTAGTGTTTCCAGCAGCTGCGACCCCAGCCAGCTCACAGCGGAGTTCACTTCCATGCCGGATCCACCCACCTTCGCATCGCTCCGCATCCACCCCCAGCGCAGCTCAACAGCTCAGTCCTTGGAGTGCTACTGCGCCATGCCCTCCGGCACAGCACAGGGCGGCTGCTTCTCCTCCGGGTAACGGAGACCCCCAGAGGCTTTGCAGCTTTCCCGGAGCACCAGATCTCCCCCTCCGGCTTCCACACTGACACCACGCAATGCGGTGAGCAAGTGCCAGGGCTGATCCTCAGCCACCTCCACCAGCAGCGAGCGCTCCCTTCATCCATTGTCAACTGGAATAGTTAAACGTGCCAGGGAAGGGGCGCTTGGTGCCCAAAAGGCAAGGCAAGTTCAGGCCCCTCTTGCGTAACCTCCTAGTTGTGCATCTTTTGCTCATGCAAGTGGAGAATGGAGGAGTTATTTCCATTGCGGTAACGGCTACACACTCGATGCCAGATCACGGCTCTTTTGTATCACGTACAGCTCATTCAGACACACACATACAGATATAAAGATATATATAAGTCCTTCCTCAAAGAGCTTTATGTCTAACTATAGGACAAACAGTCTGTAAGCAAGACTTTGACACGAAGGGATTAGTCCCTTGAACAGAAGTCTGCCACACCAGGCACATTAGCACCGAAACCTGCACCACAGTCCAACAGGGACAATGCAACAGAAGTCTTCGGCCATAAAAACAAATAGATCAATGAACGCTTCAAAGAGCGCAACAGAAGCGGAGCGATAATCCAGGTTTCCTAGAAACCCATCTCGGAGCCCGGCGCTGGCAGAAGCGTCTCACACGCCGCATGGGAGCCCTGATTTAAGCGCCCTCCCAAGGGAGGCGCCTCCAAGGGGCCGAATCCCCCCCACCTCTCCCGGGAGAGGGGCTGGCAGCCACCACCGGCTCTCTGCCAACTTTCATCCTAGCAGCTCCTGTCCTCTCGCATGCTTCTGGTGCGGCTCTTGAATGAGAAAAGGGAATCACGTACCATGAGTAAACACTGCGCTCCAGCCCTCCTTGCCACCCTCTTCCCACACAAAATTTCTCTGAAAACCAGGAACAGCAGCTAGCCCTCTGGAAATGCTCTGCAGCGGTCTGCCTCATCTCAACAAAAAATCTCAAGCCTTTTGGTTTGCAGACTTTTCTGGTTATAGGCCAAAATGTTTTACACAGAAGAGTTTTCCTTTTTCACACTTGGGTTCCTAAAATGCTCCAAGCTTAAAAAAAAAAACCAACCCAAAAGACAATGCCCACACTGCTTTAAACTGCACAACCGAGGCTGTAACTTACTGAGAAAGACTCCACCTCTCTCAAGTCCCCATATCTTGGGCACCGCTCACACAACAGATGAGCTTTTGTGAAGAACAGATCTACCCTGCCCATGTGTTTCGCAGACTTCGGGCGAGCAGTGGACACCCGGCATTCTCCGAAGGAGCAGAAGGACAAGGCACATCTCCTCCTTGGCAGCAAGGACATCAGCTGTGTGCTAGATATTTAAATGAAAGACCTCCATGTACTGCCAGAGGTAAAAACCCAATTTATCTGTTGGAGACTTCCACCTCCAGATCCTCCTCCTTCCCTAATGGTATTTGTTTCCACATTTGTGCTTGTCGGAAGAGGTGTGAAACAGAACTCATTACCAAGATAAATGACCTAAAGCACAAGCCTACACAAGTGACAGAAGCAAAGGTTACACAGCGCTGTGCACATCCAGAGACCCCAGTGCACAAATCCAGGTTAATCTACCGCGTAAGAGAATTTGGTGGCAAACTAAGTCCCAAGTCATTACATCTCTGGCGCAGAAAGAGTTGACGTGGGATCTTGCAAGCTGGCTCACAAGAAGCAGCCCTGCGACATTTATAACAATCCCCTTCCGTACCGTTACCAGGGTGGATAAAAGCAGACGAGACTTCTGGTGAGGTTCATATCCACCGCGCTCAGGTTCAGCGGGGGCGGCATTTAGCCCTCCCAGCCCCAGGCTGTCTAATTAAGTGTGACCGCGTGCTGCTCAGGGTCCCTGTTGTGCAGCTCCGAGAAATGCAGGACTGCCTGGCTTTTGAACATCTCACTTTTAAAAAAAAAATCAAGCCGCTCATATTTTTAGGAGAGCAGACGTACTATTGATTCAACGACCCAGGATTTTTGGAGTCACTGCTGAGGTTTACTTTCATTTGCCCTGAGAAAGAAAATAAATAAATAAATGCAATGACACCACCGGTAGGAAAGAAGCTGAGATTTCCCAGCTCCCCAGTGAGGGAAACATCGAGTACAACATAATGCCTTTTCAAAGTATCTGCAATTTTCCCCCCATTTTCTTGCTCCTACAACTGCATTTCAAGTCTGGAGCAAACTCTCTCCAGCAAACTTCCATTTCCCCCTTCAGCCAACCCAATCCATACCTTCTGGTGCAGGTCAAAGCCTCCTGCCCTCCAGGCGTCGCCTGCTGCGTTTGAAGAGGGATGCTTTCCTTAGACACAGCAAAGGCCTGGCTCGTCTTTAAGCTTTGGGTAAAGCCTGAGGTTGGGTTAAGGCAGTTCCCACTTCCCCTGCACTGGCTCACCACCCCTTAGTCAGGGGAGGAATGAAATAAGCTCAAATCACCGTTTTATCTTACAAGTCAATGGAGCTCTAAATTGCCTTTAAATCTGAGGTCTAGTCTATCACCCTCCAAACAGCAACCAGCCTTTTCGCAGCGTCTGCAGGGGCTGGAGAGAAAACTGCACTCTTGCTTGCTTCACAGGTCAGGCTACTAGGATTAATATCCCAAATACAGCTCGGCCCCTTGAAGACTCTCTTACCTCCTATTCCTCATACCAGAGCTCAGAAATTTCCTCGCTGGTTGCTCTTCATGAGTACCCCAAGCCCAGCTGCAGCACCAGTGAAGTGCTGCGGTCCTTCACGGCTGTAGGAACCTTCCCGCTGGGGTCTCACAGGGTGTGTTTTGACAAAGTGGAGAGGGAAGTCAGGTCATGCCTTGCACCAGGGCTATGGCATGGTCAGCCTCAAAAATCAGGCACGCTCAACTTCATTTCTTCCAGTAGCCTCCTCCCAGTGACTGGGCTACGGAGACGGGAGGCTCAGAGAGCTTTCATCCCAAGGGAGATCAATAAAACCAGCAACTACAGCCAAAGACACGCTGAAAGGAGATGGGTCTTACGTGTATTTGCACATTCCAACTGAGCACATCCTCAGGTGAAAAACAGCTTGTGACTAGTGACACATCACCTCCTAAATCCTGTATCCAAACACAAAACAGGACACAACTGACGCACGGGCTTTACTCTGAGGAAGTCACCCTTCGCCTGCCCCCCTCAGGAGTGGAAGTGATGGCTCATCACGGGACAGCAGGGACTGCTACTCCCCGACGTTAAACTGCAGCATCCCAAGAGGGGGACCTCAGAGGGCAGGTCTGCCCCCCTTGACTGATTCCCACAAAGGTCTGCATATTAAAAACGAGCACAAGCGCAGAGTGAGCAATGCAAAGCTCTGATCTACAAATACCAGTTCAACTGGATGCCACTGGGTGTGTCAGATGCGAGAGGTAAATATGTGCTTACACGCAGTTTGGGCTAATGTAGCGGGAGAAAGGGCATTTGGGCTAAACACCAGCTTCTGCGGAGCATCCAGAAGGATCCAGGGGTGATTCCTGTCTGCAATGGGACACTGGGCTGGTTGGACTCGGCACAAAAAAATAAATCCTGTAGAAGGCAGTCCCTGAACCATGAAAAAAAAAAAATAATTCCAGACATAACCCAGCCTTTCTTTTGCTTTTTCCCTGCATGTGCCCTTACTTGGCACGAAGGCAATGACATTCCCTTGCCAAGTCCTGAAGGAATTAGGTAAACACAAACCTTTTGGTTCGCTGGTTGTTCTAGTAAGTTGAAGCACCGATTATCACTGCTGGAACTCCACGCATTTCCCTGCCAGGTCTAATTATTAAAGAAGTTTTACACACTTGATGAAGGTGTCCCCCCCCTCCTGAAGAGATGAAATCCTCTTTGCAGCTCATGTTGTTTACATGTCTAATCTGTTCAACTCTGCCCATCGGCTCAGCCCAGCAGACCCATTACAGCCGAAACTCCTGGTCAGAGTACCCAGACTAAATACATTATTTATGATTTGGAAAATTCACATTTCAAACCTTGAGACTGAGGCTTTCCTTGCGACTGCTTTTCTTGATTGTTTGGATACACAGCAAGACAAACAGCTTCAGTTTATATTTTGCTGCTTGTCATTTAGGTTTCTGTTGCAAGTTTAAACAAAAAAAAGTAGTAAGAAAAGCAGTGTTCAGTCCCCTTGCATCACACGCAATTAAAACATTGGCTAGAATAGTGCTGGGATGTGATTTTTATTCATTTGAATGAAACTATATTATTGAAAGTAATCCACAGCACGTATTCTGTTGTTTTATTTTGCTTTACCCATTGTAAAGGGTACTTGTCATGGCAAACTGCCATGAAAACCATGCCCCGGGTAACCTGATCAAGTCTTCCTGGTAACAGTCAGGAGGTGCCTCCGGTCTGGGCTCAGTGAAGGATTAAGACTGATTATTTCAAAGCATTTGATGGAAGAAAGGAAGAGCGAGTGTGTGTGTGTGTGTAAACGGCACAGGTAAGTAAATGGGGAACCACAACCCTTGTAACAGTGTTCTCCATTACAGACTGTGTACATAGGCGATGTGTCACCAGGATCAGAGAGTGCTTTGGGTTGGAAGGGACCTTAAAGCCTTAAGATATTCAAATTTCTGAAGCCTTGGACCTTTTTATGGAGCCATGGCATTGCAATCATTTTGTTATTACTTTTATTAATAATTTGCCATTTTACTAAGAAGCAGAAATTACAAAAAATGAAGTTAAAACTCAAAACTACCTTAAAACGTGCAATTCTTTTTACAAGAGTAGCTGTCATGAGGAATGCGGACATTCCTGGAAAGGCATACTCTGACGTACCCTTCAGAAATAGCCACAAAACTTCCCCCAGAAATCCCGCAGCACATCAGCACTTCCGACAACACTCCGGCAGTATTTGCTAACGTCAGCCACCCGAGAGACCTCACGTTTTAATAG
The DNA here is from genome assembly GCA_013400135.1 of Rhinoptilus africanus. Taxonomy (NCBI): domain Eukaryota; kingdom Metazoa; phylum Chordata; class Aves; order Charadriiformes; family Glareolidae; genus Rhinoptilus; species Rhinoptilus africanus. The sequence goes on along the minus strand of VXBO01014877.1, from coordinate 614,375 downwards.
CACCAGCTTTTCCACGGGTAAGAAGAGCAGGCAGCAAGCAGGCAGCGTGTGCGCAGTTGCAGCAGGGGATGTGCCGCTTCCCCTCATGGGGAGCTCCTGAACCCCACTTCTGGCTTCGGGAGAAGCCCGGCTCAGCACCCTCAGGCAAACACGCGCCTAGGGAACACACAAGCAGCAGACACCAGGTGAAGCTTGTCCACACACAAGACATGAACAGCAAAACTGAGTTATATCGCTTTGCATTAATACCACCTGCCTTTTTTCTTCTTTTTTTTTTAAATCAAAACAAACAGAAGTCGAGTGCCTGACCCCTGCGCACATCCACAGACTGACTGCCCTCATGCCCACAAAGAGCCCAACATTCTCCACACATCAAAAGCAAAACCAACTTGGTAGCTATGGGGCTCATGCCCTGTCCCATCGCACACAACTGAAAAACGCTTCAGCTTCATGTTGCTTCCACTCCCTCATAGTATTAAAAACATATACTGAAAATCCGCTTGCTCAGCAGATAGGTCTATAAATTACAGAATCACAACAAAAAGATGAATAGGTCCATCGAGGTAGGGGTGGGAGGAGTATGACTTCTCACAACACATTACCAATATTCAGACAAATTAGCATCACGTGCTTCAGCAGGACTGGCTCTATATCCACGAAGCAGAGCGTAAGCCATTGATTTGGAAGCTCCTGGCCCAACACGAGAGGTCACATCCACTTCTGGATGCACCTCTTCTCTACACAGCGCAATGCCTTCTGAATGCAACAGGCAGAAAAGAGCATATACTGGCACAATTAAACCAGTGACAAGCATTTGTTTGGAAGTTATCACAACTTATCCTGGAACACTTGCAGAGGGCTAAATGTCAAAAACATCTCTGCTAGGAAATTAATATTCAAACAGGTATTAAAGCGCACAATAACTGTATACAGTAACTCCCCCTACACTTATCAGCAGCATTAATCACGAGGCAGGGATGATAAAAACTTCCCCGCAAATAAAGCGCAGCAAGCCGGTGCTGCTCATGATCTGATTTGTTTTGACACAACTGCACTGTTGAACATTTGCCATTGTGCTTTTGTACGAGGAGGCATTTAGCGCTCGGCGCACTGGGCTTGTGCACCCCCGCCTCCTCTCCCTGACATTACACTGCTGTTCAATCACAAGCGAGCACTCCGAACAAAATGTTTAATTTGCAGGCACGTGCGATTCCCTTTTTGATTATCCATCTCCCCACACAATAAAATCCAGCTGATGCAGAACTCTACAAGTGCTGCCAAGTCAAACTGCAGGCAAAGATTCATTTAGCAGCGCAGCAACACCTTTGAAATTCTCATTTATTGGATTCTGCTGCCAATCACGTTAATTCCAACACAAATGTCAAAGATAAAAAAAAGTCGCCTGATTAAAGGAGTGAACAACAAGGAAGGCTCTCTACATATAGTTTAAAACAAAAGGTCTGTTTAAATGAAATAACTCTCTCCCTTTTCTGCATCTGCAGGAAACGCAAACTCCTGAAAACAAGAGAGAATTATTTAGCCTGGATAAATCAGCAAGAACTCAGTACCAAGATCAGCGGGTTTTGGTAACCCCAGTCCCAGACAAGAACTCTTCTGCCGTGCTTCATTCAGTCTTACTAAAATCAAAAGCAAAGAGACATCTTCTCAAACAGGTATTTACCTCACACATCCCTTCCGCACCCCAAGCCCAGCATAGCAAAACCTTAAGCATTTAGTGCTGAGCTTTCCTTTTGACACACGAACGGCCAGCCAAGCACAAGGCAGGGATTTTGCCAAAGGCGGCGGCACTGGCCTCCTTAGCTTGGTGGAACAGGCACCCACCTAAAACACAAGAGGAAGGAAACTGAAAGAAGATGAGTCTCTTGCTGGCAATTTACCAGCTTCAGCACGCTCCAGACATCATTTTACCTATACCATCATTTCACCTTGTACAGGTTTTCGTTATTTTTAACATATATTGGGTCACTGTCTGTGTGACCCAGGAGATGCAAGAAAATCTACTCCTGAGCAGAGGCTGCCTGCCTCTACAGCAGTAAAATCCGCAAGACGCAGCCTGCAAACATAGAGCCCACTACACAGACGGTAAATAAGCAGTGGTAGCACTTTTTCCAATACAGAAATGCACATATTTGCTTTGTAGTTTATCATTCCTGCCTCCGTTTTTATGCGTGTGTTAGTAGACGTTCCTCACTGAAAAAGACATTTTGCTAAAATCAAGCCAGGAAGCACCAGAGTTAAGACAGCGCATCCAGCCAAGAGCTCTTTCTTCTGCGCGTACGTTCCAATGCCCTCTTTGCTAATAATATCAACCCCGTTTACGGGACTTGTTTTCTTTGCAAGCAGGCTTTGCCCTAATTCAGAGCTGCTCAGGGACATGATCCATGGATGCTCAGTTTTCCCAGATGCACATGACCTCGCTACACGCAGAGAAGTCCCTGTTTCACCTGCCAGCCTGCAGACAGAAGCGGGTGGACACGAGTCTCTCGGGCATACAGAGTGCCTAAGGAAGCACTTCTCCTGAAGTGACGTCTCTCAGAGGCTCTGCGGGCTCTCCTCTTCCTCCCTGCGCCTGCTCGGGCATCCTGTGCTTGTATGTGAGAGGATGACAGAGGAGAAGAGGCTTCTTTGGCCACCTGAGACATCAGGACCTTGGGCAACTTGCACCAAAAACTGAAATTGCATCAAAAATAAATTGCATTTGCATGAATTTGCACAAACCCAAGAGTGACCCTCCCAGCTCTGAATAGTTGGTTCGAACAGGACTGAAGGCCCTCAAAGCCTGTGTGCACGTCGCTGGCAGGACAGATCAGGCTACACAACCTGCCTCGCGTTTTTCGAGCTCACATGGAAGCCTGCCAGGACTCCTCTTCCCAGCGCTCCTAACGGGAAACCATTCTCCAGCTTTGCTTTTTAGCCAGTTAAAAGCCCTTCTCCACTTCCCAGTCTAAACTAAAACATGAGCACTTTAAAGCAGATTTTTCTTCTCACAGGTATTTCTTAAGTAGCTCTTGCTTTACAATCACAAGTGAAATCAAATTTGTGTTACCAAAGATGATGATAAACTGTTCACAGAAAATACATGAACGTTTTACACATTTTACATTTACATTTTAGTGCATAATTCACATCTTACATCTTGCATTTTAGTGCAAAATTCACATCTAAGTCAAAAGGTATACTTGAGGCAGCTCTCAACCTCTCAAAATTGTACAAAAAAAAAAAACAACCCCAAACCACCAAAACATCCCACACAAACAAAAAGACCCAAATCACCAGATGCCAGAAGGGTAATTCTGATCTCCTCCAAGAAGCTGATCGCAGTACTCTGGCTCTCATTTGGGATCATCAAGCTGTTTGTGGGCGGAAGGCTTGCTCTCAGTACCACGGGGAATTAAACCAGCCTCTGAAGACCACTGCCATCCCTGCCATAACAGATGCAGCATCTTGCAGCCAAATCTAGAGCCCTGCTGCCTCTGCTCCTCTCCAGCCTGTTCAAAACAAAGCCCTTTCCCTCCCTCTCGGCTGTGCATGGCAAGGATCAAAGCAGGCTATCATTCAGACAGTTTCGACTAAATACACCTTATCAAGGGAGAATAACGCTTCCTATGAGACAGCTGCACAAAAATGCCTCACGAAGTTATGAGCTGTTCAACAAAAAAACCCCTGCATTAAACTGTCCGATTGATGGACCGCTGTCTTTGCCAATTAAGTAAAACCAAAGCTCCTCTTATCTGTTAATATACTGATAACTGTGAACCACAGGGGCTTGAGCAACTCTCAGCTCCTGTCACCTTCACATCTCGCAGAACCACTGACGCAGCATTTACCGCACAGGACACACAGGGCCGTTGTGCTGATCAGCCCCTGCGGACCTTATGGTGCACTTTGCTGCAAAAGCAATTTCCATTTTTTAACTCCAACACCCCCTAAGCGAATAAAGCATCTTCAAAATCATCTCGTGGCTCGGAATACTGGGAGCGGGTGCCCTTTCCACTTCCTTCCTCCTCTCCCCACCTTTTTCCCTGAAATGCCTAAGCGTGGCACATCTTCCACTACAAGAGCCAAAAAAGGCACCACGGAGCACAGGAAGCATTTCAGCAGCTTCTCCACTCACCACCTCCCCCAGTCTCCCTTTGGAAATAAAGACGTGGCTACAGAAAAGAGGTTGACTTTGTCATCAGGGGGTTTGGGGGCAGGAGGGAGAGGAGTTCCCATTTGTCAGGGGAAGGAGCTCCAAAACGCTCGCTCAACACGGGAACACGGTGGTGGGTGAAGAGCCAGACCCACTCAGTTTGCTCACAGGCTTTTTGACACAGAGATAAGACTTTAGCTTAAATTAAGGTATTTTCTTTTTTTTAAACATGCAGTTACTCATCCAAAGCAGTAATCAAGGTGAGTAAACACAGAACCCCCACAAGACTGCAATTTTCAGTGAAAAATAACGGTGTTTTAAAGCACATCTGTCCACACTGCATTTGCACTTTTCACAATTCAACTTTGCACAATTCAACATCCATTTTCACACTTGCACAATTCAACTTCTACCAAAACAAGGCACTGCACTATTTCTCTTTCATTTTACAACTACTTTTCCTAACTTCTTGCCTCCCCCCATCCCTTCACTTCTGAGAAATGCAGGTAGATCAGGCAAGGAAGTCAATGGGTTTGCTTCAGTCGTCCTCCAAGGCTGGATGCTCACAGAGCTATCGATAGCGCTTGCAGTCAAGTCAAGAGTCATGAGGAGAACAAGATATCCAACCCAAATTTCTGGTAGTCTGGCGCAGTGGTCTGGCTTCGGTGAGAATTCCTGCCAGAATATGGTCATCTAAGCCTGACCCTACATGTTTTTGCAATAGCATTACTCACAGAAACAACAAAATGGCATTTCTCCTCATCTAGCAAGCAAACAAAACAGAGCTGAAATTCAAGCTGTGTAGGAGCACATTAATTTTACCTCAATAGATCACTTTTTAAAATAAATCTTTTCCCGCTAAGACAAGCTGATATCACAAGACTGGATTTATCATAGCCGTGTTTATCTCACAGACATTTTAGAGGAAGTCATAGATGTGCTCCCTACCCTGGTGACAGGAGCTATTTTCACCATAATGCAACAGCACAGATCATTACCAGATACCACATTCCCAGTTATCATGTCTGGGAGCAACTAGTCGACTCTCCTGCGGACAGGAGCTTTCACTGGAATTATGCTGGCAGGAGACTGAACCTGAACAGAGGTGATAATACTATCTTCAAAATACTTTCAATTAAGCTGCCTACATGCACACTGCAATTGAATTTAAAACAATATTTAAGGCTTAAAAAAAATAAGTGTTCCTTGGACAGTCAACTATAGGAAGTCTATTGGCTAAACAAAACTTAAAAATATTATTTTTATTTCATGCTATTAAAACTACAGCAGTAATTCTCGTGTTACTGGTAACTGCCAACATCCCATGCCTAACTCACTGACCTGGCACTTAGACTCCAATGCGTCACATGCCTGATTTGTGCCATGGAGCCACCGACAGTTGGAGTAACTGGTAACTCATTCACAGTCTCTATGGGAAAGGTTTTAGCAACTTCAATTCCAGACTGAATAGATTAGCTTTGGCGTATTGTGGAAAACTTAAAGTTTTGCACTTGATTTTTAAGAGGTCAGATACGCACCGCCTGCGCTTCCCCTCCTAGTAGGAAAACCCTCTGCATGACATGTGGCGGTTCCATTAACTACCAGCAGCAGGGAAATGGAGGCAGGCATCCCCAGGCGCCGGCAAGCCCTGCGGTGCCTGAAGACACAACTGGAGCAGGGGGAGCTCAGGAAACCTGGCTGGAGGAAACCAGGTGGGTCCAGAAGGACCCTCTCAGAGCAGTAGCACTGACAGGGGAGAAACCCCCGTCAGCACAACATGTGCTCTTTCCCATTGGAATCCCAGCCACAAACAGACTCTCTCTTCTTCACGGAGGGTTTTGGCCGGCACCACAAGCACATGGGTGCCATAAGTCAGCAGCCCTGTGTACAATGCTGGAAAAAAATCAATTATTCTTGTTACCTCTTCATCGGGTCCTTTGTCTTTGCTCAGTGGGCTTGGAAGAGAGTGGGCCCTGTGTGTTATTCAGAGCATGACTGCTTCGCTCTGGCTGGCTTTCTGTGCCTCACATAATGCTCTTCTGTATGAAGAAAACTTTCTCTTTAAAACATTCTTACAAGTACTAAGAAGTAGAGGGAGCGCAATCCTCTAATTTAGCCCTGGTAGCAGGAACTGTAAGACCTGACTGGTACTCAAAGCACACAACCAACCGATAAACTCATCCGCAGCACTGCCGTGGTTTAACCCCAGCCAGGGACCATGACCATGCAGCTCCTCGCTCACTCGCTCCGCTTGGGATGGGGAAGAGAATCAGGAAAGTGAGAAAACACTCGCAGGTGGAGATAAAGACAGTTTTAATAAGTAAAGAAAAAGCAGTGCACGCAAGCAAAGCAAAACAAGGAATTCATTCACTGCTTCCCATGGGCAGGCAGGTGTTCAGCCATCTCCAGGAAAGCCGGGCTCCATCACGCATAATGGTCCCTTGGGAAGACAAATGCCATAACTCTGGATGTCCCCCCTTCCTTCTCCTTCCCCCAGCTTTATATGCTGAGCGTGATGCGACACGGCATGGAATATCCCTTGGGTCAGCTGGGGTCAGCTGTCCTGGCTGTGTCTCCTCCCAAGGTTTTGTGCCCACCCGCTGGCAGGGTGGTGTGAGGAGCAGAAGAGGCCTTGACGGCTGAGCAACAACCGGGAACACCGGTGTGCTATCAACACCATTCTCATCCCAAATCCAACACACAGCACCACACCAGCTGCTACCAAGAAAAATCAACTCCATCCCAGCTGAAACCATAACAAATACCCACACTGATTTTCACAGACTGCTGGAGGAAGGGTGAGCCATCTTAACAGATTTCCAACCTACACCAGATACGTGCTTTCCCTTGGCAAAGTCTGAGACTCCCCCACTGCTGGTACAGCCAACAAGTCCAACTGCTCTAACACAAGCCTTGTTCGGTCCCTTTGGAGGCATTTATTTTTATCAGTAGATAGAAATTAAAATTGGTGCGTCAGTTTAGTCCTATCCGATTACCTCGCAATTCTCCTCCCTGGAAAGCCAACAAAGGATGCTCAGACAAGAAACAAAAATCTCTTTCAATGCAGCCATAAAACACTAAATAAATAAAATAAAAATCCAGGTCAGTCTTTTCCAGGCTGAGCCTGCAGACGGAAGAAAACCTATGTCCAAGCAGCATTCCTCAATCTCCCAGATGCAGGAGGGAACAGTTCCCTCCCCCAGTAGAAGCTTTAACGGCACGCTGCCGCGGGACTCTGCTTTCCTCTCTCCCCTTCCCAGAGCCGAGAGAAGAAACATCCAAGGTTGGTTTGAGCCTCAGGAAACTCACAGGAGCCCCTTGTCAACAGATTCCCCAAACACTGACTCTGCAGTACGGAATTCTTAACTTCCAAGGGCAAAAAAAAGAGACAACAAAAAAACCCCCCAAGCTTGCAGCCCTTTCCCTGGCAAACCCTGTGACGCGTGTGAAGGCATGTCCATTTGTCCCATTAAAAGCCATGCCCTGCACAGTGTCCAAAAAATGACAGTCCTGCCAGCAAGCCCTGCTCCCTCGAGACCCACAGCACTGAAAAGCTGCCCCAACCCTCTTCCCAGCCCGCCCAGCTCTCCCCTTCCACCTTCACCCCCAGGCAGGCTCCTTTTCTGCTTCATTTTTTGTTTTCACTATTTATTTAATTTAATTTCTTAGAAAAGCTAGGTCATAAGCCATCTGATGACTTTGTAAATGCAAAGGGCCAATGTTGTGGAACAGACAATCTAATGACATAGTGTTTAGTGTTCCCTAAAGCAGGAGACAGATGAAGAGAAACGGTGAACCGGCAACCTTAGCATAATTAAGACAAGCCTGAGTGCTTGCTGTAGTGCCATTACATTAATCTCACATCGGTGGCACCTGGCTAAAATTTATGAGATATGTAAAAAGGGCCTTTCTGACTGACCTTGATAAGACAGTGTTATTTATCACGTGAGGGAGCAGGCAAGGATGCTAGGTGGGAGGGGGCGGATAAGAAACGAGCTAGGAGGGAGATGAGGAGCCATGGACTAAAATCTGCTTACACCTGAAATTTTAAACAAGAGTACGCCTGTACAGTACTCACATCTGGCAACTATAATCAATCAGTACAATTTTGTACTACCAGGACACCACAGAAGATAACAGCGGAGCAACGCAGGCATTCGGCACAGCGCAGCCTTGTGAAGTCACAACTCAGTGCGGGCAGATTTTTCAAAGTGGCAGATTTTCACATCCAAGAATTTACTCCTTACTTTTCAAAATTCTCCTACTGTGAAATAAAATGAAACTTGAACATAAAATAGCGTCCCTCACATTGGAAAAGCGTGCCTGCACTAAAATTATATAGCATGTGTAACTGCAAAATTTAAAAAGTATCATTTCTTGATGCTTTTCATGATGTTCTGAACACAACAACAAAAAAAAAACCCTGAGGAGGATGAAAGTTTAGGACAAATATTTACTTCCCACAGAAACAAACCACGTAAGACCTCAAAGCACTGTAATGAAACAACGTGAGAGTCCCCCAGGAGCCTGCGGTAGCCGGTGGTTGCAGACATCGGCCGTTGGGGAAGCTGGGCCGGAGATCTCAAACCACCTCCCTGCGAAAACAATATCTATCTTTCCACGTCACCGAATGAACTGACCCAGGGGTTAACTTCAGTCCTAAGGGGCGTCCAGTAAGATTTGGTAGCTGGGTGAGAGCCTGGCTCTTCTGGGATTTTGGTGTGTCGTCCTCTGCTTTCCTCCCTTTCTTCCTGCCTGTTTTAAGGGCAAAGGCGGGAAGTGCCAGAGGATTTGCTGGAGCAGCCCTGCCGGGATGGCCCGCTCCGAGCTCTCCCCGGGCAGCAGCAGGGAGCCCCAGCCCGAGCCAGGTCTGCAGGCAGAGAGCCATCCTCCTCCCTGTCCTGCAGCCATCCTCCTCCCTGTCCTGCAGCCATCCTCCTCCCTGTCCCACAGGGACCAGCACGGGCTCCATGCTCCCAGCACAAACCCAGACATCTTTCAAATAACACTCCCTGGGGGATAAAATACTCCTACCTACCGGAGTCAGCATCTCTGAGCAAACAGGGCTCTGCGGAGTATTTCTGCTGGAACAAGAGTTACACTGTCAAATGCTTCACGCACTCGGAGAATCCCCCTCCTCTTTGATCTGGCCTTCAGAGTAAGTGGATTTGGTTTCAGACAGGAATTTGTGCTTGAATTTCAGGGAAAAGCCCTGAGACACAGCACTACCATCTTCCTGCTTCACCAACCCCTTGCAAAAAGGCTTCACGGCACCCTCTGGAAAACGACCCTTTCTGTCAGATAAAACAGCATGGCTTCTGCTCCCGGCTCCTACGTGCTTATAATCGCAGCTCTGCTGTCAAAAGAAGAGAGGACTATTCTCCCATTTTAAACAAAACCCCAAAAGCACAGGGGTTTTCCTCATTCCCTCCAAGTACAAACATCATCGTGCAACACCCACCAGCAGAATTCAGCAGTGCCCATCTATTTCCAGCACAAAGAAAGAAAAGCAACAAAAATAGACCCAAATTGGAATTTGCCAAAGACCGTAACTGAAACGCAATTGCCTGCTCTGAACTATTCTTCTATAAATGTAAAATTCCAAAGTTATTATGTTATTTCTTATCTCAAGGGAGAACTTCTTAAGCTAGGTTTGAAGAAATACGTTACGAAGATTAAACAGAAATTATTGAAATACCTCAGCAACTGACTTATTGATGATTTTGCAGGTTTCCTTATAATAAATTAATTTTAAACCAGCCTTGGTCCCACTGAATTTAGGAACTGGCCTTTATAACTAAATATACGGCGAGTTTTATTTAAACAGATACTGCTTCCTTCATCTGACAACAGGAGCCTGCAGAGCGCCGTAGCTGTGCCAAACGCAGCAATAATGGCAAGGATAGCAGAGCTGATTGCAGGACGGGCGAACAGGATCCCTTACGTGCCAAGTTCACAGCCTGCCCTTGTGCCCACAGCATCGCTTTCACCTGATGGCTCCCTGCAGGGCTGCCCTCCTCCCATGCACACATGCCTGCAGGGAACGGGAAAGACCTAAACCTTGTCTCCCCCACTGCCGCTCTCCTGGCTTCCTCCCGTTGCCGGAAAGATTTTGGCCAAAGTCTGTTTTAAAACTGGTGTCTGAGAGAAAGGCTGAACAGTAAATGGAAACGTTATACTGCGATGAAAAAGTGTATCAGAGGAAGATAGCATGAATAGCAAACTGCAACAAAGAGGAACTATTGAACACAAAAGTGGTTATCAAAGTTGCCATTCAACTCCTGTTAATCAACAGGTTTGGATAAGACTAAGTCCTTCTCACGGGATAGGCTCCATCAGACCTTCCAATTTAAATAACCTTGTTTATAACTCCTTTTCATCGCCACATAAAGGCTCCATTTTCTCTTTCTTGCTCTCCTTCTCTCTTTGTTGGTGCTGTTTACTCCCAAGTCTGCCTCTGAACTCTCTGTCTAATTAGCTCTTGATAGATCTGCTGCCCTGTTTCCACAAACATTTAATTCTGCCGTCAGTCCCATTTACATTACAGCATGTTGCATTGTCTTTTACCAACCTAATTTTGTTTGAGTGAATGTAAATCCCATTAAGCAGTCACTATGTACCTATTAGACTGTGGCATATAAACTCAAAACCCTTCCTTATTTACAAGAGCAAACATAAGGCCCAATTCATAAAGGATTTCTAGGACACTGCAATTTGTGCTTTCTCCCAAACTACAAAAAATTCTTAAAGGCTGCAAAACCCTTTTCTTCAAGGTAGTATTGTTGAACTGCCCAAAACTCAACATGTTCCAACCACTGCATAACCAACAATAATGCTTTTATAATTCTAATGAGTCCCCGGGGAGTGCTCACTAATTAGAGCAGTGATTTAAAGTTGTCATTACGAGTTGCTCTACGTCTACTCTGGATTTACTTCATTTTTCTTGTGAAGAGGAATACTTGGGTAAGCTGTCCAACTGTAACGAGACAAACCCCGACACATCACTCTTTCCTAAGCTAACTACCGTAGCACAAGGAACGAAAAGTCCGGATGAAACTCACGGAGGTGATCAGTATGATTTTGCAGTTTCACCTGGAGTGAACTTTCATTCCAAACACAATCTCCCTTTTACCAGAAATCTTAACAGCTCAGCTGGAGTCAACTCTTGTTTGAGTTTTTCTTCAGGAAGGGAAGTGTTCCTTGCTCTATTAACACAGGACAACCCAGAATATTCCCAAAGGGCCAAGCCCATCCCATCATTTCTTTAGTTAGAGGCCAAACCAGCAACAATATGTTGCAATATGCCAGAGCCCACACTGTACAACCTCCAGTTGGGAGGCTCTCTGCAGGGACAGGTCAGCGTAATTTAATGGAATTACACCAGTTTGTCCAAAAGCCTTGTTCAGCAAGTGCAAATCTCAAAGAGCAGTAACATCCCTGCCAGAGTAATTTGGGAGAGCTGGTTTCACCAGCCGACACGCTTCTCAGGCTGTAGCGAAATCTCCGAATCAAAACTCAGAAGCAGCTGGAAATAAAAATATTTGCACTGATAACTAACAGGTTTCCACAACAAGAAATTCAGTTCAGACAGCACAGCAGTTTTCCTTTTGCAAGTTTGCCCCTTTTAAAAAAGAACCAAATTAACAACAAAGCTGTCAAACACTCCTCAGTTACAATTGCAAAGTTTAATAAAAACAGTTTTACTGTGGCCACTGAAACAGACAAAAGAGTCCCCATTAGCCACTCCAAAAGTTAGCTAAAAAGTGCAACTCCAAGTTGAATTAACTGAACAGCTTTTCTGGGGGAAAAAAGTGAAGGAATTCTAAAATGTTTCATGTAAATTATTTTTAATTTTCTAAATACTGAAGCTTTAAGATTTTTTTTTTTAACTGGCTGTTGGTTTGTTTGGCGTTCTTGTTTGGTTTTCATTTCGAAGCTGCCATATTTAAGGAAAAGGTGAGATTAAAGGATTAAATAACTTCAGAATAAAACGGCATCAGAAAATAAACCACTCTTAAAATGAATTAAGCTTTTCCTTGGACACTGAACGGAAATTCCATCACTCACTTGTGCTGGAAAAGCCAGCATGGCGAGCGTTTAAGACATCGGTATTTTCACTTCGATGCATGGTTCTTATCAACCTTCACCACAAGTAAGCAGCACAGCTCCTTTCCCGAATAAAAGCTTAGGACAAGCGCTTTCAGGATCTCTGTCATCATTCCAGTCATCTGAAAGGATGAGGATATGAGCTGGAACAGTAAGTACCATGCCAGTAAGCAGGCAGCAGCAGTGTACCCATTTGCTAACAATTTTCTCTACGGCTCACATGCAATCAGAAGCACCATCATGTAATTGAACCAAAGGGAATGTACAGTTTTTAATGCAGATGAAATATTCCATTTCAGCATCAGAAATACGTAAACAAACTCAAAGATGTTTTGCCTCCATGTCCACGCTCATTTCAGACTACCCCTTGCCTAGTTTGGAAGGCGAGAACACAAAAGGCAGATAACACCTCCTGTACTGCACAAACCTGCATTTCCGCGGCAGACTCCTAATTTCTTTGCCACGTATGCTTTAATTTTGGATAACGGCCTGACTTGAAATTACAGCTCACATTTGATGGATCTAGCCGATCAGCATTTCCCCCCTGTTTATACTGTGGGAAGCAGGCGGGAGCGAAACAGAGGAAAGGAATGGGAGGGAAGGTCCTTTCACTTGCAGGATTCACAGGGGACTCAAACACCCGTTTTCCCTCGGCTGGCACCCCCAGCCCCACCCGCTCAGCTGGGCGACAACCGAGTACTCTTCACTCCTACCTGTGGCCGACCACTCTCCCCACTTTGCCAAGACCAGAGCACATTCTCACACGCCGCTGCACAAAGGTCCTCAGCTGGTGAATGAAATACCAGGACTCAGAAGCACATCAATGTCAATCCCGACACTAATTGATCGTTAATGTCCAAACAGGCTGTTGATTGGCACTAATTTGTTAGCTATAGATTACCAAATCCTTCGGGATACTAAATTGGTGTGATGTACTTCACTCTGCTATAACAGCACAAAGTCTTTAGATGCAGACTTCAAAAATGTTATTCTTAAGCAACAGTTGATCAGTCAAGTAATAGACACAAGATATGCATACCAGAAATATTACAGAGAAATATATTTCACTGCCTCTAAAAACAGATTTAAAAGCTGTTTTTACATCCTATCTGCAGGTCCCTGCGAGTGACTCAAATGCAAGTGACATTTGGCACTATGGTCAAACCCACCTCTACACACCCCATGCTGAAATATCTAAGAATCCATACAAATTAAAGCCTGTAAGTTCTATAGCAGTTCTACAGAGGCACGTAACATGCAATATAGCTCAGAGAAATGGCCTAAATCTGGTTCCCCGCTACTACAGAGGGGAACTTTACTGCCGATTTCACTTAAAATAGAGTTGAACTATTGCTATCTGCTTCCATGTCATGTTAAATGAAAAGCTTCGAAGTATATTTAGGCAGGAGTTTTCTTCACTAAACACACCCAGTGAGAGTCTCACCTTTGGGGGTAAACCCTCATGGAAACAGCAGACAATACTGAGGAAACATCCAGATCAATGCCTTTATTTATAGTCCTAATTTGGAAAATAACTGAACTTGAATGGCTCTTAAGTCTACCTTTTGTTATAATTAGCCTCAAAACCACCACAAACTTTTACCAAGCAAAACCTAAACAGTTTGGAACTCCAGTTAACTGAAATGCTGCTACAAGGGACTGGGATCAAGACACCCTTCTCTATCATCCCTTGAACATCATGAGCACCATGCTGCATACAGACATCCAGGCGTTCCCTGCTCCAAGCCAAAGCAAGATGCTCTCCAGACACAGACAGTGAAGCTTTGCTCACAGAGGAGATCGGGAATAAGGCAAGTGAGTGTTTTCCCAGCCTTGGTAGGGCACCGTTTCCTCCCTCCCAGTGCACACACATCCCCTGGTTGGTTACCTCTCCACAATCCAAGAGCATTATCCTACAACAAATTACGTTCTACCTTATTTAAATTACAGCTTTAAACACAAATCTCCAGTTTTTCTGGTCTAGTTGCTTGGCATCAATAAAGCTAGTCCTAATCCCATCACAACTTCTTAGATGCTGAATCTGATATCATAAACCAAAATACATTTTAAAGGCTCTCTCCACAGCAATTTGTTTGCAGCAAAGTCAGTGAAGCTCTGACAGAACAGTAAGAAATTATGGACCTCGTAATTCCTCTGCTTTGGAAAAATAAAACTGTTGTATTTTTATTGGGCTCATACCTTGAAATATTAAGTTTCTGATTTGAAAAATGTGTTTCATCTACCAACAAACACAGCTTTTAGCTGTCCACCTCAGACCCTTCCTGCCCGACTGTGCTCCAGAAAATGTTTGTGGCTTTTTTCCTTGCAAAAGCATTTGAAGTTTTACTTCATACTCTGTTCCTTTATCCTTGCTATCATCTGCATATGATTTACTCTGTCACTATATATTGTCTCTCTACCATGTATCCGTGAGGTTTTTTCTGCTAAGTATTAAAGATCAACCTTTCAAAATAGACACCTTTCAGTGATCCCTACTCATTCTCTAACGTTAAAGAAATAAATGCTATGTAGGTGTGCTTTGCTTCTCTTTTTTTTCTTTTTTTCCTTTTTTTTTTAAATAATGCACATTTGTACAGATGCGAAGCAGAGGACACCACAAGGAGAGAACCACACGCTGCAGGCTGCACGTGTGCACATCACACAACTAGGAAGAAACTCTTTGGTTACACTCACGCAGCTAAAAGAGGGAGGTCAGCAAGTGAGCAGCCAGAAGGGCATAGTAGGGTGCTAAGTCTTGGAAACCTCTTAGAGGCAGTCTCTGAGCAGATTGATTTTCATGTGCCTTCAGGCTGACACAAAGCCACGCGTGAGAACCCCTCTCAGTTACCCAGTGAACTGGGTCGTGTGTGACAGTATTAGTTAGATGGTCCTAGGATGTGACAGCAGAGAGGGAACCAGCTGTCCAAGGCTAATGTGCCATCTGTGCCTAAAATATTCTGCCAATTGTTTTTGGCAGAACGTAAAAAGTGCATCCCTTTATCGAGCTATAAATCACAAGCAGGTCTTGCACACCGTCAATTAAATGCTGATATATCGAGTGGCCCGGATGCTTCACCGACTTCCAGCCTTTTGAGTGTGACATTTGGTGGCATGACCACTATGGAGGTCATTAGCTACAAAGTTAAAGCACCAAAGCAGCCTCAACAACTCCCCAAGTGACAGGTCCATGGTTTACTGCCATCCAGGAAAGCATTCAGCATTTGGTAATAGGTTTAACTACTTGTTGGGGGGTGGGGGGGAAGAAAACATCCATGGCAGAACAAATTGTTATAAAATTCATTATTATATTTTCCTTACTCCTGGGAGAGTGGGTTAAGTCTTTTTCCACCTTGCTATTTACATTCTTAGGCAAAGACACCCATCCCGTCTTCCCATAACTGGTGTTCTGGTGGAACAGTCATCAGTCCTGCAATCAGGGGCTTGGACTGGACACAGCTGGTTAAACTCGGCTCCAGCTTGGTTGGACTCAGCTCCCGGACGACTGTAAAACGCAGGTAAGCAGAGTTTCACATACTCTATCACTTTTTTCTCCCAAAGACTTACCAGTCCTTAGTCTGTGCAGGTCAGCACGCACACGGGAAAACTCTGCAGTACCGCTGGGAAAGGGGAGCACTATCCCTTACTGAAATTATCCTTACACTGCAGCCTCCGTTCTGGGCCAGAAGAAAGGGCCTGGCCAGCCTTTGCCTGGGCTCTGAGCACCGCTGAAGAGGATGGAGAGTGAGCAGAAACAGCTCTACCTTCACAGCAGCATCTTAACGGATCCCAGCTTCTGGAGCCAGAATTACACATCTTTCATTGCCACGTTACGGTGTGCGATCACCACCTCCCACCCAACTCATGGCACGTATTTAGCACAACCTGTAACGTGATACACAGATCTCTCAGAACAGAGAAATGCTGTACCTATGGATTCCCTTTGAGCTGCCAATGCAAGCAAGGAGGAGGGAAAACCAAAAACTTAAATCAGTTTCTACAAGACAGCCTCCTAATAAACAGCTACTGACAGGGGCAAAGAAACAAGACACTGCGACCTTCTTGGTTGCCAAACGCGGTACATTAGATAGATAACCAAATCACATTTACATCCAGAATGAACCTCATTTTATGGCATTGTCCTTGCAATTGACAATGCCATAAAATACAGGACCTAAATCACTGATCCGTAACTTGGAAGGACTGAGCATCTCACTGGTTGACCAATCTGTCCTTTTTTTTTTTAATTTCCTGATAGACAGTGCATTGTCATCGCATATTCCCCTTTTTAAATAAGGAAAAAACCGAAGTAGTTCAAAAGTAAGTCTGCAGTGTCACTAAAGTCTTGCTTTTAACAGCAAGAAATATTTTGATGTATTTTGTAACTGGTTCCCTAATCCTCCTCGCCATTCTGCACGCAGAAGTGAGAAATGATCAAACTCAAAGAAACACGTTTTCTTTAGACCCTTGGAAGCCGAACAGCTCTACTGCAGATTAATGTAAGATACCACTTTTATGTTGCTATGTCATGAGCTACCACTAAAGAGAACTGGCATCAGTAAGTGGAAGGAGCTTTGATATCTCCTGAGAGATGTAATTTAGCCTACATCAAAATAAATACAACGTGCTAGTTTGTTAAAAATAAGTTAAAAAAATCAAACCTTCAGGTACAGTACACCCCTGATAGCTCCATGCTGCTTCTGGGAACTGAAACACCCCAGAGCAGAGCCCACTGCCTGGGCAAAGGGAAAAGCCCCTCGCATCTGTAACTTGAGGAGGGTTCATAAGGGTCAGGGAGGCGTTCTGGCGTAAGGCTCTGGCATTCACACGCAGGGAACTGCACATGCCGGGGTGGGGGGGTTCATGGGGTAAGAGGGACGAGGAACAACTTCCACTGTGAAATTTCTATTTTTCTCCACAAATACTTAAACCTACTTTTTATCATTTTGGTGAGAAGAAAATAAGACAAATGGAAAATTCCCTTCTCAAAGCCAACTCAACTGCATCTGCGTTCACCTGCGTATTAAATGCACCGGGATAAACAGAGATTTTTCCCTGGGAATTATTACACCAATACTGGTGAATGTTTTGGAGTACTTGTATTGCGAGACATAAAGGCACAATCATTGTTACACTTAACTGGTGCTTTTCGAAAGCCTGGCCTACAACACCACCACTAGAAAAAGAAACAAGGCTAATTTTCCACATATCCATTGCATTTATAATTCATTGTTGACTTCCACTGTCTATATGTGACCAAAACAGCATTTTAAAGCTATAGGAAACATTCTTCCCTATAAAAGTTATTTCTGAATGAGCTAGCTTTTCCTGAGGACTTTTTAATAGTCATTTCTCTAGTGCAGTGCCATGGAAATAAACTAAACTAAATTTTTTTTAAAAAGCTGTATGTCACAGACTTGAAAGTAAGGGTAGGGAATTCAGTAAGCATCCAGCCTTCGAGAGATTTTCTTATCAAAAGGCAAGACAGAGGGAAAGTCATAGTAAGAGACACGAGTAGAAGAAAATAAAGATCTATTAGCTATTGCTGGAAACGTCACAGCATTTTTCTTTATTTTTAATCTCTACGCCTGTGATTGATCTCTTCACACCAGAGTCACAGCAGGCTGTTGGACTTGGTAGGTAACTACTGAATGTGCACTTTCAATCCATCTTTCTGTTTTCCGATGTACTTATTCTGCCAGCTTCCTGGTTTTCTCACAAATTTAATTCATACCTCTCTGCCAACTAATATTGAAGTTGTGAAAATGAAGGAAATCCGAAGAACAGGATTAGGGATGAGTTTACAAAACATAATAGCTGTATAGACTTACAACACCTCCTGCCAAAAATCACTCCAGAGAACTACCATTACGATGCTGTCTGGTATTCCCTTGCTAGCCCCTAGGCTAAGCGCAGGGAAATCGGCGGTAACGTCATCTGCTGGCAAACACAAAAACCACAAAGTTTTTAATTGAGAATTAAATGTCATTGAATACTCCAAAGGTTGCCGAGAGGTCATCATCATCTTCTGTACGCCAGGAGGTGGAGGAAACCAGACTCAGCCTGAAGCAGAACATTTTTCCAAGGCTCACTCGCGTGAAGTTAACACGTGGTGCTTGTGTAACTCGGGCAAGAGGAGGAAGAGAGGGTGTGTTCATATTTGGCTTTTCAAACACTGAAGCAGAAGCTGTAGAGCTTAATCCTGCGTAGCTTTGTTCTACTTTGGAAAAACATATATGCATATAATTTTTATATAGAAAAATCCATTTAACAATGGAAAACAAAAATACTAGTGTTACTAGTTATACCAGAGGATAGCAATACAACAAATTCCAATTACAGTGGTTATTAGCATTAGTTACTGAAATGGAAACAGTCACCAAAAGAGCTAAGCAAGAAATACTGGAATTCATTAAAGCAGATGTGTTTTTCTGAAAGAGGTGATCATTTTAAGTTACCAGGTCTCCCTGGAGATACATTCAATAATCCCAGCGAGGTGTTTGCATTACTGTGAATGGTACCTCTTGGCTTTATAAGCAGCAGGCCCAGTAGTTTCTAACAAAACATCGTGTTGAAGGGCTGAGTTACGCATCTCCATCGGGCAACTCAAGGGCACCAGATAACACTGTACACTGGTTTTAGTCATTCTAGCCCAACTCCAGTATTCAAGGAAATCAAAACTGTACACCCAAATAATTTTCTAAGGATTTGTTAAGAGGACAAAACCAGACCGCTCCTGCAGAGGAACCTTCAGTTGATCAGATGAAAGAAAGTTAGATTCGCCTACTATTAAGCACTGTTTCTATGGAAAGGCTTCTTTTAAAAAGAGACAAATGGCAGCTGGGCACCGAGTTCCCACTGCTACTTGAGCCTAATTCTCAGCAGGGTATATGGAAATCTCCCATATGACTTTTTATGCTGGGCTGCCAAATACTCCTTTAGAGTTAATTTTCAGATGAGCACATGGTTCTTCTTGCATTTGTTACTTACAAAAACCCCACAATGTAAAAAGAAAGAGGCCATTCACAGACAGTCCACAATCAGAGTTGGTTAGAAACGCTGCAATGTTCATCTCCACTTTGGTCAAGCACAAATAACCAACAGCATCTGCCTAAAACGCGCTATACGTTCACTTATTAGTTGCATGCCCTTTGCAAGATATTGAGTGATTTCTCTGGGGAGCTCAAATCGCGGCTCATTATTGCTAGCGATGTGAAACGGTGTTCGAGACACAGCAGTAATGACACTGCATTATTCAGAGAGAACATCCCCAGTGATATCTGTGCCCGATCCCTGTAGTAAGCCACGAGGATGAACAGTGGACTGCAGAAATCCAGACTCCAGGCACAAATGAGCAGGGATAGCTGACAGATATTTCTGTTGTGTGAAGAGGTCACGCACTACTTGCAGTAATTTTTTTTCTTCCCCCAGGAAGTATGCTGCTCTTCCACTTGAGCTAACTTTATTTACACTAGTTTCTTTATACACACTATAACGCGTTTATTTTTAGCCTAACAATTTAACTACAGTAAGTCCTAGATTAGATGGCCTGGTTGCTACTTGCATTTGATTTACAGACAACAGTTTTTCTCCTGTGCACGTGCAGACTGGGCACCTTCTACCCGGACTGTTAGAGCAAGTTGGGGGATGTCTTCACATCAGGGAATTGTTTCACCTAAGCAGCAGCCTCAAAAAGCAGGTTAATTTGCACTGTTCAAACATAATCACCTTAAAAAAAGGAAAGGACTCATTACTTTTGTGAGTTTCCTGATCCATTGCACCATTGTCGGAAACTTCAGTAAAGAAATGACATCCAACACCGTGCCCTTCCGCTAAACACGTGTCCTGAGAATATCTTGTTATGCATAATGCTTTCTTTCACGCCTCTGGCAGAAGAACACAAGTATTTCTCTACAAATACTGGATATTTTCCTCCCATATTTTCCATCTAAAAAAAAGTAAATAATGTGGAGAGTAACTACAGCTGAATACTGAAACTTTACTTTCAAAAGTGGCAATATGAAAAAAAATTATTTTTTCCTGTAGTAGCAGCCACTTTTGGTACTTTAACCCACACAGAGAAGAAGGACCAAATCTTCAGAAAGTGCTGAGGATCTCCTGCCTAAAAGAACCCCAAACAAATAAAGCAGATACTTCAGAGATGTCGCCACATGTGGGTGTTTCGGTATTTGGGAGTATTTGCGCAGTTCAGAACCGCTAACTGGATCAAACTACCAGGCTCGCCTGAGGAGGAAGCTAAACCCCGACATTATGGGCAATTTTCCTGTTAACTGACAGCCAGGACTATGGAAGTCGATATCATTCTGGGAAGGCAGTACTGCAACTCCGTACTATTACAGTTTGAAGATGATTTTAAAGGACAGATGGAACTTGCAAAACATGCTGAAAGCTTTGTTGGCAAAACAACAATTCTTGTAAATTAAATTCATCACCAGAATTGAAGGCTTCCCTCCCTCCAAGTAAGTCCTCCTCCCACCTGGAGGTTTCTTCAACAATTACTGAATTTCTATACTTCTCGGTGTATCAAAATTATAGCAGTTACTGGGAATTACATTGGACACAATTTTTTTTTACTCCAGTGGACTTACCCCATCACTGCAGTTATGGCTATTTCAACGGATTATCCCATGTGAAGGTTTACATCAAATCAAGCATCACTAGACAGACGTTACACCGAGAAGTTTACGTACCCCATACCCAAGGGAACAACAGAAAGCCCTGGTGATCCTCCTGCCTGTCACCACAGCAGGGGTCACCCCAGCGACCACAGCTGTTCCCAACGGGAGCTGCAACATCCTAGGAGCTTTTGGACATTCAGCCCAAATAACCATCTGTTAACTACAAGGCACCGGAAAATGTGATCCCCAGAGCCTGTAAAACAAATGTGTGATAACAACACTTTCCAATATAACTATACTTTTTAGAAAAAACCCACAAATATATTGGAGACCTCCCCTCCCATTGCCTTTGCGCAGTATGTCTTGATTTCAAGTTAACAGTATTTGCCTGCAGCCGCTGCTGGCATCACACGAAGTACACAAACAGTGTGTGCAAGCCAGGGATAGGGAGGAAGGGAGAAATCTCATGAGGAAGGATATTGCACACTGGAAAACAAAGTGATTAATGCATGACCTGGGTAAGAAAAAACAAACTTGTGAGAAAGAAAAAAATATAGTATTTTTCCCTATATGATAGGAAAATAGTCCCATTATTTTGCCCCCCCCCCCCATCACTTTGAGTCAGCATGCCACAATGTGGCACTACAGAGATCTCTAAAACCTGCAAGAAATGGGAAGGATTTTGGAAACATTATGGCCAATTCTGGCTAGAACACTACAAGGAAAACTTCCCTTTCATCTGTCGCCCTGCTTTGAGGGTTCAAGTGAGACTCAGCACTAGGTCTAACGTACAACTGCAGACTATAGATCATGGCATTACGGCAGGTACCTGTCACGTTAGTAGCAAAAGATTTCAAGAGCAGAATAGGTCATCAGGGAAAGCAGGTCAGAGACTGGGGAAGGAGAACCAAGAAAGGAATGGAAGAAGAGCAAAGGGCTGCCTGCGGTGCAAAAAAACCTGCTTTGCCATACTTAGCAAGTACCGCGCTACTGCCCGACCCGTCAGTTGGATGATACCTCAGGGGGAGCTTGTGCCACGGCTACCCTTCAACACAGAACGGGTAAGCCATGGTAAACTTCACACATGCCTGCACAAATTCTTACAACTTCACCAGGCCCAAAAAACTGGACAAATCAGTACCAGAGTGGCAGGAACTGCCAAGACCCTCCGGGTCAGACGCTAGCACAGAGCTGCTGAAATGAAAAGTGATGTTCACAAATCAGCGTGCAATCATCTGAGCGCAATCGGTGCTTCGGTGTGCGAGGCAAGCCCGAGGCTTGGGAGAAAGCGAGCTGCTGAACATTATTACACCCATGTATAATTTAGAATAATTGTTACAGGGCTTAGGAAAGAAAAGGGAACAGATAGGACTGAGACAGGAAGGAAGGATGAAATTACACCTCAAATAGGTCTTTTTCCATGGAGTGTTTTGCCTCTAACTTCTGAAAATGAGAGTTTAGGTAATTACCAAGTCTTACAGAAAAACCCACTCATGCTAAGTGAGGAAGGGGCTTCCTACCCAGTGTTCTCAACAGTTGGTTACAGCATCAGAGGCTAATTTCAAAGCTTGTCAGCACCTGATAAAGAACCTGTGAGGATTCAGCAGAGCTCCCTTCCTGTTGACTGCACTCTCTTTTTTAATTTTTTTTTGTTTTGACATCAGCAAACTCTGTCAGAGTGCTTATTTTGCTGACATAAGCTCCAGCTGGATGAACTTTTGGGCAAAACATCTTAACAGGCATTAAAAAAAAAAAAAAGGACAAAAATGGGAAACTGCAGCAAACGAACATTCTGTGGCACGGGGTGAGACAACACAGCAATCGTGCGCAGCATCGTGCCAGGGTGCCCCGGCGGGTTCTTACACCACAGTCAGCAGCAGCTTTGTCCCAGCCACAAACAGCGTGGTTTGGAGATGGCTATTTCAAGGCAGGCGTCAATCGTTTCTAATTGAGTCAAGCTTATTTACTGACTGTGTACTTCATATTTTCCTTGGACAAGTACATTACTTGAAACAAGAAAAACTGAAAAGTGCTGCCTTTCTGATACAGTGGGTATTACTGCACGTATTCATAACATATTCTGACAAGATGCATTGACGTAAGAGTAATCAAAACATACAACCACGTCCCTTAACCTCTTTGACACCACTCCTCAGTTACATCTTGATACGTTGTGAGCTAAAAACGATGAATGCCAGAACTAAGAATGCTGAAGAGGGTAACTAACACTAGTAGCGAAAAGCAAAACGCATCTGAATATGAATTGGTATTCTCAAATTAAATAGCTCTGATTTTGATAGCTAGTAAACACATTTATAATCATTCAGATGCTAAAATATGTGCTTCTAGTCCGTGGATGAATAAACATGAAAGCTGCGCCTGTGTTGATAAGTACTTACACATTCATTTCTTTAGTTGGAATACAAAACATACTTTAAACTTTTTTTTTTTAATTAGATGGGCTAGGACTCTTTCAGCAAGTCTGTGTCATTGTAACACCACCACTGACTATGAACAGTGCACAAAACCATCGCGTGTGATTCCACCAGCGTTCTGGCACAAGCCTTTCACACAGAGATAAACCCTCTTCAGCACATTTGCAACTTGGGTTGATCAATACTCTGGTTAATTTTTTTATGTTTTATTTAAACAAAAATGCAGTCTAAATTCAGCCCCTTGTTTACCTACAAATACCTTATTTTGATTATATCCACAGAGAATAATACCAGTTAGTGTGGTTACAAGCTTAGGGATTGGAGAAAAAAAAAAACCAACACGCCAAACAAACAAAGACAAAAATCAAAGAAAGAGGTGGTTCATTCTAAATTTTAAGGATATGTTTCCAATGGTTAAAGGGCAGCACAGGAAAAAGGAAGAAGGCATGCAGTGCCTTAAGCCCACAAGCAGTTGGTAGAAGGATCACTTGGCACACATCTGCCTTCCTCCCAGTCTGAGCAGGCTGAATTTTACCTCCTGTGACTTCTGGAAGCGACAGAGCCAACAAGGGAGGCACAACATAGCAACCTAAATACATATTTGGACAGAATAATTTATCTAAGGAATAGAGCATAAAAATGCAACTGCTCTTACAACAGCTTCAAGATATCTAATGAAGATGAGCAGAGGAAGCGAGATCTCCCCATGTGGACACCCACCTACCCAGCAGCACTAACAAACCAGGCCCCCGCTGACAGTGCCATGAAAGAGGAGCTGGCAAGCACCTATTGTCAAAGACCTAAGAGGTAGAGAAGCACCATCATTCACAAGAGAGATTAGAAACGGGAGAAATTCTGGAGGAGCTACTAATCAAAAGGTAGCTTACGCAGCAGCTAAGTGATGCTCTAACCACTGCAACATCCTCCTCTTCGCTCTCCTGAGAGCTTCGGGGCATTACCCTCCCTCTTAGGCAAATATTTAATTGGAATTATGGTACCTAGAATGGCCCCTCAATATCAGATCCTGTCTGACTTCTTCAATCTTTGGAAGAAAGATATCCATTTTGCTGAGTATTATGCAATAATTATGGTACTATTCAGAGGTTTCTAAAGTCACAGTCTTGCAAATGCACACATTACACAAACCAGGAGTCAAGCTGTTAAAAAAATATATATAAAGCCATCAAATTGAGCCTAAAACGATTGGGGGTGGGGGGATGAGAGGGAAAATCACTGAAAATATTAGTTTAGTCCTTTCATAATTTTTTTCTTTGCCATATGGTTTTGGAGCCTTTCATTTTCAGTTCTATTACATTTTCCACATGAACCTGAAGTCCAGAAATGACTTTCAAAAAATGAAAAGAAAAAAAGGCAGCAGAAGAGATTGCCACACAGATAAACAACTCCAAGAGCAAAGATTCTCAAAGAAAACTAAATATCATTACACATATGAACAACAGAATGGGAAACAGTAACAAGAGGACAGACTAATACTGAGCTGGAGCAATGCTAGCATGGCACCGATTTTCTCAGGGATGCTTCAGTGGGAATCCTCTCTTCCTCCACCCCCAACTATTAAACCAACAGTAAATCCAACTCGATTCAGGCTTGTGTCACTTCTCTTTAAGGTTCCTGGAGGACACCAAACTCCACTGCTACTTTTTTCCCCCTCACGTCACTGGTCCTGTTCCTGCCCGCGCCTGCAGTTGAAATGTACATGAACACATTTAGCTCAAAAGGGATAAGCATTTCACACATTTAAACTGACCCTGGTCTTCTGAAAACAGTCTCTCACTCCCAGTCCACACACGCCAACAGCAGACCCCTCGGTCAGGAAAACTCACGCCAGGCTCAGGTCTGGTCCCCGACAGGGCTGCTTCCTTTAACAAGAGGCACAATCAGAACCATAGCCTGTGTAGAGACAAGGACGCTTTGCGAACTCATTCTTCTGTCTTCAAATGGCATGATTAATATGAACACAAATGCAAAACTTCACAATCTAAATTAAAATTCAAGGGGAAGAGGGAAAATGTGACACTCCGTATTTTAAAGTACGGTGTCACGCAGAGACCCGACCACTTTTACCAACCAAGCAAGACATGACATGAAGTTTAATAAATATTCAACAAAAAAAGGGAAGAAATATGAATTTGATGAAGTTTACAGGCAATTAGAGCAATTCATTTCACTATTAACATGACAGACTAAATAGAAAGCAGCTATGGGTGGAAATGCCGTTTTACTGCCCGGCATTCAGACCGCTGCGTAATTAAATAACGAAACGGGTGAGGGGCATCCACGACTGACTTCTCTAGCAAGGCTACCATCCATCACAGCCTTGCCTCCTGCCAGTGCGGTGCCGAGACAGTATTTGCGGGGATGTGTGCGCGCCTGCCCGCCTGTAACACCGCAGGGGGCATTTCCTTCCGCTCTGCAGAGAACATTTCCCACATGGATAGCCTATCCCTGCTTCTGCTGCACTGAAAACGCCAGCTGCAGTTACGGGGTACCAGCTTTAGTTTACTGCTTGTTTTCTTTAGAAAAAAAAATTCATTTGGCATTAATCAAGTCAACATTTTATCCGATCCCATACTGAAACTGAAGAGCTATGCTATTCCTTTCCCCCTCCACGGACACTCCTTAGGAAACCAGGACTCTCTTGTATCAGACCCTGTAGGAACAAGGGAAAATAGTCTGTGCTTAATACACCACATGCAGCTCTTCTGCCTTCCAGGAGGTTTGGAGCAGGAGCACAGATATACCAGAACACGAAGATTACACCCCTTCTAAATTTGAGCATATGCACTCCAGTATTTCAAGATCAATTTCAGTATTTCTGTATGTTAGCCAATGCCCAAGCCTTTCCTTACCCTGTCCATCGCAGGTAGTGCTCTGAACAGACCGAGCAACAGTTAGCAGTCAGTTGTGTTTGACAGATTGTAGATCTGCCAGAGGTGAATAAAACGCTCCTTTTCTAAAATAGCTGCTTTGTCTGGCAGCACATACAGTGATAGATGTGCAAAAACACTTGCTCTAAGTAATTCCTCCTTTTGACTAACTTCCCCCAAACACTGCCTTTTCGCAAGAGGATTTAAAACCAGAAAAATGAACAAAAACACCCCCTTCAAATACGTCTGCTTGCAAGCTTACATCACGCATAAAAACCTGAAATAGGCAAGTTGGAAGGTCTGATTTTTTTTAGCATCTTGAAAGGAATTTCCTTTCAGGAAGCCTGCACAGTATCTAGGACCCTGCAAACAACATCTCTTCACAGTGGCTCCAGCTGGTCCCCCAAAAATTGCAGATACATTTGAAAATCTACTACTAAACTATCGTGCAACATATAACATACAACTTGGCTATTGCTACTTACAACTTCAGAGCTTGTCCCTCCACTAATAGCCATCACCATGGGAACAAGGAAACAAGTGCCAGTAACAGGGAAAACATTTTCCTAATCCTTGAAAACCTACAGAGAGGTGCCTCAGTTGCATCTCAGGCATCAACTCACTGCTGAAGCAAGTGGGACTTGGCAACACCAGAATCAGTGGTATTCCACCTAAAATTAGGAACGTTTTTATGGATAAGAATTTCAGTTTGAATAAAGATACCCATCTTTGTTCCAGTGATAAGAAATGTGCTTTATGGATCAATCTCACATTCAGTATCAAAAGGAAACAGAGTGCCCCGAGAGCTTTGATCTAGCAGACCTTGAGAAAACAAGTATTCTGTAGTGTCATTATTCCCATTTAATTCACCTTATGACTACAGATTTTCAGGAAAGAAACCAAGAAAAGGAAGGAAACAAGAAAGCTATCCCAAGTAAGCCTACTTAAACGAGCTTAATTTTAGCTATGCATATAACATTCAGCTATATGGCAAATACTACAGCCAAGTCAGTGCAGATTAATTCATCTTTAGAGTAGGCACGCTGCTGTACCACTGATTTACAAGAGATATGATTGACTTAATATGTGTGCTGGTATGTACAGTGGCAAAGAACACGCAGGTGATCGAAAAGCACGCGTACGTTTGAACAGCGATGAGCTAGCATACAAGTTTGTACTAACAGGTCAGATAACATCCTGGCTCTACTGAAATCAACAGAAGGCCAGCGTGGTGCAGAAACCTTCACCATCTCCCTGACAGGCTCCTTAAAGGGTATGACTTTAATTAAACCCACTAAAGCAGCAAGAAAAGGCTTTGATAAACAAGCCAACTCGCGAAGGATCCACGACACTGCTATCAGATATAAAGCTGTATTGTAGTTCTAAAAGCATGCGTGGCACTGATGCGCTAATTACAGTAAAAAGAGAACAAGACAGCCAGCCATCAAGAGGAATACCTTGATCCCAACTTGCAGCTCCGCCGCCTGCGAGCTGGTGTGTTGTTCCCTCGTCAGGGCATCAGAAGGCTGCCTCAGTAACAAGGAGCCTGTAGCTATTAATTTTTCACAGGGAGTACGGATCGCCACAGCGCTGTGAGGAGTTATGGATAAGGAGAAATGACAAATCAAAAAAGAAAGCACAGCACCTTTAATCATCGAGATTTCCCTCCTCCTTCCTCCAGGCTGAAAATGGAGAGCACCTCATTAAGGACAAAGGCAATGGGGCACCGGCACCACCACAGGCAGGTTCCCCCACTGGTGCCTGGCGAACCCCGCCAGCACAGCGGCAATGGTGGCATCACGGACAACTNATGGTCTTCAAGGTTCTTTCCAACTCTAACCATTCTGTGATTCCATGAACACACACCCCATCCAGAACATCACGAGCCACTTCTAGTAGCAAGGTCATGAAACACTCTGCCGGCGGTAAAACAACAGGCACCTGCTCTCCTCTGCAGTCTAAAATCCATCCTCTGGTTTACCAAGTATTTTAAAAGACTCCATGGGAGCAGCACAGCAAAACTACCCACACCATCCCTTTTTGGATCAACTGCGTATGAGCGTAACTCATTAGAAACCTCAGGAGTCGCCACCTCCCCTGCTATTAACAGAATGCATCAATAACGACATTATTTTAATGCTTTTTCAATTTGCATTTGTATTTATCCAAACACCATCATGTTAAGCAGCGCTAATTACATGGTTTTGTCTGGGACATCACGTTTGCAGTAGCATCTGTTGAGCTACTGACACGCGAGACCTGACACATTTATTTTTTTTCTGACGACTATCGTGCTAAAGAGCTGGTGATGCTTCATTAGAGCTTCTCTGAAGTTTCGGAGACACTGTGGTTTCTCCTCTGCACGTCCCCCATGTTTGCGGGAGCCACAGCAAGAACCGCGTGGGAACACAATCTCTTTTCTCCAAACCTCTCGGAGTTGTTTGTTAGGCTTTTTTATAGTTTTTTTTCTAAAAAATTGCTTTCTGGGATGGATCCAAAAAGTTTCCTTCCCCAGTAAACACACTTGGGTGGTTTTGTAACTGGGCTCCACCTGCTGTAAATCTAGTCCCCCCAGAGCCACCACAGCCCAGGGGCCGCCCGCAGCCACCCTGCTCCCCTCAGCACCATGTCCTCCGGGGGCAGAAACACCTCAAAAAGGCCCCAGAGCCCCTGGTGCCCTTCGGGGGACACGGAGCCAGCCACGGCGATGCTCCCCCCAGGAGGAAGGGGCTGCAGGACGGCCCCGCTGAGCAGCCCCCGCGGGGGCAGCAGAGCTGGGCACCCACCACAGCGCAGCTCCCACTTCCTCCCCGGCACTCCGCTTTCCCGAGTGGCCCTTCCACAGGAAAAAAATGAAGAAAAAGGACAAAGGGACATATCTGAAGGAAATAGGGTCTACCTTGATTGTATATAAGGCAGAGGCAGCAACTGAGCCTCACTAGATAAGCTTAAAGGTAATCCATATAGGGATAATAACCTAAACCACACCTACGTGATGCTGAACTCATGGAAGTCACAACTCCAGATCTTGGAGTCATCACTGACAGTTATCGGAAACCATCAGCTCATTGTGCAGTGGCCTCCAGAAAAGGAATCAACAAAGTGCTGTGAATCATCTGGAGGGAAGCTGTGCGAGAGACAGGGGGTGTTTTGCCACTTCCCAAGCCCTTGGCACATCCCCATCCTTCGCAGTCCTGGCCTCGGGGAAGGTTGCAGCAGCTAGGGAAGGGCAAGGGATATGATAAAGGGGACAGAGCTGCCACCTTGCACAAGATGAGAGTACAAGGTTCAGACTACTCAGCTTAGGGAGGAGAAAGCTGAAGAGGGTTTGCTGTTTTAAGGATGCAGTGGATAAGTTAAGGAACTGCTGTTTGCCAAACGCCGCAGAACAAGCAGTATGGGGAATTGGCAAAATTAGGAAATCGATTTAGAAGAGACAAACAATTTCTTTGCACGGGAGGTGGTGAACACCAGGGACTTCGTGCTGCACAAGGCTGGTGAGACAGGCAGCGCGAGTGCACGCCACACCAGCCCCTCTTCCCATGCGGAAGGGCAGAAGACCGGGATGGGTGAACCACCGGTCTGATCCAACAGGCACGGAAACTATGAGTGCTATGCAGAAGGAACTTGTAAGGTCCTTCAAAATGCTTTGAAAAAAAAAATATCCATTTGGAAGACTCCTCTGCTAACCAAAAGCCCTGGAATATTTTCCAGTGTTGTATGAACAGTATACTGGCATACTTTTTTCTTTTAAAAGACTTTTGGGTCACTGGGTGGCAGCGGGTAAAGGAAAAACAAGAGGAGACGAAGGAAGAAAAATGTCCAAATCTGCCCAAATCATCAGATCATTCCAAATGTTCAGCTGAAGTCTCCGGCCAGGTCTTCAGTGCCCCGAGTGCTTTTCCCATCCTTGGCGTGTCAGTATAAATTATCATCAACATTAATTCTTTTGTTTCTTCCCTTTCCTAACAGATGTAGTAATCACACATTTGGACACTGGCAATATTTCTAATTGTGGAATGGGGGCAGAGATAGAACTAATTAATGATCCAAGTTAGACAGAAAATCCGAGTTAATTTCTTGCAGGTTTTTGAGGGGTTACTTATGGTTGGAGGTGTTCTTGTGGGCTTCCAGCTCTGTCACAGGAGCCAGCCACGCATGCCAATGAGAAAACAGGCATTTTGGAAAGAGAATAGGCCGGATATTGAAGGACCCACTGCCACAAAAAGTACTTTCTTAGTGGCAACAGGCCTTAGATAGTAGATGGAGTCAATGCAAAGCAGTACTGCCAGAAATTAAATTTCCCTGCTGGGAGCACGGTAGAGTGATTCCATTTGAGTTTCTTCGTCTCCCACCCCCCACGTACACCCTTGTTTTTCCTTGTCAGTTCACCTATCTAATTGCTTCCCGCTTATCAACAGACAGATGCTTTCCACCGAGGAGAACAACACGCATAAACCGCACGTGCGCAAAACACAGAATATTTCAAGGACAGTGAAATCAACCAACGCCACCCCAGTCTACAGGCAACTCTGTAAGTGAGCTGCAAACTGGGAGAGACGAGCTGCAGATCTGACGTGGGTCGGATGCCCTGGCCCTGTGCGCGATGAGTATACAGCACAGATCACCCACTCTGCCGGCGGGGAGAGAGTCGCGTAACACCTCGCTCATCTATACAAGCACACTGTTGGCTTTTACCGGCGGCCAGTCGCTGGAGGTATTGTCAACTGCCACAAAGTAAAGGGAAGCAGAGCAAATATGAATAAAGCTTGTTCACAGTCAGGATCACAACTCCTGTTCTACTCTGGAAGTTTTAAAACGTTAAATTAATTCACCATAAATTATGCGTATATAAGGTTAAATGTCTAGCAAAAATGACCCTATTCAGCTAATAATGCATTTGAATGGGGTTTTTAAGAGGCAATAATTCTCAATGAGATTATTATGTTCCACAGCTTTTGAGATTAATAACAAGATTTACGTTTTCAGTGTCTAGTTACTTATTTTGCGTGGCTTCAGTTTGGGGTACAAAACTTACCCAAGAGAGAAAAGCTTTTCTGAAAAAGGCTGTGTCCCATCTCTGAACTCTCTGTTTCTAGCGTCCAAATTCACTACCAACTATTCTTTATTTTTAAAAAAGAATGCCTCCTGCTATATTTTCACGTGTTTGCAAGAAGAGATACCCCAGCTGTCTAGAAGAGAAAGACGCACACATATATAAAATACTACAGTGCAAATATATGACCACATCTGCTGTAAAGCTGATCTGGTATAACAAGAAAAGACTCTGATCCGTCATCATCACTGGAGCTATAATTATTCATCAATCAAGAACATTTAAACA
Source organism: Rhinoptilus africanus (assembly GCA_013400135.1). Classification (NCBI taxonomy): domain Eukaryota; kingdom Metazoa; phylum Chordata; class Aves; order Charadriiformes; family Glareolidae; genus Rhinoptilus; species Rhinoptilus africanus. The sequence continues at coordinate 582,813 of VXBO01014877.1, read as the reverse complement.
TATACCAGGGCAGCAGAAGACCAACCCAAATGCCATTTCTCTATGTGATCAGCTCAAGAAGGGTCTCCCCGCAGTACGCAGCGCTCGCACAGCCTGCTCGCGAGGTACAGCCTCCGCACAGGTAAGAGAGACCAACCCCAAGGCTTCTCCAACCTACTACCATTTTTTACCACTACTTATTTTTTAAATAAGCAAAAGCTGTTGACAAACACTTGCCTTTCTCAGCAAACTATTGCATATAAATAACTTTTACTACACCTCAACTGTTGAGGAAAACGTGACCCAGACACCAACACCACCTCTCTTGACGGAAGTCAGCTGGCTGGCCTTTTGCTATGACAAACATCCAGGCTCCTCCAACTTGCTCCTTCATCAGATCCAATGATTGCATATTTGCAGCAAGCAAATAGTTACTCCAAATTCCCACTTCAGGCTCTTTCTTTTATCATTAGATTTCTCCTACTCGGTGTACACAAGCTGCACGGTAACTCTCACTCACGCTGAAACAAGCTTTCAGGCGAATTTACCTTGGAGTCCCCAGCGATTGTGAGCAAGTTCCCCATCACTCTCTCTCAGAATTGCACCCGCCCTGCCCCCGGCATTTGGATAAAAGTGGTTTGTCAATAAAGTGCTGAAAGAAATTGCCTGCTTGGAGTGTGTAGTGCCAGCTGACGGACAAGAACTGAGCAACTAGCTTATCCTGAACAAAAATAGGGTAATTTTTAAGCATCAGGAAAGAATTCAGGCCCAGTTGGTTTATTTTTTAAAATATCCCCCCAAAATTAATTTTTCATTTAGCATTCCAGCTTGGCCTCTGTCTAAAGAGGAGTAGGACATTTTCCTTTTTGGTTTGAAAGTGGATGTTGATGTTTAACAGGTTATATAGCTCTAGGCATTCTTATTTTTCAAGCTACTAGCAGCTTGAATATGCCTTTTCTTTAACTGTGGGATTCCAGAAATTCCTAGGGCTAACCCTATATACCAAAACAAAAGCCCTGTGTCTTTGCATTAACTCCAAGTTACAACTGCTGCGGATCTAGAGACAAGGAGTGTTACACACTAAGGTTACCATGTCATCTGGCCACAAGTCTAATTAGGGACAGCTTATTGTCTCTTTATAATTAGAATTGCTGAGAACCCTTGCAAGGCACTTGACGTGCAATTTTGGTTTGGGGTTTTTTGTTTTGGGATGATTTTTTTTTAAATCATTATTTCATTTATCCTACATATACATGCATTAAGTATATGCTTATACACACACACATATGCGAAGATCATCTTTTTATTGTCAGTATTAACACACCGCAGCCAAGAGTCTTGTTAATATAGGATCTCACTGATTTTAGGTACTTGCCCCTGTGAGAAGGCAACTCCAATACGAACGTTAGTCGTCTTAGGTGAGGCAGACAAATGCTGGCAGAGGTGACACTTTATACCTCTTCAAATGGGGAAAAAATGAATACACCACTACTTACCAAGAGAGACACGACTGAAAGCATCAGCCCTCTAAGGAACAGCTGGTAAAACACACAGCAGGAAGGGAAAGCACTTTTAATACAAACAAAAACAACAAATCAGAAATTAACCTGATTTGAAAGCCACCTGAGTTGCCTCAGATAAATGAACGGGGTTAAGTTTGTGCTCTTCACTCTATGTAGCACCATGAGAAAGAGCCCAGCTCCCAGGATTTATCTCCTTAAGTCCAGTAAGATTTATCCCACTAAACCCCATTTAGCCAAAGCAAAACAAGTGAATTTTTAAGAGTAATGAACATCTCTTTCCAACCCCCACCCCACTCTGTCCTTGAGTTTTACCGCCGCATTTGCTTCCATCACACTTGTAGTGCTTACTGTTGGAATACAGAAAGCAAACAGTCAGCTAAATCAACATCTACCTGTCGCTAGGGAGCTAGATGTCATTCCCTGTCATACAAGAAGTAAGGGAAGATACCTCTTGATGGCCATCCTTCACCCCAGCGGATGCCTGGAAGGACAGTGGCTCCATTCGCTTTTGATCCTCAACCCAAGTTTAGAGGAACAGCTACGCCTGGGCACTCCTGCATTCAGGCGCAGGAGCTTTGAACAGAAGAGGCACTTGGTGATTTGACCACACTCCTCTCTCTCTTCCCTAAAGGATACGGAAAGATCGATTGTGCCAAGCTCTACAGTGCATTCTAAACAACAGAGGCTAGAAATCAATGCTTCTCCAATGTCCTGCCATTTCCTTGGACTAGCCAGTGGAGCGGAAAACAGATATTCAATGCTTGACACATTATTTCTGAACGCCAAAACAGATTAACAAATATATTCTGTTGGCGCAGCATACATATTCAGTTTCTGGCGTTTGTTATAAAAAAACCACACCAGTATGTTAAGGGGAAAAAAAAGATCAACAAACCAAACACCCAACTGAACTCCACAGTCCCTCACTATGTTGAGTGTTTTACACAGGGGTCTGACACAACCATGGATGTCATCAAGGAATTCTTGGCTGGCCTGATTCATCTTGTTAGTCTCAGCACACGTAATTTGTTCTCCCCCAGCCCAGTCATTCCCCTTCCCACATGACGTACTTTGCTTAGCTTCTAAGAACAAGACAGAGGGTTTTTTCTTTTAAAGAATGCTGCTCCCTGCCGTAAGGACACAGTTCATCTACTCTCTGGGGGTAAATATATTAGAGATGGGATAGAAGGAATGTAAAGTTTTCTTAACCTATCATGACCTCTGAGTCTACAAATACAGCATGTGCAAACCTTTCATTCCTCCATTAATTTGGGGACCGAGTCACAGGAGTCATCGCATAAAAACCAAAGTCAGTTTCTCCAAAAAGGATGCCAACTCCCATTTGCACAAGGGCTACACTCAGAGAGCTGCCCTGCACAGGGGCTCCGACCCACCACTGCCATCCCAAAATGCTCACCCACAGCCCGAGTCAAACCGTACAGACACAAGCAGACAGGCGTGCATGGCATTGCAATCCACGCAGAAACAGAATTAAACCGACCAAAAGGTGAATTCTCATAAAAGTAGTGACGGAGGAGGGGGCAAGGGGAGGGAAGCCACAGGGTGCTGCCACAGGCAAGGGGTTGGTGGTACAGGGTCAGGTCAGCAGCCAGCGCAGAGGAGAGCAACCAAGCTGCCCAGATGTCTCCTGCTGAAAGAGGAAGGAGACTGCGGGGAAGCAGCAGGGCCAGCCGCCTCAGATGTCCCACGCTGTTAGAGGGAAAGGTCCCTGGGTGTTTCAACATACTGCCCCCACCCAAGCTGGACCCACAAGGGGGAAGAGGCACAAGGAAGCAAGAGAGACCTCAAGATCACCATCACCTTCAGAGCCTTCTGCAAGACAAGTGATGCTACTGTCCAACAAAGATAAAGATTCCATTAAAAAAACCTGCAAATCCTCCCCCCAGAACCCTTTTGTAAAGATCAGTAGCAATGGATCATATATACCAACCGGGAAGAGATGTGGAATGTACCAAGAAAACCACCAGCGTTGCTGACAGAGGGAGCCAGGGAAAACGCACTGGCAAAACCAGCAGCTTAGCGTTTGCAGCTTACTCTCTGCTTTACATAAAACGTTACCTTCAGTATTAGTTAAATATTTACGATTCCCCATCTATACACATACCTGCGCAGAAACAGGGCACTTGTTCTACCATCCAATGAAGTGAGGCAGGAAACAAAAACTAAATATGCCAGGGATGGGTTGTTGTTTGTATATATCATAAATGTGATTTTGCCAAGGACTGGCAGAAGGGAGGCAATGGAGAAACTGATCAGTGACTTCACTGACAGAAGCAGAAGTGCCTCAATATTCAGCCTCTTGCCATTACACCACATTAAGCCAACCCAGGAAGTGGAAATGTAAGAGTAAAGTTGTGGCTAGGTACCTACACTGTGTTTTCCTTGGGTTTATTTATTCATACCTGCCAACAATTCTTTGTCCTTTGCTTTCAGCCCCTGGTTCTGCTGCAGCTCAGCACACCGTGGTACCTAGATGGGAGCACCAGGCCATGGCATTACTTGCCATTGCATACAGTTGAATTTTTACCCGAGTTAGTAACAGAGATCTCCACTTCCAGCATTCCCCATCTGCTTTTTTGCCGTGCAAAATCCCACATCATCAGCAAAGACACACAACCAGTCTCTACATCACTACAAACACAGCTCAGCATGAACACACGCCACCGTATGAAAACATCACAGCAGACAAAGGCAAACATCAAGACATTTGAAGAAAGCCGTTTCATATTACACGGCAAAGCACTGTTACTCTTCACACACAAACTCCAAAAGCGAGGACCCAAATCCTACCACCCCCATCTGAGGAATTACAGACAGGGTTTTCCAGAGAGATACGGCAGTAAGAGTTCACATCCCTGGTCAGCCCGGGGATCTGCTCGCCCATGCCCCAGGCTATTGACCTCATTAAAGGGACAATGACAAGGACAATGATTTTCTCTAGTGCTGCTGAAAAGTTTTACTATGAAAATAAGACTCTTTCCTGAAATAGTTTCAGTTGATCGATTTGGGGATAGGAATGGGGGTGTCCTGAACAGGGTTTTGCATATCCAGTTTTCCTTTGAAAATCTAACATGTGAAACATCCCTCATGTGACTGCCAGGAAGTAAAAGCTCTGTATGAAATGCTCCTGCTACTGGATTACTGTGCAAAACTTCTACACCAGCTATTTGTAAGTAACAAAAAGCTAATACCAGTGTGCTATGTAACAACTGACATATGTCAGATATTTATGGAGGCATGCACCTATAGATTGTGCTAACTTTTATGGAAAGTGGGGGATGCAGCAAGTCTGAAAAGGACAGATCTTTCATATAACTAGCTGTGCATCCCTGGAGTACTTCAGCTGTGCTGCGGGCCATATTTCTGATGTATTTTCTCTTTCGTTGATTCACGTCATTTGACTTCTCTTGCATCCTTGTGTCTCATTAAGTCCATTAAACTACAAGAGACACATGAAAGGAAGATGGACGCAAAATGCATTTGGGATGACAAGAGATAAAGATTCAGGTAATCCACTCAACTTGAACGGGAGCTGGCCACCCAGCGCTTCTGAAAATGCAAGACCCCCGCTAATTGCCTCACTTTACATCTCCTGTTACTTACGCACCCAATTCACAAAAGACTCCAGTAACTGAAACAACAGAGGAACAATAACACCACCAAAAAAAGCTATTTGATGCCATCCTAAACTGCCAAACTAAAACTAAGTTACCCAGTCAAACCAGACAGCATTATTACTGTGGCTTATAGCCCGACACGGTGGATCAAGGTTTATACTCGCTGTTATCTAACACCGGTAACAGGGACCCAGGCAGCTGGGAGCTCGGCTCTGCCACCAGCCTGCTGTGCAGCACTGGGGGTGGCTTCCGCCCTCTGTACCTCTGCTTCTCCTCTTCCTTATTGCTCTGCTCTTTGTAAAGGCTTCCAGTCCCTTACTAAGCCTTTGCTCGACATCTAGTAGAAGACAATCTCAGCTTCATTTGGAGACTGGAACGCAACTTTTATTCTAATGTGTGTAAATGCATACTATATACGCGTAAATCCTGCAGGCAGAAGGTGTCACTTTTCCTCTCAGACTCCTTCCCTTTCTTACCCAAAATTCATCATGAAAAGAAAGAACAGTAAATATTTCAAAAAAATAGATCTTTAAAATGCATAAAAAACATAAGGAAGAGATCATACAACCAGAGAATAGTTTGGGTTGTAAGGGACCTTTAAAAGTCATCTAGTCAAACAGCCAGAGATCTCGGAATGTTGAAATTCATCGGAGCTGCACATGCAAACACACACATGCACACTTTAAAGCTCGTATCGTATTCATGCCATGCAGCGTAACCATCAGGGAAAGCTGTATTAGATGAAAATAAGCCTGTTGCAAGAGATTTCCTTGCAGTTATCCTGCTGCCGTTATCCTGGCAAGGCATTCACGCAGCGTTTCAAATTAATACGCTTAGTTTTCCAAGCAGGAGATCAGAATAGTGGAATTCTAGTGGGAACTCAATTACCAAAGAAAATGATTGCTTGAGCATTCAAGAAATTGCAACTACATCTAATTGTGAATAGTAGATTATTATCTGGATTATGGAAGACACTTTGAAATGAACTGAGACATACAGCTATATACATCTCGAGGACAGTACCTGCTAAGATTTCCAGGGCTCCTCTCAGGCCCAGAGGGGCTCGAAGCTACCAACATGGATTTGTTGGCTTTCAGGCAGAAACGCAAAAAGCCAACATCCCTGCTGAGAAGTTAAAAAGCAGAAAACAACAAAATCACCAGGGGAGTTTGCTTGGGACTTGTTCCTTTTCCCATTCTGTATTCCTTTGGTGTGGATGTTGCTGCATGGTTGGGTTTTTGCTGCGTGGAGACTCTGCTGTCTGGTTGGAGATTGCTGGTGTGTTCGAGGTGGTGGGTATACATCCTCCTGCCTTTGAGCTCTGCCATAGCACAGAGATGAGCTTAAGTGGTGGAACAGGAGGGCAATAAGGGTTTAAACCCAAGAGCTTTGGGATTTTCCAGAGAGCAAAACAGGACCCTTTGTAAGGGAAAGGGATACAAGGATTGTGTTCAATTGCTGTCTAAAGATAAGCAAGTACTACAGGGGAAAAAAAGATTATAGTACTGAGAAAAGATTTGAGAACTACAGCAGACATGAAAGGATGCAGAATCTTTAGGATGCACACTGAGTAAATATCTGGAAGAAACAATGCACGAAGTATATCTTGCAGATTAGTATCAAAATGGTATGAAGACTAGAGATGGAGCTGGGAACCATGCTAAAGCTCAGACAGCAGGAGTAAGGATATCAAAGCAGCGAGGCAATGTGGACAATTCAAGACCTGCAGGTACTTATGTGCAGATTTTAGACAAGAAAAATATAACTGTGGCACCACAAAGAAGTAAAAACACCGCCCAGAAAATGAATTGAGGAGTAAATTTTCTGCACAGGAAAGCACACTGGGAAACCAAAGACAAAACTGCACAGAAGAGGAAGCATTTTTTCATGAAAATACTATGAAACAGCCAAGTAGGATCTCTCCAGAGATGGAGGAAGACCTGTGTTACTGCCTGGTGAGAAAGCCACGGGAGCCTCCTCCATTCAAACAGAAAGAGGCTGAGACACAGATAACCAGGGAGCCCACTTTCAGAGGGCAGACTCAGAAACTGAACTTATTTAGACTCAGAAAATAAAGGTTAAGAAGGCATTTAGTTGTTTACTACACATATGTTACCAAGGAGATAGAATATATTTCCACAAAAGAAACAAACAAAAGCAAACTCCCAAAACCAAACTTCTTTAATACAGTGCTGGCATCAGAATAAACAAGAGTAAGGGAGGTAGAGTTGACTCAGTTTGGCAATAAGGGTTTCACAACACCCCAGGAATCCCAGAAGAAAAGCAAAAATGGCAACCTAGTGCTTTAAGGCAGGGCATGATAAGTTTTACAGAAGGGATTACATGATACAACAGTTTCAAGAACTGAGGACTAGACTACGCAGCCTTCTGCTCCAAATCAGGGGACATCTCAGATTTTTCCAAATATAAACACACTTTTACCACCACAGCCCCACAGCTGTTCAAAGAATAAGGCAAATACTGCATCATAAAATGGAAACCCTCAATTTACTAGTCAAAACCTAGCTCTTTCTCCTTAAAAACGCCTTCAAGATGACCTTGCCTATATCCCACTTCCCTAGACGCAGCTGAGTACATCACCATTCACAGCTGGACAAAACACAAAAGCACTTCAACACAGACTCCTCCCTTCCAAGGTACTTTCCAGATCTGGCTTTGTAGTACCAAGACAACGTCTCAGTAACTCACTCCACCAGCCTCTAAAACACATCAGAGAGAGCTCCATTCTTTTTACACACCTATAAAACCTGAGTTGCGACCAAGCGCATTTTGCCTGCACTCTGACTTCAGGTAGTTTGGCCAAGCCGTTTCAGCTATACGGCTTTCTGACAAAGAACTGGTGTTACTCATATGTTTTGAAGGTTACTGCGTTGCCTGCCATTTCTCACTGCAGAAAAAAAATGACTTGAGCCTTGAGACTTCAACCCAAGCGCCAGCGAAGGATCTCTGAGAAGTTTAATGCAGGAGTTGGATCAGGAGGAGAGGAAAACTTAGGCATGAAGTTACTTGACAGCAAACATCTACTTTGAAGCAAGTTGTTTTGCTTTGCTGGGTTTTGTTTTCTATTTAATCGCTGATACATAGCAAAGCTAGAGACTAGAAATAGGATTCCTTAAATTCTGCTTTTTTTTTTTCTACTACTACCCCATGAGTGACACTGCAGAGCACAGGTGAGTTTTCAGTAACCGTACCACGAAACACATACAGCCCACGACTGCACCAGGTAGAAAAGAAACCAACTCTTCCTCAAGTTTGCAACCCTCTCCCGCTTGTCCATAGAGGCCTCTGCTCCACAGCTGCTAGGACTTACCACCAATCCAAGCAAGTCTGCTTCCCGTTTCATCCTCCTCTGCTTTCCAGGACCGCTTTCCTTTGCTTCAAAGCACAGAGCAAGTTAGTGAAGTCTTTCCGTGCTCCTAGGGAACATCTCCTCACCCGCTCTGAAGCCGAGAACTAAAGCCGGCTGCTGCCCCTGGGCTGAGATATGCACCCTCCAGCCCCACCAGCAATTACAGAAAGTGCCCCCAGCTGCGAGCAGGGCTTTGACCAGCTGCAGGTGTGTTCCAGGACCTCTGCCCCTAAAAGGCCCATCGCGCTCCTGACAAAAAACACAATTTCTGCAGTTTTTTTCTCTGGCTGCCAAAGGGAGCCTGGCATGGAGAATGCATCCCATCGATAGTCCGTCCGCTCAGCCTTCCTCTCGCTTGAACTTCTATCCCCACAACAGCCACCTGCTGCAAAAATACCAGGCAAACTGGTAAAATACTGCAAAAATAGCAGGCAAACCCCCCCACACACACGGCACCTCCCAGACACCGCTGCTGGCCGCTCGTTTGCCTTTGAACTGGCATTAGCAAGGCCATAAGAAATGTCCCCACAGATCTTGAATCTGGAATAAACAGAGCACTTTCTAGACCTTGCTAGCAGCATACTGAAGGCGTACCATTAAATATTCATTTTAAAGTGGGTTTCAGACACACGTGACTCCCATAAGCAACGTGCGGCCTCGTCCTCGCATTAGCCTTGTATCTCTTCATGAGAACACTGCAGTTTCCTCACTCCGACTCCAAGAGGTTTGCATCAAATATGCATTTGGGCTGGTCAGCTCTCCAGCTAATAATAAAGGCAAAAATCACAGTAACTAACTGGAGACTCCCTGTCTATAGTATATTACCATTATTATAACAGAAATGCAAGAAGGATCAAAGGACAGAGATGAGACAGCCATTGCATAGTTGGGAGCATTTCTCAGATCTACAGGCAGCTTAAGATGCCAACCTACTGGTGGATATTTTATGTGACAATGTTATAAGCCATTTCACTTCTGATTATTTCAGTGTAAAACGTCCGGCTCATGCTGTTGTCACAGAGTTGTGAGGGAAGGATAAATGCAAGCACGGCTGCAGCTTCAGCTCATGTCCCAAGGGCCACAGGACCGGTTCTCAGCGCCCCTCACGCTGCCTTCACTGTCCGGGCAATTGCTTGGCTTGCGTCTCGCTCCTCTGCCTAGGCTTGTTAGCTCACCTTTTAATTATTGGGAGATATTTAGGTACCTCTGGAAATACGTTTTCTTTCTATTTAAGAGCTGCAACCAAGGGCTTCTACCAGGTTGTCGTCTGTAGACATTGAAAAATATGTGGCCTACTGAAAATGCAAAGAGAAAATACTAAAAATATGAATTAAAATAAAACATGATTAATTCAGTGTCAAACTGGATGGAAGTAGGTAATTATGTGGATTGTTCTGCTAATCCAAAATGTCTGTGTCTGGACTAAAGGATGTTTCTGCATACTTACATGAGTAGTCCCGAACTCCAACGGGAGACTTTGCAGAGGGCTTGCAGCAATGGCTACGTCTGGCAGCTACTGAGTGTGAGTGGCCGTAGCCACCACTGGTCCATGAAAAGGAATCACCAACATTTTTTTAATGGGTATCTCCACTTCTAGGCTTAACCATTTTTCTTGAAGGTACTGAGCTGCTCTTTGGGGATCACTCATTTACTCTATCCTTTCCCAAGGAAACAGAGACGTCCAAACAGAGAATAAAAAGAAGGAGAAAGGCTTTCAGTGGATGGGTAACACGCTGTATGATCTAGAAGCAATCCCACTGGAGCACCTCTCATCTCAAATCCAACATGGCTCTTTCTACTCTACATTTAATTTAAAAAAATTATAAATGTGGCATTGTCTGGCTAGAGCTTTAGGGAAACACAAAGGAACGCCTAGGTAATAAAGCACCAGCTGCTTCCCTGTAGCTAAGTTTAACAGCAAACACATTTTATATAATTTATAGCCTCTGTATATTAAGTCTCTCTAAGTAGATACCTGCTGGAGTGGACATTTCTAGTCCTTGTGCTCAGAAACATGCCAAAGAAATGCTGTTCACCAAGCAACAGTATATATACATTTAAGTATGCATACATATATATGAATTTTTATGTAGATGTTTACATATGAATAGGTGTAAATGAATATATGTATATCTATATCTTATACATACATGTGTGTATAAATACATATATGAAAATTTTCACAGATGGTAGCAAAACCCAATGTTTGTGGGCAAAAGGCTTCCATATAAACCAGCGAGGGCTCCTCACTGGTATCAGTCAGATAGGAATTTGAGGATAACCTCCCTTCTCCTGAAAGGCCATAGCCTATATGACTGAGAAAGAACAAGGTACACCTGGAACAAGAAGTCTGTCAGACCTTCATTGGGATATTGGGCATTTGTCGGGGTCAGAATCAAAGACATAACATTATCCAGCTGACCAAGGAGGAAAAACTTGTGGGTAGAAAAGAGCGTCCCTTAAACGAAGGTCTTAGCTGAGCACAGCAGTTAAGCAACATTTAATTCCCACAGAGCTCAGGCAGGTTTGCAAATGTGTTCAAAGCTAAGCACGAGGCTCAATGCCCTCCTAAGAACAGCAAATGAACCACTGTAGGAAGGCTAATCAGAGGGTTTAGGTAGATATAAATATGAGATGCAACAGTTAGACATCCTTTACTCTTCCAGCATCCCTTGGCACCATCGAGCCGCCTCTGCCAGCCATGCTGCAATGGTTTATACAATAGCTAACACTGAGCTCACTTGACAGTTCCAATTGCTTAGGAATTGCAAAATTAGAAACTGGAGTTAAGGCCTGTTATACGGTGATCATCTCATGCCCAGAGCAAAATTATAGTTGTCGCAGGTGCTAGCTTACACGAGCTGGTTATTTTTATTTTCCAGTCTGTTATTGTTACTAAACACTGCAGAGCTCCACATCTCACACGCAAAATTTTCACTCAGCTCCACCCAGAGTTTGTTTTTCAGCCCCTCCTATTCAGTTACGCCGGGACTGTAAGGGCAGACTGAACTTTAATTTTTACTTACACCCAGAATTACAGACCACAGCAGCGCTGTTTCTCCATGGGAGTGGAAGAGCAAGGGGAGCCACCCCCCCCATGAGGAAAGTCCCCAGTCCACGGTGGGCTGAAGGCTAAGTTTTGCCCCTCTTTTGCCTCCTAGCAAGTTGTCCTCTCAGTTTCAGACCCAGTTACACCCCTCAAATTACTTGATCCTTGCTCCTACTCTTCTTCCAACCAAAAGATTGAAGCGGGATGGGCAATTTGTAATGCGGGCTTTACAAAGAGGGAAAATATTGCTCCATAATACTCTATGACCCTTCTTATTTTCTTTGACATATCCAGTGGGTCACCAGAGACTATGACAGGTAAAATGTACACAGGCCCTTGTGAAGGAAATTGTCCGCCAAGATCACAGAACAAGGTCTGAAAGACAACCCAAGGAGTCAACATCAATTTTCCTGGCACCACTACATAATATGGAGAGCTGACAGAAACTCTGCATCTCCCAGAAAGGAATTAAGTAGCATCTACTGAAAGTAGTATAATTTTCCCAAAGTTTACTAACCCTGAGTAGGCTCTATTTAGTTTTCCTGGTGTTCCATAGGGTAGCAGTGCGGTAGAAGTGAAGGAGGTCTGCCTGCTCCCACCACAGCTGACAGAACATGGGAACCAGTGCACTAAGGTCACTGCAATCTTTGTGATGCCTTGAAACTTCTGCTTTCCAGACTATAAACACTGGAAGCCCTCCAAGTGTCCCGAAGATAAAACAAGACACAGGATTTAGTTCCAAAGTCACGGTTAATGACAGCACATCTCAGAAGCGATATTAAACTGTAAACCTCGGTGGCAAAGGCAGTCTCTCGCTATTAGAAACAAGGGTGAAGCCTATGGCCATATTACCTTATACATCAGCTTCATGGGTTTAACACTTTCCTCCAATCCTCTGGTATTCTGCCTCTGAGAGATACAGGGGATTTAATAGACTTAGATGTGATACAGGCTGGCAAAACCCCTATATTCTAATTTTTTTTTAAATAAAAGAAAAATATCTAATAAATAACAGATCCTTGGCATCAATCGTTGAGGAAGATGCTAACAATGCCAGGTTATTTCCATAGAAATGGATTGACTTTACAAACCCATAGTGATCCACATAACAGTACTCTTCTCTATGTAATCATTATTTCTTCAGCCTACTGAATTTATGCCTCTAAACAGATTTCAAACCCAAGCTTATGAGTCCTCCCAAATACGACATTAACCGACTTCAGAATTCAGATTAACTCAGGAATCTCATAAGAGTCTGTGGAGTGCCACAGGAACGACGTGGCTTCCAATAAGCTGAAAGAAAAACATCCAGAAATATCTGACTCCGTTATTAACGTTCTTGTTTGGAAAACAGCACGGACCACGGTTCATGCGAGAAGGGCTGGCTTTTCAGTTAGCTGCTTGTTCATCTCCATTTTTCAGTCCTCCCACTCCAACAAATTTAACTAGCAACCTTTATAAATCGGCCAATAAATTACTGTAAAAGGAGAATATACTTCCTGTCTAGATAAATGATAGCTGAAAAGTTCCTAATGGGCCTTGTACGTGGGAAGAGGCTGGCTTTGTTCAACACGCTGCATGCTTTTTTCATTAAAAAACAGAGGCTTCATTCACTCAGCCTTCTTATCTGCACCTGTCGTCGCTGCAGCTTGGCAGCTTTTCCACGGTGGTGTGCCGTACGCTATTTTCTCTCAAAAACTAGAGGTCAAGCCAGCCTATAGGGTGTCAACGGGAGGTGGCCGTTGCTGCATCTCAGCATCACTCCCCTGCGCTGGCACCGCATCTCCCGGCCCCCATCGAGCGAGAGCCGCTGCCTGTCCCGCTCCACATGCTGGGATTTGGTGTCCTGCGATGCCGAATTGCCCACGGGCTTGTCTCAGTGTGGGTAATGCACAACACCGAGCCCCTGGGGTCCCCACAGCCACGGCTTGGCTCACCCTTCTCCCTCGGCAATGCAACTTCTGCATTTGTATTTTGACAGGTTGAAGATTTTCTATTTATACAACTACGTTACCTACCGCTTCTGCATCTTAGAAACAGCCACAGAGGACAAATAGGCCTGGAAAAATAATGGGAATCTACATGTTTGTTTTAACTTCCCTAATTCTCTTCAGAATAAGTGGAAATTAATCTTGCAAATGCTTTCACACAAGTTACCTTATCCTGAAAGGGATACAGTCACCAAGCTGAGCAAGGTCTTTGATAAGTAAGAGACTAAGAAAATGAAAATGCTGGCAATTAGCTGCCTTTACTTTGTCAGCAGACCAGATACTGCTCTAATTATACCACACTCGACTTTGCACCAGCATGGCCCCTTAAAAAGCCCTGCCTTTCACACATCATTAATATCACTCATGTCACGTGCCAACGCAGGGCTACCACCACAAGATAAACAACGTTAACGCAATGCAACAGCTACACTTAAAATACACATTTATTGTCAGATTAGCCCCGCTCCCCGGTTGAGCAGCATACGCTCTGATCTACTGCAGCAGTTGCAGACAGTGCAAATGCCAAAGGATCCTGAGTGAAGCATGTCACAGGGCATTGACTTTTAGACTTACAGCAGGCACGGACATTGAAAAATTTGCTTGAGAAGTGGTCAGAGAGATTTGTGTGGCTGCCACAACGTATGGCTCCTTCGATTTCATCACCAATCCCACACACTCTGCAGCCACCCAACTGAAACTGCCCATTTTCAACTAAGCAAGACTTAGCAGACTCTACGGAACGTGCAGTTGTAGTAAAGGAAACCTACAATTTCGGAGGCTCCTACCAGGAGCAGATGTTACACTCAGGAGGACTGAAAAAACGTTCATCAATGTATCTCAAAAAGCATCTGCAATTAAGAGAAGGGATGAAAAGAATTACTACACCCCTCCTATTAATGTCAGCTGGAGCCAGCTTAATCTCCATGTGTGGTTTTCAAAAGCTACTCCCGCAATTCTTACTGAGCTTGTATTTTTCTGTTGCTTATAGTATGCATATTTGTTTGCAAGCAATAGTGATTCTGGCTTTCTATGCGTGCCGAGGTTACAAAACCCGGGACGTATTCACTCAGGCAGGGATGATATCGCATCACCTTGTCTGGATTCCAAGTCACCTCGCGTATGATCACAGACCTCCGAACTGAAACCACCATGTCCTAGTGCCAAGCACTCTCAGCACCTCATTTCGGCTCGGGGGAGGTTTGAAAGCAGCGTGTCACCATACCCCAAGCTCCTTTATTGCTCAGCATATCGCTTGGCGTGAACAGCTTCTCCTCTCAACCTTGTTCTCAAGCCTTCACAAACGCTTCATTATCTTTTCTGAAATAGAAATTGTTCGAGCAATACAGCTGTTCACCCAGTCAGCAAGCTGTGCCGACCTTCAACGGTACGCGGCCAACGCTTGCAGCGCGTTGTCTGCTAATATAGCACATAACACACAAGGGGAGCTACGCCAGGCTGTGAATTCCACTTTAGAGCAAAAAGGAAATCGTGGCTCAGGCAGCTCCACTTCTCCACACCTTTGAGCCTGTTCCCCACGTCCTTCCCCCGGTCTTACCTGCTTTGCTCCTGAGACGCCTCTTCTCTGACTTTCTGCTCCCTTCGGCCCTTACCTAGTCCTTGGCACATTCGCGAGATAACTGCTCTCTTTTGAGGCGGGCTGCTAGAAAAAGATTAGAAAACAGGGTTTGGAGGGAAGAAAACCCTTCATGTAACTACATCATCGCTTAGCAAAGCACAGTGGCAACCACGGACCACTGGGGAAGGGGAATAAACTCCTGGCAGATTCCCTAATACAATAGGAAATTTGCCTTTTCTTTGGTGTAAAGACAAGTAACTTGTCAAAAACCGAAATTTCTGCCTGAAGTCCTATTTTGGAATTTAATGAGCTAGAAATGCTGATGTTCCCTGGGAAGAAACAGAAGTGAGTCCCATCCTGAAATGATGTCAGAGTTACCTGTTAAACCCAAAGCTAAGCCTTGACACCCAAGCATCTGCCCAGGCTCCAGATGTGACGCTGCCGGGTGCCCGTCGCCCACTGGGCTGGCAGGGCATGAGGTCTGGCCCCAGTACAGCCATCCCTTCCAGCTGCCCTGGGCAGGGACCTCTGTTCCGCTGGAAACCCATCAGAGCCAATGCACTGCCACAAAATGTCTGGCTTCAAAAAACAGATGTTTCCGTAAAAAAAAAAAACCCAAACCAACCCAACAGTGTTTAATAAAAAAAAAAAGTCCACCTAATGTGGAGGACGGGGCGCCTGAATAACGAAAGTGGGCTTCCTGGCGTTGGTGCCCTCAGCAGCGCTGCCCAGGCTACGTCTCCTCCTCAACCTTTCCTCTTCAGCTTTTTTCTGGAATACAAACGTGATTATAACGGGACACTCAAATTTCATGCTCTTTCATTAGTAGCCAGGAACTGAAAACAATTAAAATTACCATGCCATGAGTAATGCTTTAAAGTTCTAAGAAGTTATTTCATTTTCTACTGAAAGAGACGGGTGAATTTCAAATCAAGCGAGAAGGATATTACGATGCCTGCAGCCACTCCGCAGAACAACGGCTGCTTCCAAGCCTCTTACCAAAATTCGCCATTTAATCTGTTAATCACATCTGAAAAATGGATGTGTGTGTCAAAAGGAAACAAAACAACTGGCTCGATAGCATTTAGATAAGAAAAAAAAAAGCCTTTTCAGACATGGCTGTTTGACCCTGCAATCCAATTTATGTCATTAGAAACTGTTTGTACTGGGCTCTGCTTGGAGGATGGCGCGACTGCGAGGGGAAGTGACCTGCATTAGAACAACAAATACACCTGGTGTGAAAGCAATGAACTTTAAAAGCCTTTCAGAAATTCAGAGTACTATTTAGTCAATCATATACCACAGAGCTGCCCCCAGAGCGGTATGTCATTTTGATAAATTAACTTGAAAGACTTGGAGCATAATAAAGTCAAACCCGGACCCCAGACTACAGCAATCATGCTTGAATGCAGCATAAAATACTTCCCACAATAAAAGTCACTTGCTTGCTACTGTTTAATGTTTAGGATAATTTTGAACCCGATCAAGGTCAACAGTTGCATAATGTGTTTGGGCTTCACTGGTTTTCTGTGAGTTTGGGTGCGTAGAATAGGAGTGACACCGAAAACATCAGCCTCTGGGGAATACCCGCCTCCCCCCCAAACACTGCTTAGGGCTCCGCAGCCCTCCAAAAGGTGGCTTGCCAAAAAAAAAAGGGATAGCATTTTTTTCAGGGAGAATTCCTGAAAAATGAGGGATTTTGTTCCCTTGAATTTCCCCACAGGCTGAAGGAACGCTGCACAACACGTGAGAGGGCAAGACCGGCTGCAGACGGATGGTACTAATTTAAGATGGGAAGGAAGGAAGGTTGCTGAGAGGAGAGCACGCGCCGTAAGTACAAATGCCCACGGCGGGGGGAAGCCCCCAGGCACAGCATCCTGCTTCTCTCCAGGAATCAGGGAGTCCACTTTTTGGGAGACCACAGCTCCGCAAGACCTCCAGCCCTTGCCGAGGCACCGCACCCTTCTTCTGACTTCATTCTTGGCAATTGCATCACTTCACCGTCAAAGAAGTCCTTCCAAAAAATCCCTATTTTTGGCCCAGTTCTGATCTGGCCCCTCATTTTAAGCATCAATTTAGCACAACTCACCACATGTTGCTGGTGCCTATCCCCTTACAAAATATTTTCTCGTGTGTGGGCAGGGTTTTAGACCCCGGCGCGTGGGGAACAGGGCTGTGCGGCCGCTCCTCAGAGACGCCCAGGCAGGGCACGGAGCGGGGCGCCATGCTGGGAAGCCTCTCCCGGAGCACAGCTGGCTTCCCAGCCCCGGCTACAGGCGTCTCTCTCTTTCTGGAGGAAAGCATTGCATCTCCTGCTGTTGCCGACTATTTCTATACCGCAATCGGTAAATAAAGCGTGTTACTCAAAGTTTAACCAGAGCCTTCACAGGCCATAGTTCCTCTTTCCATCCTTATTTCCGCACTCCACTGCCGGTGGGCTCAGCAGCAGGCGATGGGTGGCCATCAGAGGGGAGAGCAGCCCCATCGCCCCCAGCCATTCCTGCCGGCGCATTCCCATGCTCGGGGGCCAAAGGAGCAAGTTAACGCTCAGCCTTTGCAAAACCATCACCTCAGGGAAGGGGAAGGAAGAGCATTAGTTTTCACAGGGAGTAAACACTATGACTCAGTTTTATTTCACAGACGCCCTGAGTAATTTGGTGCTGAGGGAAGGAAAAAAAGATACTTAAAGTTTTTCCTACCAACATGTCTAAAAGAATCTAGTTATGTGATCTGCTGATTCTTCTTCTCCGACACCAGCACGGCTAATCTTGTACGAGCCCCAGCAATTCTTCTAAGGAAAGGACGCAGACCTCTGCCCATCACCCTAAGGAGCAGCTGAACTTCAGACACTTCGGGCACTTTCCAAAGAGCACAGCCACTGTAAAGTCTACAAAAAATTCACTCTTTCTGGTCAGCTTTCCTTGTCGGAGGCTGCCGAGCAGACCTCAGACACCTCCCTTCCTGAAGGGAGCCCCAAGTGCTCCGCCACACGTCCTGGAGCCAGACTCCTCTTTGGTTTGGCTCAGATGTGCCTTCAACTGCCGTCCCAGTTATCTCATTTTTCCACTTGACTGTGCGGCACAATCAAAAACCGCTCTGTTTTATTTTGCATTACACTTTGGGCATTGCCTTCCTCCTTCTGAAACGACAAATTAAGGGAACACGGTGGGAAAATAACCATCACAGCTCTCTGCAGAGCACTTGCGGCTGGCGGCTGTTAGTAGTCATCCAGTTTTATAGTTTAACGCTCACTTGTCTTTTTACCAAACCCCCCAAATACTGAGNATCTAGACTTCACAAGACCATCTAGTATTCTGTCGCCTTCTTTCATAAAGATTTTCTTTTGGCCATAGAAGCCAATGCATAAAGAATATTTACTCAACATAAATATGCAACCAAAGAAAGAAAAGCTACGACTTCTGAAAAGCAACACGCACAGCCTATTGCTTCTCCACCAGCTTTTCCATATCCTGCGAGTCAAAGCACCTTGGAAATTAGGTCAATATACCTTCTGAAGTTTCCTGGTGTTGTTTGTTATGAAAATAAACAATTATCTGGGATTATTTCCTTGAAAATGACTACCCTCGGGAGATGCCGATAGGCTCTGCAGACAGAGGGGCTTTGCCCAGTTTAGGTTTTTGCAGCTACTGCCGGTCACAAGCGGGGCTGCCTGAAATATCTGATGCAGCACGACCACATGAAGCAGTTTCTTGCATTTTTATTTAACCTTGCTAAATGCACTAGTAAGAGGGGAGGAAAAAAATACAACAAAAAAAGTGAAATTAATCTGCCCAGAGTCACAAAAACTCCCTTCTTGCACGCTTTTAAGACAAAAAAGCCCCCATACTCGGGTTTCTGTTTCCCTGCCTCTCAGCTGGGGCTGGATATACAAACGCTTTTGAAGTGGCCCATTTTTCCCCAGGGGAAAGACACCAAGCGCGGGCGCTCGGCACAATCCCCCGCCGCGGGTGTTGTTAGCCAGCCCCTTCCCCGTGAATCGGCATCTGTGCTGGCCCGATCAATGGTGGTCTGTGCGCAGACAGAGCCCCTCTCAGTCTAAACCCAGAGCCAGCGGCGGTGGCTCAATGATGCACTTCACACATAAAAGGTTTTTGCTCGCTCTTGAACCACGAGTGGGTTAAACTAAACCCTGGTTACAGCAGGGAGGAGGGTGGACGGCGCTACGCAAGTATATGCATCACCTCGAGCATCCTTGCGCTGCGACAAGGGATGCTCGTCCCCTCTTCCTCCGAGATTGGAGCTACAGGATGGGCTACTTTTCCAGGTTTTATCTCAATTATAGAAAACTGGCTTGCAAAGGTCTCAGATGGCACAATCAGCACGCTACGCCTAATATTACAGATCTGCATCTGTGGTTACATGTAAGAAAGGTTAGTGCTATACGGCATATCACAATGAGCTCATTGTTCATGTATTAGGTAGGGGCCACGTTTTAATTTTGCTACCGATGAAATAACAAAAGGGCCGTTTCCATAGGAAATCACAAGAATTAATTAACCAGAACATAAGGACCTTCATATCCTGCTTTCAAGCTGGGATTTCACTTTGAACTCAAGGACGTCCTAATTCCCGTACCTCGACCGTAACATCTCCGAAGAAACAACCCTATTTTGGGTTTGCGTGCAGAGGAAGAGGCAGCGAGGCTCGGTATGCATATTGCTGTGCATGAACTCACCTCCTGAAGTCATGTTTATTTATTAATGTGCACTCCTTCCCAAAGCACACTTGTTCAAGCTACTCCTTGGAGTTAATAGGTCTTATCTTTCCTACCTGCCTGCTGGATTAGGCACAAACTTTTCTGTAAGACAGAAGCCAAGTACCCATAACGACATTTCAAAGCAGGTCCACAGCCTTCAGACTTTTCCACCAATCCTGAAAAGCTCCTCTGGTTTATAACTTTTAAATTGTGTTGCACTTTACCTCTCAAGTGTAATTAATTTACAGAAACATCCTTGATTTCACCTAAAAATAATTTTTAAAATGTTTCTAAGGTGAATGTCACTTGAGCTTCAGGACGCAGGGACATCTCAGCTGGTTTCCCTGGAAAAGCAGAAGGAGTTTTCTCAAATATTTTTAAACATAACCCTCAGTTTTGCTTTCAGAGATCACATCCTCCCATGTGATAATTACAATTATTGCCCCAAGACTCCTCTGTGTTGAGGATGGTGAGGGCAGGAAGAGTCAGACTCCCTCAGTGGCGTGTAGAACAAGCTCTTCCTGCCCCTCAAACCAGAGGTGAAGCCTTCGCAAGGTCTGGAGGAAAAACCTATTCATGCCCATGAAAACAGGAACGAGACGGAGATGACTTCTGCTTCTTCCAGATAACGCAGAAGGCTGGGTGCTGCAGTGCTGGAGCTACCCACAAAATAAGGTGCGTGAGTCAGGATGTGAAGGCTGACTTGGCTTAAGCTTGGCTTAAGCTACTGAGTGGAAAAATATTATCTTTAATAGGCTTTATTGAATCACAGCCACATTATTCACCCATAGATTTTGGGTTCTGAACAGTTCACAGCTCTAAACAGCAAGATCATTGTATTTGTGCAACAGCTTTGAAAAGCCAACATTTGTCTGAGCTTACAAACATACTTAAGCCTGTTCTTCAAACAGCAGTTGATGAAAACAGTGCTTCTCAATTAAACCAGCATATATTAACATTTATTAATTTCCTCTCGCTTCTTTGGTTTAGTCTCAGGGTGACAAATAGGCCACAAAGACATCGGCCGGCTCCTGACACCGCGGACGCAGGGGAAGCCCAGGAGGTGCATGCAAGCACATGTCTTCTCCAGCGACGCGGACACGCGTGTTTTGCAGCAAAGTTCAGCCAGGACGAGGTGCCCTCCAGATACACAACTTATTCTTCATTTCTACTCCATCAGATCATGGAAACGTGACAAAGTCAGGATGCGCGATAGGAAAACAAACAAAAATCCCGCCTGTGATGTGCTTTAGATCATGACTCATGCATAGCACACAAGTGCGAAGTTTGCCCTTCCCTTTTGTCAGTGAAGGGTTTGAAATCCGGCTCCAGCGGTGCCTCTCGGCCACTGCCGTTTGCAGAACAAAGATGCTGCAGCGTCGAGTGCCAGAAAGGCTTCCATCACAGAGAGCAACTGAAAGGAAAAGGTGTTTCAGGAGCAAAAGGGAACAGCATGTTTACTGTGTAATGTCACAGAGTATATGCTGAAGAGGAAAACAGAACTGAAGTACTCTCTTCTTTCTTTGTCCTACAGTCAAGAAGGACGGAAAACTCTCTCTCTATCAAAATAAGCAGCCTTGCTTTCCAGACAGCACCAAAAACTGCAGTCACAGAAGAACATACGCTTGTAGATGACCAGAATATATCTTGTCCTCCAGGAAAAGAGAGTGCCAGAGAGTTTTAAAGTCTTGTTGAGAGTCATGAGAGCATGTTCTCACTTTCCTTTAAACTACCAGCGGAACTGTAAACCTGATGTATAGCGTCATCTAAAAAAACGAAGGCTTCCAGCCATCAAAAGGAGTGCAATGTAAACTTAAATATTTGATTCCTAGGAGCAGCCATATAACAAGGTACGGGAACATACCTGAGTGCAGAGTAAACTCATAACTGCATCATTTACAATTCTGCCCCCGAGCTCCTGTATTTCAGCATATAAAACAGAAAGATAATCTCCATATGGCTTTCTCTTCAGAACTTCACCCAAAAAATGTCAGAGCCAAATGAATGCGTTTTATATCCACTCGGTATGTTATTTCCTAGCCCATATTGCGGTTTCTTTTGATTTCCCCCGATGGAAGTGGTACTTCCCTGTACCGGCTCAATCAAGGAGGTTGTTGGCCTATAGCCACAAAGCCTCCCCAACCATTACACCAACAGAGAGGGCAGGTTTTGGCCAGCCGGCGTGACTGACCACCAGACAAATAGGGAAACCCAAATTATTAATGATAATAAAGAAGCAACACAAAATTAGGGGGAGCAGCGCCTTGTTCCCAATTAAGTCAATACTCATTTTATCCCTGACCCTGGTGGGATGAGGACTTGGGTCACTGTAATTAAATTCTTTTTTCCCTCTTGAAGTTGGGGCTGCAATATATTAATTTACCATTTGTCTGACAGGACATTCTGGCTGCAATTTATTTAATGAGGAGAATCAGAAGAAACAAATGAGGCAGGACAGCAACAGAAGATTCACGGTGGGTTAAAAAGAGAAGAGGAAAGCAGAGATGTGATTATCTCCCTACATGTCTGTAGGAAGAACGGCAAGCTTGAGCAAAAAGAAAGACTTTAAGAAGCTGATGGAGCTGTAAGATGGGAAGCGGTTTGTTTTTCCAGAAACNAGCAAAAAGAAAGACTTTAAGAAGAGCTTAACTTTAAGACTTTAAGGAGCTGTAAGATGGGAAGCAGTTTGTTTTTCCAGAAAGAAAATCAAATCAGGTGGATTTCGTATGGAGGTTTTCTCGGTATCTCAGAAAGTGGCAATAAGCAGAGAGGACAGCGAGCGGTACAAGGCTGTCCACAGTGAACAGACAGCACGCGACGAGACCTCCTCCTTCATCCGACACTCTTACACCGTGTTGGATGGAAATATCCTGGCGCAGGAAAACCAGAGACAACGAGAGTCACTCCTTTTCCCCCGCTGGACACAGGACTGTCCTGGGGTGGACGTGCACCACCCGGCTCCGTGCGCCTTCCCCTCCACCTGCGCCAGCTCACGGCGCCCAGCAGCGCCCGGGGACCTGAAACACGCCGGCACCCAGGGCCTGACACCCACAGCACGTGCATTTGGGGAATTTCAATGCCGACGAGGGTCCAACCCAACCCTGTGGACTAACCGCTTGTGAGCTGAGAGCCTTAACGGGGATTTGGAGCGCATCATCCAGCAGAGTTTCAGCCCAAAGAAATTCAGCACGGGCCCCCCCAGGGCGGCTCCCCAGCCCGAACCCAAGCACAGTGAGTGGGGACAGCCAGGAAAGCCACCGCAGAAGCGCACTCCAGATGTGACCCGGAATGGCCACAAGAAAAATCCTCTCCCTAGGAAAAAACACAGATGTATCGCAGGGAGGCGTCACTGCTGGCTCTTGCTGCCCAAGGCTGACCTGTCCCAAGACCGAATGCAGCCACACCAAACTGGTTGTCATTTTTAGTTACCGTGGAGAATGCCCCATCCACAGTCAGGCAAACCGGGCAGCCTGGGCAGGCGATGGTACGCACAGCCACCCAGGAGCCGTTCCTCAGGTTATGTGAGCTCTGTGCAAGCAATCACAGTAATATACCAGCTTGGACACTGCAGTGGCAAGCACCTTCCATTGTGAGGGAGATCACAACACACCAAAATTCGCTCTTTTATACTGCAGTGTTGAGCTGTGGTTACAAAAACGCCGCACCAACTCCTTTCACCCTCGGGTAATGTGCACTGCTCTGTTGTATAAGAAAGGGATGTGCTATTCAGCTCTTTGATTTATTCAGGTAATATCAATTCAGGCTGATTGCAACATACTGAAATGGCAAGTACTGGACACACATTTAAATTTAACTATCTATGGTGACACAGTGATAAATTTAGACTGGCTCCAGGACCAGTGTTTGTCTCTATACGTCACTTCACAGCAAAGCTCTATGCCACTGAAAACCTCCAGCAGTCCCTGAATTGCTGTTCTGTCACTTTCCCCCAAATTTAGCCTTTTGAAGAGCACTGGAAAATCTGAGGGAGATGAGAGAAAGCGTTGCTAGCACTGGATACGCACAGCCGGCCCCGCTGGCTTCCCTCCCCCTCAGGCACCCCCACACTGCACCCTCCACCACACTGCACCGTCTCTCCCGTTTCTCTGTACCGCACACACAAAGAAAAAAGTAACTAAACCAAAAAAAGCCCATCTAATGCTACAAAGCCAGTACCTACAATAAATCTAGATGGCCTGCAAAGCTGCCCACTTCATAAGTGAGGTTTGTGTAGCTCAGAGAGCTCCTTGCTCGCGGACTTGCAAAGTGCCGCTTCTTCCCCTCCCCGCACCACTGGGGCTGGAAATTGCCCCTACGCGCCATCCATAGGCTCCAAATGAGCCAGCGCTTCCAATTCCTGCTCTGCTGTATTGCCCTTAACTCCGAGTTTTCTTCAAAAGGCGTGGAGAGCCTGGGGACATCGTCCGAATCCTCCTCTGCAGCAGACCGCTGCTGTTTCTGGGGGCAGCCCACTGAGCGTCCACCCCTCTGTGACTCGGGTAGGAACACCACAAAAAATTAATTTATCTTTAGATATTTGCCCCCAAAGGCAAACTGTTTTCCCCGCGCCGCTCACGGAGCTATCAGAACACCACCTAAACAAATGCTCTCCATTCCGCGGGCAACTAACCCCATTAAAAAAAAAACAACACCACAACAACACTAAACCTACACCTTAAATTTCCTTGCACGTGTTTTCACATACGCTACTGCTCCGCACTCTTAAGCAGCGAGTGACACAGTTCACAAAGGCTCACACAAAGGCTTCGATGCGGGAAGACGCTGATAGAGAATTTGCTCAGTATGTGGTCTGGGTAGTCCAAGACATGGAAGAAAAGCTTCGATTCCTCAGGTTTGCTCCTCTCGGGAACCAGCACCACACAGCAGCGAGGCACGCAGCCCCCGGGGACGCAGGGATGGGGGGTTACTGTGTTAGTAACACCAACCCCGATGCCTCTGCTTGCTCCTGCGTCCGTCTGAGCAGCTCCCTCGCCTACGAAATCACACATGTACAGGAGGAAAATGAACAACCTTATGAAATTTCCCAGCTCAAGAAGAGAGGATAAAACTCGAAACATCCTCTATGAAATGTTTTTGGGTGATAGACAGTTTTATGTTTGGGGGTTTTGGTTTGGGTCATTTTGCCTTACATACTAGAACACACTAGGTGTTCACGGGAGAGCTTCACTATAGAGATTTCTGTATGCGATAGCGCGCCCCTGCACGCTGCTGTGGCAGGGAACCCATGTGTCAGGGCAACGCCTGTGCACCGACAGATCACTAAAGGCAACCAGACATACAAAGATTACAAGAAAGCAAAATATAGTAGGTAAAGAAATATATTAGCTTAGGTTGCATTGAAAACATATTTGGTAGCAGGGTATTAGTTGGGAAAATCTACCTTAGAGCAGCGTAGATGAAAGGTTTCGTGTAGTAATGTATAAAAGGTAAGGAGAGTTATTGCCTGGTTTCCATAAAGCAGATTCTCCTTGTTCGGACACTATCACCTCACCCAACTTCTGCCCCCGCCTGGTCCAGCGCTTAAGCCCACGCTGGTTTCTCCCAAAGAGGTCTGTAATAACGGAGCTGCAGAACGCTCTGTGGGAGATGCAGCTCGTGAGGGAACAGCACCAACCCGCATCCACGCTTTTCTTCGCTCATAATTTGCTTGTGGTTGGTAAAGAAAACGGCCGAGCCATTTCGCCCGTGCTGCGCCTCCCCCGGCAGCCCGACCCGCAGCCTCTCCGCGCCACCGCGACGCCTTCTCCTTGGGGAGCGAGCGCGCACAAACAGCCACCGCTGCCGGCGGCGCGGGGAACGCGGAGCCGGGCTGGCGGCAGAGCAAGGCAAGGTACCGCCGCCGCCGCTCATTCCTGCTGGGTGCAATATTGGAGACAATGACCATCCAACGGGCAGCGCAAGGCTTGCAAGCAAACAGACATGGGGTTTATTATCTCAGCGGAGGTTCTCCAAACCGTGCCTGAAAAACTACCCTCGGGATAGTCTGCTCCGCCGGGATCCCCGAAACATGTTTTTCTGCCAAAATAACAATGGAGCGGGCTGAGTATCCTTGGCCTGACAATTCCCCCCAAACTTTCTGGAAAAGCCAGATCTACCCCTACAGCTGAACAGCGCGCACCGTTAGTCATGCCAAAAAAGTAACCACCTCAGACGACATCTCCAAAATGACGGCTCAGAGGAGGCGAGTTCCAGCAGGAGAAGGGCCCCACCACAAGCACTGCAGCTGCCGCGGCGCAGAAAGCTCGGATGGCAAAAGCAAGACCCATCACGCAGCAGGACCAGGATTCTCCTGCAGCCAAGCCCTCGGGGTGAGACTCTACAGAAACACCCTCCCAAATGCGAGACTGGCTTTGTTAGGGAGCAAAGGAGGCGCCTTCTTCCCCTGGTGCTAGACAAAGGCAGTGCCCGGGCTTTGCCCATGGGAAAAGACACCTCCAGGAAATGATGGCTCAAGGTTACCACCAGCTCCACCTCCGTCCTTTGCTGGAAGGGCTGGAAAAGCCTTTCTGGAGCTCCCCAAGTGGACTACTCAAACACTGTGGCTTGCAAAGAGCAGGTCAGGGGAGCCCTAGCTGACCCCGTGAGCAGTCTGTCTTCAACAGCCAAACACAGCACCTTTGCACAGACTGGCCGACAGTTGGCTTTCCGCTCTACAAAATGATTAAAAGAGTAAAAGGGAAAAAAGCCAGTCGCTTAGGAAGAAAAAACGCCCTTTATGCAATCACACAGGGAGAAAAAGAGCCTCTAACCTTTGAGCAACGCGGGCGCAGTGTCCTGCAAGATGGGACCCTCTCGGTTCTGAGGGACCAGCCGATCCACTGCCGCTGCCGTGCTCCCACCTCCACCGCCTCTGGCATCAGGCAGGCTCTGGCGCAGAGGCACCCCCACCTCTCCTCTCCGGCACGCTCCTCTCCTCCATTCCTTTCCCCCTTCTCCCTGGCTTCCCCCCACTGCTCTTCTCTGCGCTGTCCTTCTCTCTTCCCTCCGCCAGCGCAACTCCGGCCAATGCACTTCACTCACCCAAAAACTACCTTCTGCTCATTAGGAACATGGGAGTAGGTCCCTGATATGCTGTATTCATTTTAATTATATTATTTAGCAACCAGATGTCTTTGCGAGCTGTGAATTCTTCCATCCAGAATATATTCCTTGATAATCAAGGGAGAGAACTGTGACTCAAGGAACTCAGTTTGTTCACATTGGTAGGTGCTTATTAAACACCTCCTCACTACAGGAATCTCCAAATAAACATACCAGTACATTTATTTTCATTGCTTATGGGGGCATCGCAGCGAAAACAGAATTTGGACAGCAAAGTACAGCCCAAGATTTCCGCGCTGTACCAAGAGGATGCCACGGCCAATGATGCAAACAGCACTGTAGAGAAGAAAGCAACTACATGTAATCAAACACTACAGCTGAAGACTGAGATTTTTAGTCCACTGAATATTGATCACATTGTTTATGCTACCGTTACTCCGCCTGAAGACGCTGTAATGCCGTACCTCAGCTCCTGGAGAGCACCTACTGCCAGGGAGGGGACGCGCAGCGGTGACTGCTCAGACGACAGCGAGTAAGGGGTTCGGACAGATGATTGCTCGCTTACCCCCTCCCGGCAGGAGCAAGAGGCTGCTGAGCACAGCAGGGGGAAGCGCCCCTCTTTGCTGAGTGCTAATTTGGGTAATGGATACGGGCGCTGGAGGCTAAGGAAGCAGCTCCCACCTGATGCGCTCTGAGACTTCACACATGAGCTGACTTTTTGGATGCTCTCATTGCATTGTTACTTTCAGAGCAAATTGGCTTATTTTTATCCAGAGGTCAGACTCTGATGGCCTTTCTTTAATAGCCACTCCGTGCTTGCCAGGTTAAAAAATGAAGCCAAGCCCTAGGCTCCAGCCTCAGCCACGTCCAGGAGCAGCAGTTCTGGTCTCCTACCCAGGAACAGCTCGGGGAAGAGCGCGCTGCCCACACCAAGCACGGGAAGCGCAGTTCGGGATTGAGCAGGGATCAGCCCCCACCAGGGGCAGTTGACGGGAGCAGAGAGCAGGACATCTCCCACCCGTGGGCCACGCGACAGCCACGGAGGGAGCAGCAGCCGCGGGGTGCACAGACACCCCTTGCTCGCCTGCAGGAACGGGCCATACAGGAGCGTAACACAGACCTAAACTCGGGATAAGCTTGGGAGAGAGAAGAAAGGAGCCTGACGGAAGAGATGACAAAAGGAAAAGGGAGGGAAGAGGATGACAGCAGACACACAAGCGCCCGAGCCCTCAGCAGCATCTCCCCGAGCACCTCACTCCCAAAGTGCCGGAGCCGCCCCACACTGCACCCACCCCCGGCTCCGGCACATCAGTGAACCATCCGCCACTGCCTCGCTGCGGCCTCCTGGCAGGAGGCGTATTTACTAAACCAGGGAATAATACATCTCGTGTAACATAATTTACTGCACAGTTTCACAGCACTTCTAGAAAAACTCATCCTGGTGTCACTGTGATTACCAGCCACTATCTCTGCATCTGTCTTTTTAGTTGGATGCTGTTTTGTGCTATTTCATCCATAATTGTAGCATAGGAGAAATCAGTTGTTTCATTATTTATTTTTTATCTCAAAAGATAATATCCTACTACCCTTCCCCATCATTTCATAAATCAACACACAGGGGGCTTATGCTGATTAAATTACATCACATAACCATGCACCTTCTTTTTCATCACGGAAGAAAAAAAATTATGACCTGCAATTGTCGGGCAATCCTCCCCCCTACCCGGAGGTTTTCACACGCTGGGTACCTGCGCCCAGCAGCGAGGACGCGTTAACAAGCCGAAGAAATAACACACACCAAATCGCTGCACGCAGATTTCCAAGGTTCCTCTTGGCCGGCACAGCCCCATTCCCCACTTCCCAGCAATCCAGCAAGAAGAGCAGAGGGCTGGAAAGCACTGCTTTAATTATCGCCATCGGTCTCTGAGACAAGGCACTTAGGAGCTCTAGCTGCTGTAAACGCTCCCCTGACGGCAGGTAAGGGATCTGCTGGAAGAGGGGTTTATGTGGGGAAACCTCGGGGAGAAGGGGTGAGCCTGGGGAACGCGCAGCTCCAGACCCGCAGGGACGGGGGCCAGAGGGCATGTGAGAACCTGGGCTGGCTTCACCCTGCTGTGATGATCGATGAAGGGGACACGTTTGGAGCAAGGACAACCACTCGCCTCTCCGTACCTCTCAGAATCCTCCTCCAGTCTCCAGCGGTTCATGGCGAGGGA
This sequence comes from Rhinoptilus africanus, assembly GCA_013400135.1. Taxonomy (NCBI): domain Eukaryota; kingdom Metazoa; phylum Chordata; class Aves; order Charadriiformes; family Glareolidae; genus Rhinoptilus; species Rhinoptilus africanus. The sequence continues at coordinate 553,692 of VXBO01014877.1, read as the reverse complement.
CCTCCCCAGCCACAGGTTGTTTCTCTGCATTTAATAACCCTCTACGGATTATCTTTTTTTTTCCTGTGTGTTCCTCACTGTATTTCAAACCATGCCATCGATTTGAGTGGTGTTTAAATGAACTCCGGAACTCGGGCTTAAAGCTGTCACCACCATAAATAAGTGATTGATACCAGCGATGAGTTGTGCCTCCTCCTGTTTGGGATTCATTTGGCCCCCGCCATTCACTGCAGACAGACAAGCCGGTTTTCCTGGAAAAGGCGGCTGGACTTTCTGTCTTCCCACATTTGGGGCCAGTTCATGCTTTTGGCAAAAGCACGGCGGCAGAGTCCAACCTCCTCCTGCTCCCTTCCCACAGCTCTGCGCCCTGTGGGAGTCGTGGGGAGACGGCTTTCCTAGGGTGAGAGGATGGGGAAGGAGCCCCGTCCCCTGCACCCGCTGCAGAGCCCACTGAAACGGCATTTTCCTGGTGAGACCGGGATGGGTATGTCCATGCATCTCCGTACATGGCTGATGCAAATAACCATTCAACTACAACACGGGGAAAAAAGGCTGAACACCACTTTCTATGCAGTGCTGTGTCCCACCTTTTCCAGTTTTGGAACGACACGAGGACCACGGCACGAAACTCAAGAGCAAGCCAAGAGGCAGAAGAAACCCACCTCTAAAGCTCTACTTCTCTGCCCTCTCCCCTCGCTTTGCACCTCTGTTTGAATAATTAATTTATTTATTAACTTCCCTGCTTAAAATGTTAAGAAACAGTCAAGCATCAACACCAGGGACATTTTAGGCAGACATACACGTGGTTTTGATCACAACCTAGAGGTTGCCAGCTTCTACCTGCAACACCACGAAGCAGCATTGTACTGGGCGAACACCACAGTCATGAAGAGCTTCAAAATAATATTGCCCACCTACCACCAACTTTTGAGCCCTGCAATTTTTATGCTGGTGAATCCAGAAGCGGTGTGACCGTATACGTATTTTTACCCCTCCCGCAGCGTGGTGGGGTATGTCTGCCTGCCCGTACACCGCACCAGTAAAACAGCACTGCTGGCTGGGAGGGTAAGTCGGAGCCCTTTACGCGGAAGGCAAGCAGGGGCAGAGGAACGACGACACACAGAAAAGGGGCAGTCACCAGTTCATGCTGCTGCCAAACTGCCCGGTCACCCCTTCCCAACGACCAGAGCATCACGCACAGAGCCTGACTTTTTATATAGGAGATGCTTAAAACAGTGAAAGCGTGGAGCCAGGCTCTAAAGGAAAGGAGTCAAAGAAATATCCTGGAGCACCTTGATGGGGGGGATGAGAAACCAGTGCCTGAGCTGGAGCTGCCACGTCCTCAGCTGTCCCCCGAGGCCACCCCATCACCGCTGCCTCCGGCCTCTCCCCATGTACTGATTCACCGGCTGGTTTTGCCCAAGAATTTTCACAAATGCACAAAATGCTCTTTTCCTAGTCGTTTCCAACTAGAGCTCTTACTTCCATTTATTAAAAACAACATCGTGCATTTCTGCCTCGTGCCTTTCGGCTCCTGCCTCCAAGGCCGCCTCGCTCAGCAGCCCCCCCGCCGGGGGCGCGAGTGGAGACCACCGCGGAGAGGAACCGGCTGATGGACAAACGCACATTCTCCCTTGACATTTCTGTTTGGTTTCCCCCCGTTTTTTTTTTTTTTTAAAAAAGGAAGAAAATAAAAGAACCAACAAAACCAATTATTTTTTTTTTCTGCCAAGCCGGCACAATCAGCTCCTCCAGCAGCAGGGCACCAGCCCAATTTATTACAGCTAAATACGCGGTGGCCATTTCGCCAAAAGAGTCGCGTGGCTTCCTCCAGGCTGGAAAGAGGGCCAAGACCACAAAGGCAAGGCTGGGAGCGGACAGTACAACCAGGACATCAGTCTAGGAAGGCTTATTTTTAAAGGCTTGCTATTTAAAAGGCAGGTTTACCGAAGGGAGTTGACTCCAAAAAAATATCAACCTTAGTCTCAGCCCCTTCAACCACATCCCCCCCAGTTTAGTAATCTCTGATCACTAGTTGGCAAAAGCATCCTCTGGGTGGAGGGATAAATATCGGATAAAATCACCTTAGTGGTAACCCAGCCCATGGAAAACACTCCCAACCCTGGCAAAAGGCATCAGAAACAAAACGACATTTTCCCCCTCTTTCACCCTGAGACCCTGCGAGCAGCCAGGTGGTTTCCCAACCTTCTGGAACTGCTCTCACTTTGCTTAAAACGTGCCCAACGGCTCGGGGGGGTCATTGTTCATGGGCGCAGGTTGCTCCGTAGCAGCCCCGCCAGGAGCGTGCCGGATGCCGGCCTCCTGCCAGGCACGCAGCTGAGCCGCGCACCCCCCAGGAACGACACTCTTCATCTCTGACCTAAAACACCTCTGCTTTCTCTGATAATCTGGTGCCGCATCATCACACGAAAGCGTCTCAATATTTTATACAGCAGCGTAAAAATCGAGGAGTGAACCCCCCTCCTCGCGGTGGCAGAGAGAGAGGTCTCCAGTTCATCATCCGGTTTAACGTTTCCGTGCTGTCTCCCAATCCGCACCACCTTTTCTTATTGTTTAAACGCACCCAATATTTCACGCTCTAAGGATTATCACCCCTCGCACAAGGTCCTTGATGGGCCACCGCCGCCCAGGCTGAGCAAGGCTGCTGGCCTCACTTGCAGGAGGAATTTGATCGATTTTGTAAAGGTTAGGACCAAATTAAGATTTAACTTTCATATTCTCGACACTTCTCTTTTTTTTTTTTTTTTAAAGGTATTTTGAAGAAATTATTGCTGCAATAAAAGAAAGGACAAATACATGTCAGTAATAGAAAACAAATTTATACTCCTGCTGCGACAAATGGGCCGTGCCGCGCTGTGTCCCTGGCCGGAGGGGACGCCCCGGCCCGGCCTCGCTTAATGGGAACTTCTCATCCTCTTCTGCCAGGCCAAGTTTCCACCTGGAGATTTGATATTTGCCTTCATGGCTGGTTCTTAATCAAATAGGGTACTTTTAGAACAAAATTACCATGGCTACATTATGGACACAAGACATCACACTTCAAGGGCACAAGCCAACCATTAAATGATGGACATTAGAAAGAAACTTTCCTTGTGAGCAAGTTATTAGGTCCCGACGGTGCCGCTTGCGTTTCTGCTCGGAGGACACCACCTTTGCCCATGCCCCTGCACCCTACCTGCCATGTGGGACTTGGTCTTTCTACTTTGTCCCTTCCCCTGGGGACGTGCCCGTGAGCCCCGAGCACCCACCCCCCTGCACGCCTTCCCCCTTGCAGAGAAGCACGTGGCTGTCACAACGAGGACCACGGGAGAGGAGTGGACTATGGATACTTAGCAGCTCAGACCCCAGGGACCAAAGAGGCTGTGGTTCTCCAGCCCTCACCACATCCCGAGGAAGCCCCAAGAGCATCGCCGTTACCTTCAGCCACATCAGGATGAAGCTTCACGTTCATTTCTGCTCCTCGGGAAGCACCTGGTTTCCGTTCTCAGGGAGGTGCTGCGACGTGAGAGGGCTCCCCTCTCCCGAGAACACCACTGTAGCCACGTGCCCCAACTCTTCTTTGTTATAACCACCTTCCAGGGCTGCGAAACCACCCAAAACTTGCACCAGTACCTGCCCCTCAGCCCGTGTGCCCACTGCCGGTTGGATCTACTGCACAGATCCTACAACTGCAGTTTCTGGGAGTATTTGCCGAGGCAAAAGCAAGGAGGAGAGTCCCCTTCCACCATGCTAACTTCAGCCAAACCACCTTTAAACCTCCACGCTGTGGCAGGCTCCAGACAAATAAGGAGGTCCCGTGGTGTACACATAAAAACCCAAGGGCTTTGGCCAAGAAGGAAAGGACGGAGCTATACAAGATAAAGTTATGGGCCATCATTTTTAGTGGCATTTCTGTGCAGCTACTTTCAAATTACCCATTATCCTAAGTTTTCTTTTTCTCCCAACTTGAAGATAATTCAAAAATAACTTGATTACACACACTTCCATCAGTCGCAACATTACTGAGGAAAAAAAAAAGTTTTCCTTATTACTGCCTAGTGCTTAATTCATTTGACTCTTTCATGTAGTTAATACAGCTTGTTAAGTAGTAATATAATCAAGAATGGCAAGTATGGATACTACTTTTACGGAGATTAAATAATCTCTAAAGAAAGTAGCAACAAGAGTTGGAAAGAAAATCCAATCCTGCTGGAAATGCATTAGTTTTAAAAAGGACAGACTTGATAGAAAGGGCATTGATTAAATCAGCTGAGGCACTGTGTAAAATAATTGGGTGGGGGAAAAGGGCTAGTTAATTATTATGCTATAAACATGATTATCGCAAACATAAGTATTTGCACAGATTACAGTCGGCTGTGTGTTTTTCCAGTGATGAATCTGCAAGATTTCTGCCTGGAACAGCTATACATTATATATATAAATACGCACGGTATATACATTATACACACACGCTGTATATAACATACAATAATTAAAAAGAGAGGCAAGCTCAAACCCAAGACTAATGCCTCCCAGCCGTTATCACCATGAAAATGGCTGAGAGAAAACAGCCTCTTGCCGCACACACGCGATATCCCGGGATGCAGAGCACGGCCCCCGCCGGGAGCAGCGCGGCACACCTTCCCTTCTCCAGCACCTTCCCCCTGCAAAGAGGAGCCGCGGGGTGAGGACGCTGGGATTTATTCTTCCTGCTGAAACTCCTGGAGATCCATCAGTAAGGATGCCACCAGCCACCAGCACCTGCAGGACTAATGAAATTCTTTCCTCCACCCACACAATCATTTTTAATCAACAAAAGCTGGAGTATCTACGCATTATAAATGCCAGTGCAAGGGGTAACTGCATTATTTGTATAAAAATATTACTTTCTAAAGGTTTTAAAAGTAGACATCCTGGAGTTAGGCAAGTAGATGCTTAATATGTATAAACTTCTTAAATATTGCGAAATTCAGACTCTTACAACCCATCTCTTGTGTTGCCTTTCGCCTTTTTGGAGTATTTCACCGTACTGTTTTAATATTTTATTATAAATGCTGCCTACATACCATTGCTAGGCAGCATTCCAAGTGACAGAGGTTAATCTGCACACACGTCCCCTTTGGAACAGCCCAAGATGCGCTGCCATGTGCCAGCAACCAAAGCCAGAGAGCTCATTCCTTGATTCAGAGGAAAGAACTCAACCGCACATGGGTTTAGGGGTAGGTGGCATCCTCAGGCCAGTCAAAGCTTTGGGATTCTCCTGCGTTACATTAGATTATACCAGAGCCATCAGATCTTCATTATTCTTTAAATATTCATGTTAACACCGACCACAAAGAGCCAGCAACAGCCAAACCGACCGATACAGAGAGCATCTGTTCAGCAACAGATGTTTTGGGAAACTATTTTGACTGGGCAGATTATATGTGTATTTATATTTATACATTTAAAAATGCATACACACACACACACAGAGATATATATAGGCACACAGACACTGAACTGTTGCACTAATTTTAGAGATGTTAAAAGAAGAGAAAACCTAAAAGGATGCAGACTTTGAAAATCATAGATGTCACAGAAAAGGCTTACAAGAGAGGGGTGGCATCCTTCCCAGAACTGCCAGTTCTGCAATCCCTTAGCTAATGGTGCTGCTTTTGGCAAGGGGAGAGGGAAACCTAGGAAGGAGAAACCTGTCCCAATACAAACCACAGCAAACTGGGAGCAAGAAAAAACACTTAAAATAAAAGAGAATAGCAGGAGGACAGGGGAAGCACTGAAATGTTTCCCGTAGTTCCCACGCTTTTCTTTCTGGAATTTCTCCGTAAAACACGTACCGTGTTTTCATAACATTAGCAGCGCTTTCACAGCATTGCATCCTACCTTGGTTACCTATAACGCAACACCTTTCCCAAGCAGAGGGGTTCCCCGCGGCACCCCAGGCCACTCACAACCTGGAAGCCAAAGAGTGGGGCCGATGTGCCGGGAGGGGCTGCTCCGAAGCAGAGATGCTCGCCTGCCGGGGGTGGCCACCACTGTGCTGCTTCCATTAAACAGATGGAAAATTACAACAGTGAGAGCAAAATGGTCACTTCTGTAGAAGAATATAAGTATATATGTCCCCAAGTACGCCCAGTCTGGGGTAGCCCCCACACCAGTGAGTCCCTGTCCGGGGGTGCAGGGCCCAGGCCAGCCCTCAGCATCCCTCCACAGGGGCCGGGCAGGGATGCTGCCTGGGATGGGGGTACCCAGCCTGCGGCTCGCAGCTGCCTTCGACAAGCTGTCATTAGCACCCGACTCCCGCTTCCCTCTGCTTTCTGTCTATCGAGGTCATTAGCTTCAAAGATACTGCACGGAGAACAGGAAAAGGGCTTATAAGAAAAATAAACACATCTTTGTTTGCTCTGAAAATGGAAACTATAGGATTAAAAGTATCTGTATAAAAACTAATATCACAGATGAGCTGGAAGCTATTTCATTTTTTAAATGAAGACCCAAAGGTATGTACTGTGCCCTGTTAATCCACCAGCTATTTGAATACCCTAATCCTTTACTTTGTTCACCCCCTTTCTTTCATTTTCTTACCCTGACTACTTACCCTTTGTAAGCAGCAATCTTTACCAACAGCACAGATCTCCTTTCCCACTGTCGGGAGTATTTACCTTGCAACTTCATGCTGCTCCTGGTTAGCTGCAAAGATGCTTCCTAGCCTAAAATCTGGATAATTGCAGGAGACCAAAGGGAATGAGCAAACAAACACTGCCTCAGATTACACGGACGGGCTCATCCTCAGACCTACTGAACTCCAGCAGCGACCAGGAGCCTTAGGCAAAATTACTTGAGTCCCAATCACATTTTGACTGGCACAATGTTGTCCTGAAGGGCACTAAGCCCTGCTGCCCAGTCAGGGAAAGGGGAAAAAAAGGAGTCACAGGTTCAAAGGTACTATGACACAAAGTTGTTATTCCAATTTGGTGACTCCTTGCCCCTCCTTGTTATTTTGGTTATTCTCCCTTCAGTCATGTCACGGTGAGATGCTAACAGGCTGCCAAATAAACCCTTTGGAGAACATAAGGACATTACATGCTTGATGATTCCTAAAGAAAACATCTAGTACTGTATTAAGGATTTTACATAGTTGGATGTAACTCTTGTGTACTTGCATTAGGCTCCCGCGAGTGATGACTCCCTGCAAAGCTGTGCCCTCTAATTGCTTTCTGCACCTTCCACTCAACCTCCACCTCTCCTTCCCTGCGCGGGCGGCCGCGGGAGCACCGCGGCAAAGAGCATCTCGGGATGCCCAGGGCAGACAGGCCGAGCGCTGCGGGGCTCCCCCTTGCCCTCCCAGGGCATTCCTTTGGGGAGCCGTGTGCTTAAAAACCATGGGAAAAAAAGCCTTTCCCTGAACTCAGAAACCATGCTTTCGAACTGCTACTATTATTTTTTAATAAACTACACTTTTCCAAAATGTCAGGGTATTTAAGAGAAAACGACACTAATTTATGCAAAAGTAAATTATATAATTGCAATATTCATTTCTACCTCAAGTCAATTTTCAAGCCGGTAATGGAAATCAATATGGCTTGAATAGGAAACATCTGGCATGCAAATCCAAGGAGAGGGGCTCAGAAAAGGCGATGAGTGTGAAGAGACTTGGCCAACGCTGCTGCAGAGGCGAAGGCACACACCCGTCACCGGCCACGCTCCCGATCGCAGGCACTCCGGGAAGCAAGGCTTGCTTTCCCCAGCCACATTCAACCCAAGGAAGAGAGAAACTCAACAGGGTGCCTCTGGTGAGGCTCGTCCCAGCAGAGATTTACACCCTGGTAAGCATCACTGGTGGCAGCAGGAAGAGGAACAACCTTCTTGCAAGACATTTTGCAATGCACCACGGTAACCACCATCGCATTCGCTCCCCCTTCCTGAGCCCTTTCTGACACTGAAATACACCCTGGTGCCCGGCATAAAACCTCCTACCACAGAGCAGGCAACCCACTAAAAGTCTACTCGAAGCACTCAGCAATTACTCATCTGAAGCAGGGAAACAGAACAAATCACAGGTTATGTGTGCAATTCCCCCAATCGATAAGGAAAGGCTGCCTGGAACTGTAGAACACTTTTCACCTAGAAAAGTCTGCTCAGTAACCTCTTTTTGCACCACTGGATCTAAATCTGAGCACGTACCTTGCATGAGAAAGAATGGGACACCAGCCTAAAACCTGGAAGAGGGGAATTCCTACACCGTTTCAGGAAAAACCCTCATTTGTTCACTGTATCATTGCATTTGTCCTGTTATGTCAGAGCATAAATAAACCTCACAAAAACATCCTACAATGATGCGCTTCTCTTCTTGGGGGAAACTAATGCAAACAACTCTTTCTTCTATGTATAAAAAAATTAATCTAAATGATAGCAAAGCCACATAACAGCTGCTATTATGGAGAAGATAGATAACAAAAAGCTACATTAGTGTACCAGATCTTTTTTTTTTCCTTAAGAATCAACCTCCAAGGACTCCAGATAACCAAATAAACAGCCCTAGACAGACCAGGGGCATAAAGAGGACCTCCAGCCTGACCATAATGAAGGAAAATCACTTCCACATCTCTTTATTAATAAAAAATGATGCTTGAAAGAAAAGTCCTGATGCCTTTTCTTGAAGAAAAGCCAGTTTGTGATTCGTACGCTGCAGAAAAAGGTTGAAGAACACTTTGTCCATTTGAAATTCTGGACTCTGAAGTACTTTATTACCCAGGTTAGTGAAAGCTTGGACAAATCGATATTCTTTGTGCATTCAGTGCACAGTTCAAAGCTGCCCGTCTGCTGATTTCATGGCTGCACACACGTCTGTCAGGAACTCCAAAAACTGGACTGGAGAAAATAAAATAAAAAGTTTTAACTCTGCATCAGTTTGCCAGTTCTTTCTTTCCCCCTCTTATTTCTCCATTTTCTTGGCCATCCTGTACATCCTTACAGAACTCTCTCCCTTAACCTCAGAGTTTGGTTCCTTATAAAGAGAACATTTAGCACCGCATCTCATCAGCAGAATCTATTCACTCTCTAACAGAAATTGCCTGAGAGTCACAGAGTCCCACAAAGTCCTATACAGAGCTCCTCCAGCATTAACAGCGGCAAAAAGGTCTTTACTGCCAGATTCCTTTCAATCATCAATAATTATTACGTCTAAGTGTTACTTCATCCTCATCGGGAGCATCACCTCAAAGCTTGTTCTAAGTTACCTTCCCCAACTCTCAACGCGTGGAGTTCATACAGGCATGGAAATTTAAGGTCCAGAATGACCATACCTAACATAAACAACATGAAAAATGTCAACTTTTGGGATTACATGTTATCAGAGAGCAAAAGCAAATCCTGTGGATGACACAAGATGGTAAGATTAAGACACCTGCAGCAGTAACAAAATGGGCAATTAGATGAGCTTTACCCTTCCACGATAACTTAGCAGGACTTGTGGAAATGTCACATTGGAATTCAGTTCAGCAACTACGTCAGCAAAACATGGTCTGGATTAATTATGGGAATGAGTTAACCAATCCAGTGTTGTTCATGGGGAGAAAATGGACCTGGAAATGCTGCAGTATACTCTGACCTGCAGCACTATCAGGATGGCTCCACTCCTCAACAGGCTCTTACCTTGCGAGCAAAGTCAGTGTTAGCTCAGCACCCCTTAAAAAGAGCTTCCTTTTCCTGCTCCTGAAGTACATGGCAAAACTCCCGACAACTTCCACATCTTGAAAATCACGACAGTTATCAATTTACATCACCAAAATAAAAAGCATCAATATTCAGAGTTTGACCTTCCCATTTCTTTGGGAAAAGTCTGAACCTCAGACTCAGCCTTTCATCCAAGCTGGACTTAATTGTATTAAAAAAACAAAGCAGAAAAGAAATCACTCTGCTTTACTCGGTTTTCCTTAGCAAAGCACAGGAGCTAATGACTGTGCTTACAATACACTAAAGAAGCTGAATTGTTTAGGCAAACACAAGACCTAACCACAGCGAGTTTAGAAAGGACACCATCAGCAGTTCATCACCACAGGCTGTTGGGAAAGCCCGATGCTGATCACTGGGATAGTGCAGCAGAGACTGGAGTGTGCAGTACAGATTTCCATCTTCAGCTAGTTTTCAACTGCATGAATGGTCACCGTAAATTTTTCACAACCTGAGCAGTGCGTGGTGAGCTACGTTGGAGCTGGTGATGTGCCTTTGCTTACTAATACCACCAGTGCATGGTCTGGGACCAACCCAATGGTCCCCACTGCATGGGTTGGCCAACGACAGCCATCAATCAGTTATGACGGAGCACAAAAACCAGACTAATTGTTATCAGGAAACTACCAAGCACAACAACATAGTAAGAATGTTCATGTGCTCACGTTATGGTGCAAGACTAGAGGGGAGGAAGGATGGAGACGATCCCTGGTTGAAGAACCACAGGCGGCCCTGGGAGAAGACACAGCCCAGATGGCCGTGACCGGAATACTCAGGCTACTCTCGGCATTTCACAGCACTTGTGCTAACTGCAGCCTCAATCAAATGCTGTTTTGACAGCTTAAAATGAGGGAGACCGTTCTTCATGAAGGAATTCAGGCTGTACCTATTGAATCGAAAACTACCTCGTTCACACTCTGCATCTGCCAATCTCACCAGTCTGCCTAGGCCTTGGAAAGAAAGGAGAAAATGAAGGTAGTGTGACATGATCGGATGTATCTGAATATTAAATTCATGCCACATTGTTGATTCATTTATAATTCATTACAAATTGCATTGCAAATATTTGGCTAAAGTGTCATGATGTTGTGAAAGACAACTCTTTTTTTGTTTTTCTTTAAACAAACTGAGACCAGAACTAACACATCACACTTACTCCAAGAATGAGTCCACCTAGGGGGACATGAAGGACAGCCAGCTCCCAAATCCTGTGGACTTGGGGTAAGAACTAGAGCACAAGAAACTCTCCAAAGTAGGATGCATTCCTCCAGAAAATACATGCGACTGGTGCATGTCATTCCAAATTGGCAAATGCCTTCATACATTCATGCATGCCTTTAGAACAGGAGAAATAATTCATTTCAGTAGCCTACAAAATTGCTATATGGCTAAGCAAGGCAAAAAATACAGTCAGGACAAACAATTTATTTTTTCCCCCCCTCTATTTATTTCCCTCAAGTAAGTCATCCAGACATTTAGGCAGGCGGTTTACCAGGAAGCTCAGGCCTGAATGAAGAAGAAAAACTGAAAAACTTGTCAGAGTGCTGCTGAAAGCCATTTTCAGACTCCAGAGGCTGCAAGGTGGGCAGAGAGAGCTTTCTCTCTGTCTTGAGAGATCAACACCTGCCAGCAAAATTTGTGACGAGATTATCTGCAGCCCACAGAGACCTCCAGCGACACCGACTCCCGCGCGGAAACAGAACCAGTTATAATCCCTTGTCCCCAGGGGAATGATAACCTTTGGTTTTTAAGCTCCTGCAAGTTAGATTTTGTTTAATTATGATTATTACCATTCTGAGTGATATAAAGAAACAACAGGCATGACTTGAAAAACAAATGACACCTAAAAAGGTCTTAGAAGTCTAGTGGTTTACTTAAAGGTCCAGTTGTACTGGGTGGGAAAAAACATGGGATAAAGCACAAGACCAACGTTTTATTTTTTTTCTCAGAAAAAGAAACAAAAACTTCTATACACACCACTCTTACTCTGAAGCAGTTGTAACAGCTTAAAACTGAGACAAAGAAGATATTTAGGGACATGTCCGTTATTAAGCATTTGAGGAAATTACTAGGAAATCACAAGACATCACTCACTTGAGCGAAATTCTTATTTATAAAATGTCTAATGGGAAGTGTCCCTCCAACAACAGGCTAAAGCCGACTCAGGCAGCATTAGCGAGCGATGGCCGCAGCTCGAGGATTTCACCTGCGCGCGTGAATTTACGGCCAACCTACAAGAGCGGGGACCTGAAACCACCTGGGTTCACCACGGCTGTAGGAGCTGCCATTCCAGTCCCTTCTGGCCATCAGCGGGGTTTTGCCACTGAAACTCTGCTGATGGGAAGAGGCTCCTCCAGCCGGAGGGAAGCGACGGGAGGTGCCAGCAGAGGGGAGCCCTCACCGATTTCCAAAGCCTTTCCCCGGTGCTCCAGTTCCCTCTAAGAGGCATGGCCCAGAGTGGCTTACAGCAGCTGTAACCACTGCAAACAACCAAGCAGCAGACGTCCCAGTTTTGCTCCTAACTGTAAAATCGCAATTTATTTTACCATGCATAATTAAACAAACAAATAAACCCCTATTCTCCTCCTTCAACAAAATCGGATGCTGAGGGTAGAAATACTCTTCTACCAACTACTGAACACGAGAGATGAAAACTCTGCTGATCTCACTGGAAAAAGCTCCCAGGAATGTAGCGGGGTGTCCTGGTTTGAGGATTTCCCCCCCGCATACGAAACATTACTGTACTACTGCGGTGCGCAGAATGGATTACACCAGCCTTGCTAATTCGGGCAAGCTCTGAATAGCAGCGAAGCCGGCCGACGAGCCAGTGCCTTTTACTATCCCCCCATCGCCGCTTCCTTAGTATGCGACCGAGCGCGGGTGGCAGAAAGCAGCGGCCTTTTCTTGGTGCTTCGGCGCGGGGCAGCGCTGTTGTGGTAACCTCGGCGGCGTCTCTCCCAAACCAAGGGCTGCCCTCATGCAGAGGGGCGCGCTGGATCCTCCCTCCCCGCCAGCAAGGGCGGCAGCTGTACCGACGGCGGCCAAAAACCCACCCTCCCGAATTGGGCATCCTCATCCCCGCAGGGGCTGCTCAGGGCAGCCGGAGCCCCACGCCTCGCCGGACCCCACCACTGCATCCAGCACGCAGGGATGCTCAGGACAGGAGGGTCAGGAGAGACCTGGCACCACGCGGATGCTCGTGGAGGATGATAATCTGTGCATGTGCCCGCACTCGTCCTCCAGCTCATGCAGCCCTTGGCT